>CAUJRU010000115.1:1200000-1705642 GCA_963277665.1 Viscum album
ACAATTGATGTTCTACCCGTTTTAAAGGATAATCTCTAGTTTGAGATCCTTTTCCTTGACCTCCACCTACAGTATAAAAAGAAGTTTCTTAAGAGTTATTATTGGTGAAGAAAAAGAAGGGATGGTAATTTCAGATTCATTAACATGTTGGAGTTCATCATGACTATAGTCAAGATAATTTCCTGAACTAGATGATTTAACATGTTTCTAAATAGTATGATTATAATATTTGGTAGTTATATCCAGATTGGACAGATAATCCTCAATAATTTCTAGAGAGGTCATGTGTTCAAGTGGATATGTTTCATAAACATTTATAGGAATATATTCTTCCACACAATTGGTTATTTTATTAAAGACTCTATATGATTTTATAGAAGTTAAATAACCTAGAAAAATTCCTTCATCAATTTTTTATGGAAATTTATCAAGATTGTCCTTAGTATTATGACTATAAAATTTCCAACCAAAAAAATTAATGTAATTAATATTGGGTTTCCTATTATTCCACAATTGATAATGGGGTTTCTTAAGTATATGTCTAATCAATACTCTATTAATTATATACCAAGTTGTATTGTAAGCTTCATCCCCAAAGTAAATAGGTAAATCATATTCCTTAACCATAGTATGTTCTATTTCTTTTTATTGTTATATTGCTTAATTCTACGAATCCATTATTAGGAAGTGTACTAGAAGTAAATAAGTTATGAATATAGAAATTTTGTGATAAAAATATTCAAACTCTTAATTTTAACAATTATGACCATAGTCCCTTCTTAATGATTTAATTCTCAGACCACTATGTTTATTGACTGTTTTAGCATACTTGATGAAATTAGAACAAGATTCATTTTTGGGAGATAAGAAAAAGGTCCATGTGTATCTAGAAAAGTCATATACAAGGACATAAATAGAGTGATTCCCATTTATACTCGATACTCTATAAGGTCCAAAAAAATCCATGGGAAAGAGCTCAAGAGGTTGAGAATTTGAGACTTCAATCTTTTGTTTGAAAGATATTTTGTGTTGTCTACATTTTTAATAAAGAGTACAGACTTTTTCATTTAGATATTTTAGTTTTGGTAGACCCTTGACTAATCATTTCCAAGTAATATTTATATGTGAAGTAATATTACAATATCCTAGTATCTTAATCCATATCGAAGAATATTTTGTGAAAATCCCTTAAAAAAGAATCATATTTGGAAACAATGGAATCTAAATTAACAACTTAAACATTTCATTTTTAAAAGTAGTAAAAACTAAATAATTTTTAGATTTAAAAACATTACATGCATAATTTTCAAATTTAAAATGAAATCAGTCATCACATAACTATGATATGCTAAGAATATTATAAGTTAGTCAATAAAAAAGTAATTTTTAAACTAAAACTAAATTAGAGTTACCAATCTCACCAAGGCCAATTATTCATCCTTTTTTATTGTCACCAAAAGTGACATGCCCACCATCAATATTGACATGATTTTTGAAACCTGAGTAGTCTAATGTCATGTGTCTCTAACAAAAAATTTTCGAGTACCATTGGCTCTTACAGGATCTCTTTGTGTAGCTTACCAAAAATTTAATTTAACCATGACAAGAATTTGGTACTTGGAATTACTTGGGTCAAGTAATATTAGTAACAAAATCTTTGAGAACACATATTTATTTCCATTGTTTTCTATAAATAGTTTTTTCTTTTTTGGAAAAATAAAATCTATTTGGTCTATAAAAACTAGAGATAGTAAATTACTATGAACTGTGAGAACCTGTAGAAGATTTTTTAATTCTAGGAATGAAAACAGGTTTCCAAATTTTGACACTAAATTATTTTTGACCAAATTTATTTTCCCTGGCAGGTATCCTATAACAGTATTGTATTTTGGTGTGTCGTTTTACCAAGAATTCATGTATGATTATTTTTTCTATCCGTAATAATTTCTATGTCCTTTTTAAATTGATTATGAGACAATTTATGTTCATTGTTCCCTTTAAAAATTGCCCATTTGACTTTTTCCATAGTAAGTTCAAATTTAATAGTAAAGTTAAGATAATTTTGTTTCATTAAAACCTAATATTTATCTTTTTATCTCATTTCTTGTTTCTTCAAGAACGTTTTTGTATTCAAACAATTATTTTAATCCAAATTCACATAAAATAATTAATATCCATAATAGTAAGAGTTTTTTTCATGAGATTCTACTGTCACCTAATATGTGTTTTTCATAAATCACATGTTCGATTTATTGATCTTTTCATCATGTGAGGATTCTAACTCACTTGATCTATCCTATAAATCACTCCATGTGGCCTTCATTACAATAATGTAATTTTTATCTTTATCCTCATATTTTTCCATATAATTTTACTTATGGTAGTTGTCCTTTAAATTTCCTCTTATATTATATTCATATAAAACTATCTCACTTATATTTTCATTTTTATTACAATCATATTTCCAGTTTTCCTTATTGTTATATTTTCTTTTGTAGTTAGGATTCCTGAAAAAACATCTGTTTTCAAATAAACATTTTAAACCTTTTGGCTAATTGATCAATTTCTATATCTCTATCTGATGGTGAATCTTCATTACTTTTACTTTTATAATAAATTTGTATCCATTCCTTTACATTATTTTTTTATGTAGTGGTTTTGAAAGCCACTGACCTTCTCTTTGGTTTATCCTCTTCTTATTTATTAACCTTTAATTATTACTCATACATCATTATCTTTCCCATTATCTCATTAATTGTAAACTTACTAACCTAATAAGATTATATTATTAACACTAATGTTCCTCTCCATCTGTCTGGTAGACATCTAAGAATTCCCAGGATTTCTTCCTTAGCAGTAACTTCCCTTTCTATAGAGATCATAGTATTTACAATTTCATTGTACCTTAGATAAATGTTAGAGATATGTTCATCAGGCTTCATGTTAATGTTATCATATTTAATATTATATGTGTTATGTCTCATCTACTTAACATTAGTGGTTCATTTATATGAAATAGCTAGAGTATCCCAAATTTCATGGGTCGTTTTACATGCAGAAATCCTATTGAATTATTCATCTCCTAAATAATAGTATAATGAATTCATATATTTATAGTTATTATTATAATTAGTCTTAGTTGGGTCATCCAAAGTATTTCTTGCAATAACATGAATATTATATTCATGACCAATGGAAGACAAAAGTTCAAAGCTTGTACTTTATAAATTCGTTTTTATCTTAATTTTGCACCAAGAATAATTTCCATTGAAAAATAGACGTTTATTGGTTGTAGCACCTTCCAATATATTATCCATAATAAATAATAAAGAATAAAATTTAAAGAGCTAAAAATTTAGAACTAAAAAAATTTAAATATCATTAAAAGACAAATAAATTCACAGTTGAAATGTTTTGAAATAGTAGTTTAAAAATAACCATTGAAAATTTTGAAACTAGAACATTCAATCCATTGATAAAAAATATTGGTCAGAGTAGGAAACTCAAGAGTTTTTTGAATTGAATTCCTATAAAAATTTCTGTTAAAAATTATTTATTTTAACAACCACCAATTTAAAAATCAAACAGGCCAGTTAAACAAGGACCATATTTTTAAATGATTTGAGAGTTTCAAATATTCCTCAATGATATATTAATTATATATTAATGTAATTTTTGAAGTTAACTTAACTTTTGAAATCAGTATAATAATAAAAAATCTAATGAAAACACTATATAAGATTAACTATTAATTATAACTAGCTTTCTAATTTGAATAAAAAAATAAAATCCACAAAACCAAGATCTTAACATAGCGAATAAATAAATAGGTTCAGTATCAAGAAGAGACTTAGTCCTATATACTTGGTGATCACCTTACACCAAGAAAAATATATATGAAAAAGATTGATCCACACTAAGGATATGGGTTACCATTGTATAAAAGTTGTACAGGTCAACTAAACCTCTACCTTAGTTTTACATGGGAACAAAATATAACCAAATCATACTAATACCTCATCTACTTTTATACATAGGATTAAAATGGTTAAAGAGAGTATTAGTGAAATGATATCTTTTAACCTCCAGTTTAGCACGGGAGAGAGTGTGTGTTTTTAATACAGATGCACACACTAATCAAAGGAATAATAAAATAGTACAAAACAAAGCATAATATAATAAGAAGGGATTTGAAATCCTCTGAGTTTTGTTCTATTCATTTCTAGACTCTTCGAATGTTGAAGATTTTAATCTATGGTCCTCTTATAGAAATAGAATCATAAATAGAGTGTTTTGAGTTCTGTGTTATAGTTTGTAGTTCAATAAGATATTCTCCGTAGCTACCCTTCTTCTTTGATTTGTTTCTATAAAAATGATGTTTTTAGGATGATTCCCAGTGAGTTCTTCTTTAGCTCACAACATGAAATATGGATTATCATAGCTATTCTGCATGGTTTATTTTATGTCTCTCTATTTTCTTCTTTATCTTGTGCACTATAATATACAAATCCATGGGTCTTTGTTTTAGCCAACAAGAATCACGATTTACACACCTCATACTGTCAATTGACATGTTATCAAAATATAATTAATAATATTTGTATCATTAAATAGCTTAAATATTACCATTACAAATAATATTGAATTTAATTGAAATAGTGTAGAAATTGATAAGTATGAAATGGTTTCACAGAATGTAGTGAAATAGGAATTGTGTCATTGGAACACAGAGTCAGGAGTGGTTCTATAGTCAGTGGTGAATCTTCCATATCTTATAAGTGGTGTCTTCAGACCTGTGACTCCTAATTTATTAAAAGTTTTAATCGGTTAGGTGATAAAACAATGTTGCAGCAATAGTGTCAGGTCCTTTGTAAGAAGGAGTGTCATTGGAAACATTTCCATTGAAATGATGTCTAGTCCTCTGCAAATCCTGGAACAGTTAGCATGATATAATGGCGTCACAATAAAAATTACTTATCCTTTTCTGATTTTCAGACTAAATGGTGAGAGTGTTTGGTCACATGAACAATGACTATGATTTCACCTTAATGGTGATACATAATTTACCAAATATCTACAATTTATCTTAAGAATTAAAAATCATAGAATGGATTAATATTAAAAAAATTCATAATGAAACATTATACAAAAAAAATTAAAGATGGTTTATAAGAATTAAACATTATTTTTGAGCATTAAAAGAAGAGGAGTCCAACAGAATAGATAAATATATAATCATTAAAATGATAAAACATATTTTGTACAAAAATGAAATAAAATATGAAATATAAACATACCTCAATGGTAATATATTGAAAAATTACAGATGAAAAAACTAAAAATAGATGATACATTTACCAATCGTACTCACCTAATCTGTAGGTAATGGTACTCCAACTGATGTATTTATAAAATCAGTTACAATGACCCTATAATTCTCTATCTATAAGTGTTGATGATGAATGGTATCTATAATATAAAATAACATTTCATATGCAACCATATGATAATATAGATAATAAACATATGAATCATAATAATAGGGAAGCTATGGAGGAGGGGTGTAGGATTAAGATAATGAGTGGGTAAAATAGGTAGAGGTGGAGGAGTAGGATCTACTGGTAGAGGTGGAGGAGTAGTATGAAACTGTATTTTCATGTCAACAGACATCTAATGTAAAAAATATCTACTTTTATCCTCCATCTTCACATTAATATCATGAACATTAGCATCCAAAGCTTCTATGTTTTCTATAAACACCATCTATTGTATTTTCTAAAGAACGTGGAAACACATTTTTCCATGATGAACCAATAGGATATCCTTGTAGATAAACTAGGTGTTCAGGATTTCCAAATGATCTAGATAAAATATATTTTATAACCTCATCTAAAAATACCCCTTGTATGCTCTACTCATCAATAGAATCAGGTATTCATTATTTGGAAATTTCATTAAAGAATCTAAATATATAAATAAATTAATTAACTTAGATAAATAAATAATGTAATCATATTACAATCCTATCAATTAAAACCCTCTAATCTTCCACAATATATTTTCCTTTTTTGATCATCTGATCCCTCTTCAATTTTCATTGTCTAGCTTGGGCTGGAAGGGAAACCTATCTAGAGAATGAAGACACATCTCTGAGTTTTTTTAAATTTTGAAACCTTTATTTTTTCTTCCTATAATGTAAACCCTCCCCATGATAATGTATGAGGGTATACATTTCTAGATTGGATCTATTGATGAGATCTCCTCTATTTTTGTAAATTAAGAATAAATTAATTAGTAATAAATCTTTAATAATATCATTAATATAAAAAACATTGAAAAGGTAACATTACACTTACGAAAAATAATTGTTTTCATCTACTTTCAACAAATCGATTCAATGTATCATTATCTATCAAGTGATATATATCACATGAATTATGATGTTTCCTCTACCAGAAAATTAAATATAATGTGAGGGATTATTTGAAATCCCTCCATATCCTTGCAGCCAATGATAAATTTTCCTCTTGACTCCTTCAATGTTCGTAATATCATATGTTATCTGATAATAATTGAGAAAACATATATTTTTATAAATATTTCAAGATAAGTAAAATATTAAAAAAAATATCTTTCCAAAAAAATCCCCCACAAATTAAATAGTGTCAATGTGTCAAAACCTCTGTAATCATCAATCAAAATACTGACTTTTCATTTTGAAATAACTTGTACAATAATCTTGAATTGTTTTCAAATAGGATCTCTTGTAATATCATTATAATCAAATTCTACTAGTATCCTTTGGTCTTGGCTATGGGAAACAGATAATTTTGGTAAATGAGTGATGCTACATTTTCCAACCCTAAAACTCTTTATTGTCTTTATGGGAGTATATTACTCTTGTAAAGAAGGATGTGTCTTCTTAGGAGGATCATGTACACGTTCCTACCTAGAGGTATTAGTATGATCATCTCCAGAAGTATGTGGTGGATTAGATGATTGATCTTTCACTATCATGCATAGCAATGGTACAAAAAATTATTACCCAAATATACAAATTCAATTAATGCAACACTAATGTAAATAACTAAGGAAATATAATCAAACAATAAAGTAAACAACATTAATCATAACACCTTTTTATTCCTATTTATTATATTTCACTAAAAATCTAATATTATTAATGAGATATGAAATATCATGTAAACAAATGAAAAAAATCCAAATATGGTGTGTGAATAGTAAAAATTCTCTAACATAATAAATAATTTAAACACACAAATAAATATTTGTTTAATATAAGATTATAAAATATTTTTGTTGGTATATAACATATTATTTTTAAAAAAAAATATTTCATCAAAATCTATTATTATATATTTTACGTATGGCTAAACAGGTTAAACTAAACAAAACTAGGCAAATATAATCAAACAAATTAAAATTATTAGTTAATGTATGTGTATTAATAAATAAAATAAAATAAATATAACTAACAATTTATGAAATTTAATAAGTAAAGATGACATAAATACATGTTATGACTTGTAATATTAGGAGTCTACTAAAGGATTGTTTTCCCAAATTCCTGCATTGTGATTTCTCTTTATGGAAAACCATGTCTACAATGTGATCATCAATATTATATTTTAATATATCCATGGAAGTAGGTATCTCACATGAATCAGAATTTTCACCAAGTTTATCATCACCAACATGCTCTTTTTTTCTGGTAATACTATATACCATTGCATATCATATTGATCAAGAACATAATATTTTTCTTGTGTTGGAATTATAAAAGTAACTGATTTGTGTTCCAATCTAATCATATTAACATGTGTGATTCTAAATTAATCGTTTTTGACACTATTGTCACCAATAATCAATTTGTGGTTAAATACTAAAACATTAAATTTAATGTAATCAACCACCCATATTTCTTCAATGACTCCATAATATTCACTTGATGTAGAAATTGTATTTTTTTCATTAGAAATCAATAAACTTCCTTACTTATACAAACACCAATAAACTATTTTTCTGAACTACACTTCTATTTTCATGGTCATTCATATGAATTGTAAATCTATTAATGTCATACCCGACCAATGTTATCAAATTTAAAATTCGACCACCCACTAACTATCTCAATGTTTCTGATGCATCTGATCTACCAATCAGGATCTATTTAAACTAGAGAAAACTTTTTGGTTATTCTTGTTCAAAATCCACATATTCTTTTTCTTTAGATAATATTGTTTTAACAAATTAATATTTACAATTACATATTTTATAGATTTATCTATGTCATTAAACATGTATAAATGTACGTTATTTTTCTGGTCATCTTCCAAATATTTGACATTAAATCCATAGATCCCCTAACCCCCATAATTTACTCATTCATGGTGCGATGGAGGCAAACCAATGTGCTATACTTCATATAAGAATCTTGTACAAAACAATGAAACCTCCTCATAAACATACTTTTCAACAATGTCATCTTCAGGATAATATGTATTCATAATAGACCCCTAAAATATCTTTATATACCTTTATAAAGGAAACATCCAAAGTAGATATATAGTTCAGTTGATACTTATTTGTTACACCAAATTAACCATTAAATGTACCCTGATATCAAAAAATAAGGATTAAAAATGCATTTTTCAATTGAAAAAGTATATAAATTGGTTTATTTTCCGATTTGTTCAAATAATTTAGATCAATAACCTTATTAAAAATTGAATTGAAAAAATAACACACCTTTATAATATTTATTCTAACATAGGTGGTAAATATTCCACAAAATGAAACATGTAGGAATTATTGCATCATGACATGAATATTAAGATATTTCATACCTGACATCTTCCAATCCTTTAATGATTTTTTACATTTTTAGAATAACCTTGAGACACTTTCATATAATGAAGACACTAAATAAGATAATTTCTCACCTTTGGATAATGTATAACATGCCATTGCTATGAATTTTATCCTTATATCAGGATTTAGACCTAACTCCAAACATATTAATAGTGAGAGTATGTCCATTCTTTCATTCAACCCATATTAAGTCTTTTCTTTAATATCTAACCATGTTCCAATCAAACTATCACATATATTATTTTCCACATGCATGTAATCAATGTTATGTTTGACCTAATGATATCTACAATATAGTAGATCCCAATATTGACCATTTCATCCAAATATTTCTATCATTACAAGATTTATGTGTCTTTACAAATGTCACATCATGGTTTTGAACCCTCTCAAAATACATATTAGTGTATGATGGTTTTAGAGAAATATCAAATTGAAGTGAGCAATTCAATTCATTTTTTAATCTTTTATAAGATAGATCCATATATAAAACATTTTGATGATTCATATATACTTTTTTTCTACCATGATGTAGTTGATAATATGATGTGTTTTTTAATAAATTTGTTACACTTTATTCCCCTTAAAACTATATCCCTACAAATTTCTATATGTTGGGATGTCATTTATAATAAACATAATGATTTCATGCAATTAAAAATATTAAATTTTGTAAGAATCATACAACCTAATACAATCACCACATAATATTTTCAAATAATCAATTAATGGTGAAAAGAAAACATCAATATCATTTCCATGTTATTTTGGTATAGAGATCATAAAAATAAACATGATATATTTCTGCTTCTTACATTATTTAGGAGATAACATATAAATTATCAATAAAACATTGCATGAACTATGTGTTCTACTAAGGATTTGATACTAATTCCTTCCATTTGTGCATTTTCCAACTATGAAAGTTTTGAATTCATTTTTGAATGCCAAAAACTACCGATAAATTTTATTCAACTATGGAAAATTAGTTTTATTCTATGATTTTTCATCACATATTTTCTCATATACATGTCATATTAAATTTTTTCATCATGGAAATTTTAAAATTAACGTTTCAATGAATAATTATTTTAAGATAAAAAAATTAATTTATAGGCGTCTCTATAATTGCAAAGTTATCATGTAATTTTTTTTCAACTTATACCATGATGTCCCACAATTATGACACATTGACAGAGATTTATATTCCTTCTTATATAGAACAAAATCATTCATTCCAACATGTATTTTTGTGAACCATAATTCCTTTGGAAATTGTATTTTTGAATCTTTATAATGTGAATTAGGAAGATCATTGTATTTATGAAGAATATATTTCAACAATGGATGAAAATAAGTAAAACTCTTGTCAATACAACCTTGTTTCGCCTTCAAGTTAATCAATATTTACACTGATGATAAAATAGTAAATTCTATACAACCCAGATTAAAAAAAATTTGCATCACCATATAGATCCTTAGTTATCCAGTATTTTTCAATTTTCCCAGCTTCAATATCACAAATCATTTCTTCAATTTCATCTGAGTTATCATCTTTCATTCAATCATCATTAATGGATCCAAAATTCATCCTTGTTTCATCATACCAAATCTAAAGGCTATAAGTCAGATTAAAATCATGAAAAATTAGATGATATTTGATCTCCATACTTCTAAAATTCTTCATATTTAATCATTTCAGGCATGTAAAACAAAATTCATTGTATGGAACATTTCTTTTAGAAAATTTAAAAAAACTATCAACACCTACCTCATATTATTCACTTATTTAAAGTGTCGTAATCAAAACTTGAAACATTGTTATCTATAAAAAATATAAAAAATAAATATCATTTCAAAATAATTCATTGGTGATTAAAGTGAGAATAAACTATTCAAGTCAAATTTGGTTTATATATATATTAAAGATTTCAAAATTTGAAAGTAACAAAACATTCAAATTTAAAAAAAAATATTTTCATATTTGAAAAGTAAAATTATAAATTCTTGAATAATAATTGAATATTAGTTTAAATATAATGGATAATTCAAAATTCATCACCTTTTATATTTATAATCACAAATATAACTACATATTATTTATATTTGAAAAACTCATTAACATGAAATTAAATTTAAAACAATAGGTCACATGAGTTTTTTAAAAATACTATATTTTACAAAATCAAATAATTCCTCATTATAATTTAATTTAAAAGATACGTAATGTTTTTTATTTGAAAAATGGAACTATTTAAAAATATAAATCCCATTTAAAATGAAAAACACATTTGAATCAAAGGATAAATGAATTATATTATTAAATTGATTAAAAAACATGTTTCCCTTTACTAGTAACATTTTCAACCACCCAAAATATATATCATTGTGGATAGAAAACAGATAGTTACCCATTATTTTGATTAATTCTCAAAATATAAATACAAGATTCTCAACATGAAAAACCATAATAATATATGTTTTAAAATAATGGATATACAACAGGTAGGATTCTAAGTAATAAGGAACTTAATAGATGGAGGTGTAATATGATCGTGAATTCAAACATTTTTTAATATTATATAATACAATACTAAATAGGTTGTAAACCACTATTCATAACAACAAAACATATTATAGTGACTCTAATTAATTATATTCCTTACATTAATGTTTTTATAAGAAATAAGACTACTTTATGAATCGTTATTTAATAAATCAAGGAAATTCATATATACTATTTATAATACAAAAGGAATATAAGTAACCTAATGTTCAAATAAATATATGACATATACAAAGTAACTAAAACGTTATCCCAAGTGGTTTTATGTTTTCTATTAGTTCACAACTATGATTATTAATAGGACACATCTATGATTATATAATACATCATTAATCATTAGATTTCTTTGGTCTTGTCCACTTGAAATGAAGTTCTCCCAGCATGAGTTTCATCCACTATATCACCAATTTTAATATCTTTTTATACATTATTATTTCATGGAAAAATATGGATTTACCCTTATAAAGAAGTGAAATATCGTTTTACACTTTTCTTAGCTCTTCAATCTCCATAATTCAACACCTCCTCTGCAATCTATATTTTTGAAAATATAATTTATCTCTCATAGAATCTCAGTAGGCTTTATTATATGCCTCAATAGGTAGGTGAAAGTTATTTCTATAGAGTATAATATAGGGTACCATCCATCATTGGGTTCTGTAATCATTACAACAATCCCAATGTGAATCTGGAATCCTTTTACACCTTGTTTTTTTGTTGGTTACATTTTATTCTCCATAATCATTCTCAAATATATGTTGTAAAGCTCATCCATCCCATTGGTTTGTGTAAGATAGTTAGTTTTATGTTTTATGATGCATTATATAATTCATTATTAGGGATTAAATATTATTATTACAGAAGTGTGTGCCTTGGTCACTTATAATTTCTCTTAGAACTCCTATCTTACAAAAAAATTGATTTAATATGTTCAATCAATATACTAAAATCATTAGTTTACATGGATCTTAATTAAATCAATACAGAAATATAATATACTGATAATATGATATAGGGAAAAATTAAATTAGAAATTGTCCCATGAAATATAATTCTCATACATAATATATATCACAAAAAATCAAGGGTTTTTTTGGAATCTCATATGTTTTATATATTCCACCAATAAACTCATAGTTTTGATATTTTTCATAAAGCCTTATGAATATTAAAAAATTACGTGCCAAAATTATAATGATTATAAAACCTTACTAGAATATACTTGAGGTTTAAAATAGCCACCACATTTATTTATATGACATAATATAAGCCCAAAGGTAATTTAATCTCAGTGTATACACCTCATTATTACCTAATCACTATAGATTTTCCAAAAACATGGATCATCCCAGATAAACAATTTGGATCTTGATTTCAATTCAGATTCCCAATGATTGGAAAACAATGGATCCACCATTTATGTTACTTGAAAATTCACTAAATTAGTATACATTTGTTCTTTAATGGTTTATACAGCTACTCGCTAGGAAAAGAGTCACTCATGTTTTTTAGATGATGATTCTACCACGATAGTCTCAAGATACTTACTCATGTCATCTACAACTAGATTCTCACTACCCAGCATGTCTTTTATTTCCATTATGAATTCTTATAGTAGAAATTTTCATCTCATTATGAGTTTATTTTCATCAAAATTTTTGATCAAATACCAAAGATCTCCATTATCATCGAAAATAGATAGATTACTTCTTAAAAAAATCGATTAAAATTTATTAGTGGAAAAAATTGGGAAATAACTACTTCACTATTATTTTATAATTTATCTAAGTTTTTTACATAGTCTTTTATGTATATGATATCACTTTTGTGTGTCTATCAATCTTTTTGGAAAGTAAAACACCTAATTCTATGTTTGAATAATGACACAATATATTAAAATTTTGATTCCAGTATTGTGGTCAAATTTTGTGGTAGTGGTCAAGAAAAATTTCAACTTATCGAAAGACATACTATAAGGATAATAAAACATAATATCAGTCACTTATTGAGTAGGTTTTTCAAGAAGACTTATCAAAATTTGACACTTTTTTTTTCTCAATAAATATAACAACCTGAGAATTCCATGCAAATATATTGCATCATTTTAGATGAATGTTCAACACATCTCATAAAAAATAAACACTGGAAACATAAATGTTTGGAGAAATTGGACACTAGATACATAATCATCTTAGTTAATTAAATATTTAAACTAATCCCAAAAAGATCGTCAGACATAGTACACTTATTAAACACACCCTACGTGAAGAGTTTATTTATAACATATGGAATTGAAACATAAGAAAGGTTGATCTTACATGCGTGGTATTGGTAAAAAAGAGAGATATTAATCAATGACAATACGTGGGTATAATATATGAAAAAGTGTATTATAACAACAAAATAAATTATAATAATTGTACCGGATCATTCAAATATCATTAATCATAAATCATGGCATAAGAGTTTTTAATAAAAAAATTAATTAATTATTGTTCGGAATCATCAATAGTCGATCATGGGCCACTAGAAAATATCATAATCCTATGAAATAAGATATTGGAATATAAATAAGATTATTAAATAATTTCTTTATTCAAGTACAACCACTAAGTCTAACATAATGTATTTTGTTTACTCCACATTCTATCATTTCCTAGGTTTGTGTTCACTCCATAAACTATCAAAGTAGACATAGTATCTTAATAAACATGGTTTACTCCCCATTCTAGTCCTAATTATCTCATGAGATATATATATTTACCCAATGAATTGGAGGTCTATAATTTTCCTTCCTATTACATAATCATAATCCATTCATATGTATTCTATAAGATTATGAAAGCATTTATCATTTCATCATGGCTTTACCTGTGGTAAACGAAATAAGTTTCATCAGTACTATATCACATATTTGTAAAACACATATAGAAATATTATTTATAGTGCCATAAGATCATATGCCCAATTAATAATATGTTATATCAATGGATCTTATAATACATAAAAACTCCTTAAAAGATAACCTGAATATTTCTTGAACAAAATATCTTTTTCGTTTTGAAATTTTTTATTTAAAGTATAAAAATTTAAAAAAATTTATGGAAAAATTTTATTTAAAATTACCAAGGAAAATTTTAAATGAATCATCATATTATTGAGTGGTCAAGCCAATGGGAAATTTATTTCATGTTGTATAAATTAAAATAAATATGTTTTTCACATTTTTGCTAAAAATCCGAAAATAACTCATTAAGAAAATGGTGAGAATATTCCAATTATTTTTTTTATAAAAATTAAAAAATGGTAATAATATATTTATATCATAAATGGGTAATGTTAAAAACATTCTAGGAAACATTTTAATGAAAATATTGAAATATTTCAAAAATATTCACGAGTGAAGTGAAAAACAATTTTGGTTTTTTCTAAAACATTATTTTCATACCATGAGTATTAATGGAGAGAAAGAATATAGGGAAACATGTAATATCATGAAAAAATATAGTATAATGAAATAGATTTTTTTAAAGTAAAAAATAAATATAATATCCCTCAATATAAATTTGATCATAACAATCCCAATTAAAATGTTATTGAAACATAAATCCCTTAATGATTTTCTAGATTTTGAATCAAAACCCCATGAAATAAATAAGTTAAAATGAATTGAATAAATGCATTAAAAAGATTTTTTTAATGATTCATAATATAAAATTCATATTATATACAGCTTGTAAATTAATATAGGTGAATAATGTAAAATATTCCTTTAAGAAGACAATTTGATATAATAAACCCTTAAAACATTTGTAACATTAGAATCAAAATACCTTGGATTAAATAGTTAAAATTTTAATGTTAAATAAAATTAAACAATATGGATTCGTGATATAAAATTTAAATGGCCAAAATATACACATTATAAGCATAAATTTTCATATCTTGAAACATGTCTCAACAAAACAGTAATTAGAGGTAAATAACGCTTACCACAAGTTTATTCATTCATTATATACATTCAAATAAAAAATATAAAAAATATATTTTTATATAAATATAATATAGAATAATATAGTAAATAAATTATTATTTAACATTCCTTTACAATTCATAAACATGTTTTTATTTACAATTTCTTTATTCAAATGAATATGTGGGTGAAAATTGGTTTGTTTTCCATGAATGTGTTAGTTATATGTTTTTGTAACATGTGCCTTGGTCTTGGATTCATAATATATGGAAAATTATTGATGATATAATTATAATATTTATTTATAATGCATATTTTTATATTTATTCATATAAATTTGTGGTTAAAATGAATTACATTACATCATGCATATAGTAATCTGCACGTATGCATGAGTGGTGTTTCCACTTCTATATGGTTAGAATAAAATAAAGGTAACTAATAAAATGCATTGACATAATCATTATTATATCATAAATATCATATATATTCCATAAATCATTCTATATTACAGTCCACATAAAATAGAAATGAAAACTAATCATATAGTATCATATAGGTGGTTGTCCACATGTATGCCCGAGCGACTTTGTCATTTTCCAACATATGGAAAAGTAAAATGGTAGAAAAATATTATAATTAAATAAGAATATATATTTTTAAATATAATAATATATAAAAATATAAATCCATAATAATATTCAACTACGAAATATAGTAATACAAAATGAATCATATCACTATGTGGATGCAGTAGTCCACACATTTATGTGATCGATACTTTCATTTACCATTTATGTAAAGAAGGTTGATATTTCTTTATCCATAATCATCATAAAAATTAATTTTATTGATTATAATGAAGTAATTATTTTATAATGGATACCATATATTTATAAGATGTTAAATAATAAATAAAATAGAAAGTAATATATTAAGAGTTAAACCTCTTCCTTGAGAAAACTTTTTTTTCTTACACACAAAGTCTTGAAAGGACGGTATTTGGATCAAAATAGGACAAAATGTAAATGGTGTGCATAATAGATAGGTATTGAGGTATTATATTCTAATATATAAGGATCAATATTTACGTGTTATAGAGGAGAGGTGGTATCCTTTTAGAAGTGATGGAGATGAGACAAAAGGAATTTTTCAAAATATTAAAATTTAATAATGTCTTCATCTTGTCAAGTGTATTGAAAACTCTAAATATTATAATCTTTTAAGTGTAAGTTATAAATATTTTCATACATTTAAATTAAATAAACTATTTAGTGATAGTTTAAAACTTATCTCATCGGTTAAACCCTGATAAAACTTATTTGACCTTAACCATAGTAACACATTTTTACTATTTTTACAATTCATTATGTTCAAAATTTTACTTGACCATATTAAATTATATTAATTATTAAGATTAAAAATATGGAATCCAGTTTAGAATATTCAATTTATATATTATTCAAGAATTCATTTTAAAAAAATACCTACAAAACGAGACGAAAAAGGGTCTTCCCCAAAAATGCATTTTTTAGTATAAAAATGATTCGATGACAAAATTAAGAATAATATTAATTTAAATAACAATGATTATATTATTTGTAATAAAAATAATTAATTAAAATTTTAAACCAATTCAAAGAATTATTTTTTGAATGTTTTAAATTAAATAATAGTTTTTATAGAATCGATATATTTACCTATTCATTGAAAAATTCATACTACTTAGGGAAATCCAAAAGCATCACCCTAATATAATATTTAAATACTGATTACAAATTTATATAAATATTTTCAAATAAAATCTCTAAAAATGGCGGAAAATATTTCCAATGTTCATGCACAAAATGCAAAACATTTTTTTTTTAAAAAATCTTTTGAAGAAAAAATTAAAATTAATAAAAATAGAGTACTTATTTATTACTTATTAATAAATAATTTTTTATTAAGTGAAAAATTTAAATATATATTTCATAATGTGGATATTATTATTTAGACCCATCAATTAAACATTAATGTTATATTATATCATGTTTCCTTTTAAGCTTGGTGTTTCATTTTAATCAAGCTATCAAACACTTGTATTTAATTTGAAGAGAAATATATTATAAAATATTATGGTGTTATATTATATGCCCCTTTAAAAAATCCATCTATATATTAATTATCACATATTAGAATTATTATATCATTACATAGTACTAATATATGATGTAGATTTTGTCTTGATAGCAAATTACTATTTCACTACTATGAAATTTAGTATTTATTGATTAATTATTTATAAAACCAATTATGAATATTTATAATAATCATGGATTGCCAAAAAAAATAACTTTATAGATAATATTTACCTTCCACATAATACTCAATTGATTTATCCTCTACTTAATTAACTCGAAGAAATCATTAACCATTATATAAAATATAAATAAACAAACTTACTTGATTTATAATCATATCATAAGAATACTTTAATACAATGGATTTTATTTGATCCATTTTATTCTTTTTCTCATATATTAATCCATTAAATAAATATTCAAGATGAAGTTTTCTTAAATGAAGAAATAATAATAACATTTAATGGATTATTAGAATCATACACTAATAATAAGTCATTCATTCTATATCTAGATATTTACTTAAACCAAAATGGCTAGAAAAACATTATCCAATGTGGAAAAATATTCATATGAGGAAATAATATATATATTTTAGGAACTAAATAATAATCATAAAAGTTAATATTAATCCATTCCAAAAATTTCTACCCACTAGACTTCCAAAATATGTCTACCCAAATTCAAAACCCAAAAATCTAAAAGATTTGCTCACATAATTTATTTCCAAGATCAACATTAATATTTTACCCCAAGTGACATAAAAGAGATTGTAATGTCACATACCAAATACAAGAATACCATGATCATAAATTCACATAAAATATATTAACCATTTACCAATGTAAACTGAATCACTAAAAACCTTAATAAAATTATATCTGATTCCATAATTTAACTCAATATTTATTCCAAAAAAATATGGTTACCCTAATCATCTAATGTTTCCAATATAGTGTGATTCTTCTAAAATATCATTTCCCACTTAATCTCCAAATAACATTTCAATCAAATTGTTATATATATGATAAATATTTTCTCCCAAAATGTTATAATTTTTTATCCTAATTAAATATATTTAACTCAAAATTAATGATAATATTTACCCTAAAGGTTATCAATGAATTTATACTTATTTCAATGAAATATAAAATTATTATTCCTCAAATAACATTCTCACTAAAAGAATTATTAAACTAATGGTTTTATATCCATAAATGGCTCCCAAAATATTCTTAATCATATTAAACTCCCACCACAAAAACCTCCAAATGTGTATCTATTCTATTAATCTTATGATTAACCTTATACTTATCAACCTATGAAACATTATTTTTATCCCATATTATTATATCATATCATAGTCTTCTATATGTTCTATGCGCTCATTCATCATAATGGTTCCCAAATAAAATTTCAATTAACCTATGAATATTCCTGGGAAGTATCTAGCCAGGTCTGTTATCTTAGTATCACTCATTATATAACACCTAATTTGAGGTAAACCATTATATTATATATTTCTTTTCACATTTTAAGTCACTCGTTAGTGTCTGAAAAGTGTTCATAAGGGTTATTGGAGGAACATAATGGAGTCTTGATTTTGGAAAATATTTTGGAATAATCTGTGCTATAAATTGTTATTTTACAAAGTAAATAGTTCACGGAAAATGTTGTATAGAAAATTAAAAGAATAAATAATTTTTCCTTTTAGATAATAAATCTATTTACACTATAAATTAGGACTTACATAGCAAGTGTGGGTTTTATGAAAAAGGAACTGAGTAATCTGATTTTTTCTGTGTAAAGTGAGCCTTAATGAATTTACATTGTAAATTTACTATTTAAGTTGTAAATTAGTTTGAACCTATCTGGGTTTTAGATGTATAGTGGTTATAATATCCCTTATATGAATATTTATTCCTATGAACTTCAAGATACCGTATAGGATATTTTCATAGACGATCAAAATTCAGACTCCTATGATGATGAATCTTTGAGAATTTATGAAATAAATGGCTTGGGTATCCTTCTTTTATATCATGCTAGTTCTCCTCTAGTTGCTTCATGTAAAACCATAGATTGATGTTAAAGACCAGATATATGGGGTTTTAATAATATTTAATAGATCATTTTAGTTTTTGAAAAGTTTAAAAGTGGAAGAGTTTTGATCCCTAGAATTGTCTTAAATCCATTGTTCCAATCAATTTAATTTTAGATAGGTGGATTCACTATTATCTCCACCATTATAGAACATGATAGATTTTTTTGTTAAGTATTTTACATGGAATTTTTTTCCAGACATGTGATATTCTTGAATGGAACCTCTTTTTGTTATGGCTTTGAAAATTTTAGAAATTAGATAGATTTTGGAAATTCCTCATAGTTTATCTTTTAAAATGGTATTTTTAAAATTACTGTACTTTTTCTCAGAAATTTTTTAATGAAATTTTCTAATAAAGAATATTTTTTATGTGAAATTACAATTATAATGGATTTTGAAAGTCTTGGTTAGAGTATATTAATTTTTATAGGTAATCCTAGGGAAGAGGTGTGGTCTATTGGTGAACCTAGATTTTGGTCACCTTGTAATGACTTGGTGGATTGATGAGAGACTTCTCATGAGTATAGGACTATCACCTGGAATACATGAGTGTTTGTGTGTGTTAGGGAACCAGAGTAAGGGTATGAAAAATGATGAAAAATGGTTTCAAAACTTTTATTGTTTTATATGTAAACTTAATTTGGTTTAGATATAATGTATATTAACATCATATAAACTATTTTCAATAAAATGTGCTAACAATTTCTGTTCCTAGCGACATGTTTTGGGAAGTCTCTAAAGAATTCCTACTGAGTTTATTCTTACCCCATGCATGGGAACCTTCATGAATTTAAAGATGTCTTCTACTGAGATATAGTAAAAGGTATTATTTTTTAATTATTGTATGATGCACCTTGATACTTGGGCATGGAAGGTGGTGTCAGAGCATGGATATTGGAAAACTTTTTGGGGGTGATACCACTATGGTATCATTAGTCGTGTTTTCTTTTTGGATTTTTTTTAATATTTATACCACCCTCTATTTTCACTTTGATATTGTTTGACCTATTGGTAAATTTTGGTTTTTGTTTGCTTTATTCATTCATTATGTAGTGGTTGGATGTTTCTGTTGTGTGTTTTATTGTTTTTCTATTCTATAAGTGAAATAATACCCACACTATCCCTTAAATCCCTTGGCATTTATTTTCATTATTTGGTGTCTTGGTGATGTCACCTAACATTAGATGAACCTACTCCCCTGACCAATAAAATGGGTATGAGGAGATATATTACAATCATCATATAATGATTATGATCAATTTAATAACCAATGTGTCCCTTTTAGATTTTTTACCCCTTGGTACTATTGTTCAACATCCACATCCACATTCCAGTATCCAGACATGGACGTATTTTCATATAAAACCTCACAATATGTACTTTACCAAATACTTAGGATATTATCTTATACTTAAACATATCGCTAGGGTTTTCAAAAAAGTTCAATAATAATTATCTCCAAATATCAATTACACTCTTCTCTCATACCAACTATAATAACCCAATCATTATATATATATATATGTACTGTATCATTTTAGATTAATATGAAATAAATCTTGTATTAATTCACTCCCCCAAACTATATGGGTTCATAATATTTATATTTAAGATACACAATCATTTTATTTCTGCAGATATCACCAACACCACCCATAAATATCTTCTCACATAGTAAATATTTTATATATACTCTATATTAAAATATTATCTATAATTTATGGAAAGGAAACATATGAATAAGTGGTATTAGGTTCTCCATAAGTTTAAAAATAAGAGATATCAATCAGTAATCATAAGTATTCATAATATGAGAATAAGTTTGTGAGAACATGATCATAACTTACAATAATCATGCCCCATTTTAGAATTTTTTTAGTCAATGTCCACTTCCAAGACTATCATAGTAGACATATCCTCTTACTAAACTGGTTTTAATCCTCATTGTAGTCCTTATTATCTATTAATATATCAACATTTATCTAATTCATTGGACATATATAATGTAACCACCTATCACATTATCATAATCCATCCATATGTATTCTATAAGATTATGAAAACATTTACCAACGCATCATGACTTAATAAATAGGAAGGGAAATCAGTTTCATAAATACTGTATCAAAATAATATTTAATTATTCATTGAAAAATTATGAATGGTATCATAGGATCATATTCATAGTGAATCATAAGTCACATTAAATGATTTATCATAGATAAATATTCCTTTCAAAGATCACTGAATTAATTCTAAAGGAAAATAACTTTTCATTTTGAAACCACTGTTTTTAAGTCTAGACATTTAAAAAATATTATATAAATTAATTAAAAATAAACATTGATGCATATAAAGGGGGATCAATTCATTTAGTGATCATAACAATTGGAAATTGCAACCATGAAGTGTGTATTAAAATAAATAATTCTTTCACTTTTTTGAAAAATGAAAAGGCACCACATTGGAATATTGAAAATAATATTCATTTAAGAAAATAGAATTTGAAACATGGTTAAAATTACTATATTTAATCAATGGGTAATCTCAAATACATTCATAAATAATTTAAAAACATATATTGATATGGATGAAAAATACTCTCGACCGAAGTTAAAAACAAGGTAAATTTTCCTTAAAATTTTTATCTCAATCTCTTGAATACTTTATGTGCATAAAATAAAATAAACAGATATAATATCTAGAAATAACTAGTATAAGAGAAATTAAATTGGGTTTAATGTTAATGATTCATATAATTTCCATCTATGTAATTTCCATCATAATAAATCCCAGCTAAAATGAGATTGAAACAGAAATCCCTTACCGATTTTGTCTCTTTTCAATCATAGCCCTATAAAATAAATAAGTTTAAATGAAACATTAAATATATATTCTTTCTTGCATCATACATGTTCAAATATCATGTATAATAAATATATTTTTTATACATATGTTTCAAAACAATATTCATATATAACTTATTATCTATTATTCCTTTACAATATCTAATTATCCTTTTTAAAAAACTACTTCATTAAAATGAATATTCAAGTGAGAACTAGTTCTTCTCCCATGATTATTTTGTTTTTATGGTTATGGTAATTGTACCTTATTCATGGTTTCAAAAACTATGAAATTTTAATCATGAAAAAAGAATAATATTTATTCATCATATACACATTTACAATTAATCTTATAAATTACTAATGAAAAATGAAGATAAATATTTTCTAAAATATCATGGATTTATAATAAATATATTTAAAAAGAATTCAAAACATTCCTAAAAAATTTGAAACAAAATTATATAGAAATTAAATATATCAATGAATATATCAAGAAATATCTCAATGAGGTATGGGAAGATACTTACCATGTATTATTAAAAGGTACTAGGGGAATTGAAAATACTAAAAGGAATACTTAAGTAAGAATGTGTACAAATGGTACTTGTTAATAATGTTTTATCATGGTCTTCAATAGAAAATATTACACGAAAGTACAAAAAACCCCATTAGGGAAACAAGAGTTACCTTTCCAAACTCTCCTTTTAAACATTTGGTCCAAAAAAATATGGAAAAGTTTTATTTCTAAGTCACATGTTTCAATTCCATATAGTTTATTAAAACCCTCTAACTATTCTAAATTATAAAAGGAACAAATTCATTATATTAATTTTTTATAATTTTTTATCTACATTTATTTTGGAAAAATTGAATGGGACTCACTCATTAGAATTATGAGACTGGATAAATTATACCAAATCATAACCATATTTACTCATAATTTTTATATCACTCTAAAAGGGTATAATTGAGCCCTCTTAGGGGTTTTATCACGAGTTTGGGATGATTTTAATGCAAAATCTTATGTATGATGGTGTTAGAGATAATCCATATCCTACAGTTTATCCTCATGACCTTGTAATTTGTTTCAAACTTTCTAGAAGTTAGTGCACTTATTTTATTTTTAAATTATGTTATTATCACGAACAAGGGTTATAATTTTCATTTAAATAATATTTTTTAAAATTTGTTGGAATCATATTATATTCCATCTCATGTGGCTTCTTAGCGATGTTTCAATTGTAGTGTTCTATATACTGGAAGCCTGTAAATTTAAATCACATGTTTCAAAAGTGCTTTTGATAAAATCATCAAATTAAATTTAACACATTTATTCTAACTTTTCTAAAAACAAAAAAGCTTCCATATTTTACTCTTTTTTAAAAAATATTTAAAAAAATATATTTTTACTAATATTTCCATATTTGTATTATGTATTTGATATTTGAAATTCTTCCTTTTACGAAAAAGGAAAGTCAATATGATTGAAACTAATGACATATTTTTCTTTACGGGGTTATTTCACTGAATCTAAAATTTTAAATTTCACAGTTTGTTCTCCCAAATTCATTAAAAGATATTTTTCCTTAAAATTAATAATTTTTTTTTAAAATATAGATATATTTTCTACCTAATATGATAGGGGAGTGATATTTAAGTTTTAATTCCTCCATTTTTATGATGTAGAAGTTATCAGAAAATTTAAAAACATTTACACGTACTAGAACATCTTATAGAACACCTATTGTTTAGGCATTGGCTTAGTTGAAATGTTTATAAACTACTACTGTGTGATTAAGTTTTCCAATATTTATAGATGAATGAACTAAATAATTATTTACATTAATTGATTCACCTAATCCTCAAAGTGCATTAGATGAATTAATATCACCAATATTGTAATGTATAGTGAATGGACATGGATCATGGAATTTATTGTGTATTTTTTGGGTTATAAGTATTGAAAATTTTTTACATAAACATAAATTTTAATTATCTTGTAGTATTCTCTTCAAGGTTCACATTTCATTGATGAATTTTTAATACATTAGAATATAGAGGATGGATTCTAGTAAAATAATGTTAATTTATACCTTCTTGAATATATCTAGAATTTTCTATAGTATTTTCTATTCACTAGGTATCTTAGGGATTATTAATCTAGATGGGTATGTAGGTTGGGGATGACTTCGGTATTGAAACATATCCTATCCTTTGTGTTTTTTTAATATGTGGTGTTTTTAATGGTTTTTATATATGGCCACGATCTTAAATGTTACATAATCAAGAGATAAGTCAATAATTTTACTTTCTCTCACATTGAGTATCTTTGTATGTTTATAGATATAGAGTGTTTAACCATAAATCATACAGAACAAAACTAAAAAATAAAAATTGTTCACTTTGGATCATTATCCATTTTCCCATATTAGAAAACTTTTAAAATAAATCATGAATTCGTTTCATGGAAAATATATACTACATTGAACATGAATTCTTCCTTTCCCTTAACCATCATTAAACCTTGAAAAAATATTAAAAATTTACGATGAGCACAAAATTTTAGTAAGGGATATAAAAATAAATGAAACTGTTAGTTTGGTATAAAAATTAAAAATAATATGATGTTTAGCTTTCTCTTCAATGTTCAACTAGAATAATAAAGAAAACATTTATACATCAAAAACTAGGAGACATATTTCTCAAATAAAACCATTAAAACCCATATAAATCAATTAGTACTCCTTTAGGTGACATAGATCCTTATATTCATTAAAATCATTAAAATATTTAATTGGAATTGTCATACGGTTAACTTGCAAACATTTCACTCATAAAAATTGAAAACCCATATTGTCAATTTTCATACCCAATGAATTGTATTAATATCATGAACCCACCCATCCATTAATCTATAACATGCTCACCTAGTTTTATCTAGCCCACCACATGTATAAAATGTAATAGGCTCACCCGATGCTATTTGGGCTACCCCATATATAATATGTAACACGATCACATGAAAATACCTGGGCTACCCCATGATGTAATTCTCAAGAAACACTTAATTAAAAAAACATTAAATAAAATCCCCTTTTAAAAACTCTTTTAAACTCAAATGAAAAAACATTCAAATTAAAAAATTAATTTTCTATTAAAACAACATTATCAAAATAACCTTTTTCTTATTAAAACAATTTTTATTACCAAGATATCAAATAGATAAATAGGGGTTATTATTTATGTAAACATGAAATATTTCAAAGGAATTAAAAAAATAAAATAATCTTACTACTTTAGAAAATTCATTGTCACCGTGTACAATATGAATTGAACATTTCTTTTTTCAGTTGTCAAAAGAATTATATAAAACATGTAAAAAATATTTTTTATAAAAATTGAATGAAATTAAAAACATAAATTATATTTCCTTTATAATCATTTTAGGTAAATAAACATATAAAACAATAAGGAGAATGTTAAAAGTGTTGAAATGATTTTGAAATTAAATATGTAAACATTCAAAGCGTACCATTCCAATTTGAACATCTAAATCATATTGCCCATGATAGAATAAAATTTAACCAAAACATTAAATGAAATTAGAATTATTAAATTCATTCCATTTAATATAAAAGTTGTTGAATAAACACCTCATTAAAGAAATTGGGTGTATAACATCAAAATATGGCTCAATGATAGGAGATTGAGATAAAATCCATTACCCTGAGACTAACTTTTCACGTGTGTATTTATCTTCCTAAATAATATATTATGTTAATAATTTACATGATTCATAACCTTTTCAGGGTTTTTGTTAATTTTTTCTCACTTCTGACTATTTTTTTACCACTAATTAAATAATTATGTTTACATCTGATGTTTTCACAATATTCGTTTTATTTGTCCTAACGAATAAGGTTAGTTGACTATGGTCAAAGAGATCGTTACATAAAAATCTCAATAATAATTAAGATGACATAATTATCATATTTATACATCAATTATACTTTTAAATCCAATCAGAAAATATTGTTTTTGGAAAAATTAACTTGTGTTACAATAAGGGAGATTGAAGGTTATATGTAGGCATGAGTAATGTTCCCATTTCTCAATGATCATTATGAATTGAAGGTAAGTAACATTTATATGTACAAAATTACCATTAAATGTTAGTTAAAATATTATTTAATCATATATACTTATATATAATTCTTGGGATGAAAAATTAATCACATCACTTCGAGAAGGCGATAGTCCACACATCCACGAACGACATTATCACTTTTTCAGCGTGTGAAATGGTAATAAGGAAATTCATATATTATAATCATATAATAGTAATTAAATCATAAATATCATAAACATGTTATTTATGTAACATATTTTTATTTAAATAATCCTTAATATAAACCATGTAATGTTTGATCGGATCAAATCACTTTAAAGGGGTAGTTGTACACATATCCACAAACTATGTTATTGTATTCCAATAAAATAGAATGAGTAAAGTTTTTTGTTAAATAAAAATTCTATAAGTATGAATAAATTATAAATGCCTTATATATTTCAGATAAAAAACATAATTCCATCATAATTCACATCCATGATAGGTGGTAAATGAAAAAAATGAACGTCATCATTTCGCGTGGCGGTAGTTCGCCGTACACACGAATGACAATTTCGTTTCTCATTTCATAGATGTGTGTACAGGTGGAGTTAAAACACATAAAAATAAAATATAAGTAATTTCCTTATACTGAGGTTATTATATAATAATTTAATATGAATAATTTATTTTGTTTGATAACTAATGAAAACACAAGTGATCGTTGAAGAATGTTACTCTTTTTTAGGAAACTCCTTTTGGTTAGTACCTAAGGACTTCCTCTGTTTTATATCTTCACAAATTGATGAATAGATTATGATAGGAGGTATTTTTTAAACATATTTGGGAAGGTTTTGGATGATAAAAATTGTTTGAGAAGTGTGATGAAGTGGGGAGGGTGACTGCCTTTTCATAGTGGAGGGGGAGTGCCATTCTAGAAAATATAAAATGTTAAACTCTATTGGGAGGTTTCCCTTACCTAATTTTCTTAAAAATGAAGAATTATATATTAAAACTTTTATGGTATATACACACTCAAAGCATAAAAAATAAGAACATTTATATCATTTTTTCCTTATACATTAAGTTTCCATATTTTATCATTTTGGTTTTTTTTAAGTTACCTAGTTTTCTAACCAATGTAATTCCTTTATTATAAATAAATTAATGTGGGGTTTATTATAAAATTTATAAATAATAGTTCTAAAATACTAAAGATAATTTATAAAATAAAAATACCTTCTATTTGGGAAATTAATTTTAACAAAACCACATGTAATGCGCAAAAAACCACTTTAACACAAATTGTGCTAAAAACATTATTACTATATACAGGTGTAAAGACCCGGAAATTTAATGTAATTTTTTATATATATGGTAATTTTAAGAGTCCACAAAAATTGAAGGCACTTGATTATGAGTCTCGGAGTGCAGGAAATAAATTTATGAAATTTGTTTCAGGTACGTTCAGTAAACATGAGAGCTGGATATTGTAACTTTTGAACTGCTGCTCGGAATTGAAATCTGAGGACATCGTTGAACTCGTAGTGCCGGTATTCACTTAAGGAGACCTACACCTCAACCACAATGGGTCGAGAGTGAAAGTTAATTTTTATTATTTTCATGAAATAATTAAATAAAATAAAAATTTCTAACATTTTTATTTAAAAAAACCCCCCAACATGGGTTATGGTGGTGGGGACCACCCAACCCTAAACCTCTCATGTGAGTTTTAAGAGGTGAGGACCGCCTGAACTAACCTCCCAATTTTAAATTAATGGCAGGGACCACCCGAACCCCTTTAATGGGGGATAAACCACCCAACTACCAATTAATTTTTTCCTATATTAATTTTAGCCAATTAAATTGATATAATAAAATATGCCAACACCCATTTAATTTTTGGATCCATCCAACAACTAATGAAAGGTGTTAGTACTTTAATTGTGCCAACCTAAATAATGTACTTAATTTAAATTAATATGTTGGATATTCCTTATTTTGGTGGAATTGGGGAAACTGTTGGAAAAAGTGAGAAGATTTGGAGAATCATGGAGAAACTCATCCTCCAACGAAGAACGCTCTCACCAATGAGGAACGTCCTCAACTACAACGAACCGATGAACATGCCCAGGATCGGAGGCATGTGGCGGGCACAACAAACATTGACATCTTTGAATTCATACTGGTGCCAACATCAAAAAACCTCCGAGGTAGGGTGGTTGTATGAATTTATACCCCTTTCTCGTTCTTGAAAATTCATCATAAATTTGGAAGAGATTATAGCCGCTTACTACCTCTCTAACGCAGAGGGTGCAGGCCAAACAATCATGGCCCGACCTATCCGCAATTCTTGTGATAACTTGTTGTGTTGTTCGCAATGAAGGAGGACGACAACCAACCTCGGTGGGGCACGAGAACGGCGGACGGAACCTCCTCCAGCCGTGACAAAGAGAAAAAACAGAGGTCGACCGGTCAATCCGGCCTCCGGTGAAGGCATGAAAGATGACCGCACCGCACGGCCCACCCTAGCAGACCACCACACAGCGGCCTCTACTGCTCTGTGGCCTTCCGCCCCGCCCCGCAACCTTCTGCGCTGCCTAGGAGCCTCGCCGCCTCGCGGCCTTCCGTGCTGCCCTCCGGCCTCACTGCCCCATGGCCCTCCACGGATCCCGCGGCCTCGACGCCACATGTCATTCCGTGCTACCCCCCAGGCTCACCTCCCAATGGCCCTCCATGACTCCTACGGCCTCGCCGCCCCGTGACATTCTGCACTGCCCAGCGGCTTCTCTGCCTCATGGAACTCCGCGGCTCCCACGACCTAACCACCCAGCAGCCTTCCGCACCGTCCTGCGGCTTTTAGCGGCTCCCAAAGCCTCACCACCCTGCGGCCTTCCGCGCCGCCCCATGGATCCCGCAACCTCACCGCCTCGTGGCCTCGCCCCGCCTCACGCCACCCGTAGCCTTCCGCTACCTAGGTCGAGCTGCCAGGAAGGGCCGCCCAGCGGGCCGGGGCAGACCTAGTGGGTTGGGCCGGGTCGAGCCGGACCCGGTCCAACTTCGACCCATTTACGCTCTTTTTTCCATAACATTGGAACCAGACATCCATTTTATGAACCATCTATGGCGCCAGAAACTGTAGAAATAGATGGTCCCTTTGGTATACCCCACTCGAGTTTTGGATAAAGTTGTGGTATGATGCGGTTGGATCGAGGATGAATCCACCAGGGCCCTCAGGGCTAAATGGAAAATAACATAAAGACCGGGTGTCTGATTGACGCTCCATATACTACGTTGAGACCCCTTTAACATGGAGGTCCTTTGGGATAATTCTTCATCGGACTTCGTGGTAGTTGGAGTATTGACCAGTGGCTTGAGGAGCAGACCCTCCCAGAGATGAGAAATCATTGTGCGGAAACCCAGTAGTTAGTTGTGATATGAAGAATGAAGATCGATCATGTGTGGTTCAACACCTAGTGATCCTCTGTGGGTCAGTACTGAGCAATCATGTGTGGGTCATCACCTTGCGATCCTGTGTGGATCAGCACCGAGCGATCATGTGTGGGTCAGCACTGAGTGATCATGTGTGGGTTAGCCCGAATTGATCCTGTGTGGGTCTGCATCGAGCAATCCTATGTGGTTCAACACCTAGGGATCCTATGTGAGTCTCACGATGTACTGAAAATGTACTAGGATCTTGTATGGGTTTGAAAACATCCTGATGTTGTACTAGGATCCTCTGTGGGCCTGACAATGTACTACGATCCTTCGTGGGTCTAATGATGATTAGGGATCCTTCGTGGGTCTACCTCTAAAATGAGTAAGATGATTCCATAGTTACATCTAATCATCTATACTACTATACCAAAGAAATACCTAGTGTGAGCTAAGTTTGTACTTGAATGGTACTCCCCTTTATGTTAATACCTTGGTGGTATTCTTCTGCGTGGAGTACCTGAGTGGTACTTACCATCGTGGTACTCCTTTATTTGTGGAACAGTTGAGCTTTGAGATTTTGAGTTGGATACTATGTTTCCTCATGATTGAGATGGGTATACTTGATAACTTAGGTATATGCATGGGCATATACCTAATTATGGTTTTTAGTTGACTTCAAGATTTGTGGTTTATTCTTGGTAGATTTTGTGAGACCTTGGGGGTCTAAGGGTCCCTACGGAGTATCATTATACTCACCCCTACATAGGTTATCCCTACACCTTATTCTGTTTGGTGCAGACGTCAGAAAACACTGAAAGAGGATGAGAGTACTAGGACTGGAGGTAGCTCGGTGGAGTACCTTAGATGAGGCATACCGTAGAGACAATCGTTTGAGAGTTGTACCTACCCATCAGGTAGCATCCTAGGCGAGTGATCCGAAGAGCTATTCCAGTTTACCTGTACTTTCAGTTTCATGTACTTTCTAGTTGGGCATGTATTCTGGCCCCTTTTGCTTACTATACTCTCTCTATTTATTATTTAGTTTGCATGAGTTTGTATCTTGATGTGTGCTTATTTTCATGTGTTTATAGCTTATAAATGCAATGCCTTCCCTATTTTAGGGAATACTCCTTCGGTGTAAGTCACCAGCCCCTTGCCTATGGAAGGTGGGCTTGGGGTAGTCACAGCACGGGCCCCGGGGGACAGGTCATGACAAATTGGTATCAGTAGAGTCGATTGTACCATAGAACATAGGACTCTGATATTCTTAATGACAAGAGTATTGAGTGTAGTGAGTATGGTTATCAGTTTATGGAATCCAGTGTTGGTGTGGCGGCCGACGTATCCATACACCAGGACCCTAACTATTGATTTCTAACTCAGTTCACAAAAACACTAATTGTGTGTGTGTTTCAAAAAGTTTTCTTTCTAAACGCTTTGAGTCTTATCTCTAGATATAACATAATGATTATGTCACACCTGTTTCTTTTTAGGATGCCTCCACGCAGACAACCATCTTGGGTTCTTGATATAGTACACACTAATAACCCACCGAGTGACGAGGTCTCGATACAGGGCCCTTTCCCAGCATAGGCACCCGTGATACCATTACCTGTTGGGCCACACATGCCACCATCCCCATCATTAGAGAGTTCACACTTCTTGTGGGCATTTCACATGTTCCAGTGCTACAGGCCAGCCAGGTTTAGGGGAGAGATGCACCCACAGGTAGTTGAGGACAGGATGTAGGCCGTAGTGAGAGTCTTCTGACTAGTAGGGACACCGGCTGATCTCATGGGGATTCTTTTTCCAGCCTTTTATAGGAAGCAGCAGGCAGATGGTGGATCTTGATGCTCCAAGTTCACGATGAGGTGACACTTCTCTGGAAAGACATCAAGAGACAGTTCCGGGAAAAGTTTTTCCAAAAGAATTTTCACGCAGTGCGCATACAAGAGCTTCTTCATCTACAGTAGGGCAGTTAGACTGTGGCTCAGTACTCAGCGAGGATCACTGACCTCTCATGCTACTCCATTGACATGTTTAGTGACCCATTCTTCAGGGCCTGGACCTTCGAGCAGGGACTCAAGAGGGAGATTAGGGCTTCGATGATTTCCCTCAGCATCTCAACGCAGGCAGAGGTGATAGAGCGAGCCATCTTAGTGGAGAGATTCCTTACTGAGCAGTCACCAGCAGCAAGACCCACCACTGAAAATCACGTAGCAGAGTCTTTGGCAGCTAATAGTACAAAGATGTCGTAGAGGTCCAAGAGGACCAGACCTATAGGTGGGCGACCGTATGATTCAGGGTCAGTTGTGCAAGGCACCTGAGACAGAGCCAGTCATGCGAGGAGTGGGTGGTGTTACGCATGCGGTAGGCAAGGTCACAAGGCTCATGATAGTCCGACCCACCGTATGGATGATCACAATATGGTCTAAGGACCACCTAGGGAGAGAGAGATGTTCGACCGAGGAGGTCCGCAGGGAGCAGGAAGACATGGAATAAGAGATGGTTATGCAGCTGGTGGTGGGCGACGATTCGAGATGTTACTGCCACCACCACTAGGTGGTCTACCCCGACCACAGGGAGCAAGAGGACATGGGAGAGCTCAGCTCCAAGTATCTAAGGCCTACGATCACGGTGCTTTGGAGATGATACGAGGTACAATCTGTGTCTACTCCACCTTAGCTACAGTACTTATAGACACACCATCTAGTCACTATTTTATTGCCACTTCCCTTATTCGGAGACCAAATATTCTGATGGATCCATTGACTCGATCCTTATTGAAAGATACTCCTACGGTAGAGAATTAGACAATTACGCACTGGTGCCTGCAGGGTGAGCTTTCTCTAGGAGGAGAGAGCTTTGGCTAGGATCTCCATGTAGTGGCATTGAGGCCTTACAACATCATCTTGGGTATGGAATGTTATCTACAGTCCATGTTTAGATTGACTATATTTGGCACAAAGTGCAGTGTGTCCACATGGATGGGACTAGGTTTACCTTCACTGGAGAGAAGGGTGACTTTGTAGCACATGATGGACTTACCCGGAGGAGGGTGCAACCGATTACTCATTAGTTAGCTAGCCTTACCCTCGGATCGGGTTATGTGGAGAGTCTAAGCTATCCTGTAGTGGTGGACCAGTATGAAGATGTCTTCCATGATGAAGTTTCAGGTCTACCTCCTCATAGAGAGGTGGACTTTTACATTGACTTGTACCCCGGGATGACACCGATATCTACACCAGCATATCGGATGGCTCCAGCAGAGCGTTCTGAGTTGCAGGTACAGCTAGAGGACTTGCAGGGGAAGGGATTCATCCAGCCTAGTGTTTCTCCTTGGTAAACCCTGATTTTTTTTCAAAGAAGGCGTACAGGAGTTTGAGACTTTTTGTTGACTATAGGCACCTGAAATAGGTGACCATTAAGAACAAGTACACACTCCCGAGGATTGACGACCTCTTTGATTAGCTGAAGGGAGCACGGTGGTTCTCAAAGATAGACCTGAGATTAGGCTATCACTATAGAATCCTGCCTTTTATAACATAACTTTTCATTAAAATTTACAAAGCTGAGGATCATTAAGGTTTAGTTTCTTGGAAACCAGGAACATACAACATGACAACATAAAACATTATTATCAAACACTTGAATGGATTCTTCATTTGTTCATCCTAAATTCATTATAGCATCTTATAACCTGGGAGCATACATCAAAGGAAAGGGTGAGCACAAGGCCCAGTAAGGGAAACAAGAGAAACATTTTACATGATAACTTGAGATAAATCAATAAAGTCATGATAAATAACTTTAAGGCATGAGAAAGAGATCATGTGGCATATCATAATAAAAATAACGAGTTTCATAACTTGAAGATGTGGCTACAACATTTAACATAGACAATCATTTCTATTTCACCATGGGCCATCCCCAAGGTGTCATTATAAACAATTACCAAGGTTATTTACCAAGGAAACGTTTAAATTGTAATCCCTATAGATTACATCATTACCCAATGCATTGGAGTGCTATCAGGGCGCACCATTAAATTTTTATTTATCATCATGTGAGACACATATACAATAATCAAACATTTCATAAATAACTCATATAGCATAAAATAAATAGGTTTCATTTCAAAATCATAACGTTTTAAAAACTTCTTTTAAGACATGATCTTTATGTCATTTTAAACCCACAAAAAAAGAAAAGTGGGTTTCATGTAAGTAAATACTAGAATTAAAAAAGAACATTTAGATATACCTGTAAATACCCCTGTAGAAGAGATATCTTTAAGTATTCACTTAATAAAATAAAATAATTTGAGAAAAATAGAGATACATTTTGAGACGAAAAATTCTGCATCATAACGGCTATGTTACAGGGTTTTGGAAAACATTGAAAATAGAGGTGACATGGGTTACCCACTCATAAATGATCCACATAACAGTAGAAGGACAGAAAATAATGGATATAAGAACATCATAATGATATTTTAAAGACATACCATATGAAATGAAAAACATTGGAAGGAAGACAAAAATAAGATTTCTCTTATGAAAATTCGGCAGCCTTACGACGTCACTTAAAACATCAAAAAAGTATTGATGAGATCAAATAGGGTCTCTCATCATATGAACATAAAAGAAAAATATGATGGATATAGATATCATACCCCAACATACAAAAAATGAACATGAAAGAAATGACATGAAAATAGAACTTGAAAATTGAGAAGGGTGGAAGAATCACTTACAAAAATTCGGCAGCCTAACGACGCCACTTAAACATTCATAAAACTAAATGATGAGAGTAAGAGGGGATCTCTCATCATATGATCATTAAACGGTCAGTAATAGGAACATAAATAACATCCCCCAACAAAATAACATGGGGCTTAAATGAAATGACATACAAAAGAGTACTAGAAAAGAAAGGGATAGGTAGGATCCCTTACGAAAATGAGATAGCCTAACGACGCCACTTAAATTTTCAGAAAATGAAATGATGAGTGTAAAAGGGAGTCTCTCGTCATATGAACATAAAAATTACAGTAAGGTGAATATAAAATAAGATCCTATAACATATGAAAATGGATCTTAAATGAAATGACATAAAAGTGAGTACTTGAAAAGAAGGAGAGAGGTAGGATCCCTTACATTGAAGAGTAACTTCAAAATATTGATGTTTGGGACCTTGGGAGGATTGAGGGAACCTTGGTAGGACTAATTGGGAGGTAAGGAGACCAGAACAACATTGAGGAGGAGTTTTTAATGGAAAGGATGAGAGAATGGATTGGTATTTATAGGGAATGTTAGGGGACAAGGCATTAATTGCCAAGGCACACCTCATAGGTGGTATTGGAAAAACCATGGGCTTTCCCCTTCTATTTTTCCATGGTATTAGCCACTTGTGACACCTCATACCTTATTTTACTATTCATAAGTCGACCATATTCATTACATACTTAATACATCATTTAATGAGGTCATTAAAAACTAATAACTTAAAAACTTATTTTCACTATTCACCAAAAATTCAACTTTCTCAGAAAAATCCCAAAATTTCACCAAAACCAAATATGAATGCTCTGATTTAAAAAATGAACTCCATTTTATAAAAATAATTTTCTAAATATTTTTAATTTAATTTTTAAATAAATACAATATTGAACGAAAATTCATTTTTTTCAGAAAAATCCTCAAAAATTAACTTAACATAATATCGATGCTATGAGGTCAAAAATAAACTCCATTTTATAGAAATAATTTTCTAAATATTTTTAATTAAATGTTTAATTAAATAATACTATTCACCTGAAAAAACTAAGACTTGAATAATAATTTATGAAACAATTATTTACCTATTTTATTGAATCACATTACTTAATCAAGGTCCATATATTATATTAATACATTATTTAAGTGAGATTACTAATCCATTATGTCACATTAATAATCCTAAGCGTAAAATTACTATTCATAATTTACTATTCAACAAAAATTAAGTTGATCTTATTAGACTCTAAATTTCTTAATAAACATAATTTTAGAAGATCATTTTTTGAAAATGATTACACATAATTAATTATTTAAGGTTTACATAAATATTTTCAAATATCATTTTTCTAGAATTCATCAATAATATGCGTACTGTATTTATCCAGACATTTGAAAATATAAAAACTTCACCATAATAATACATTACAGTTTTTATTTAAATCAAAGGATTGTAGAAGGCAGTTACGGTCTCGTTACATAACTCCTTACAACACCACCATAGGATATAAGTGTAAGGTGTGCTAAGGTGAGAGAATCTTGGGGTTGCTTGGCCAATATTTCCCGAGTGGTGATTTCAATCAGCTTGAACTTCTCACGAAGGCGATTTTGTTCCAATTTCACACAATAATGTTCATCTTGGGTTTGGTCCAGAGCAAAGCCCAGTGGTGCTACCTCCTTCCCATGTTCTATTAGATGGGCTTGGATTGGCCCGACACTACTGGATGAGGCCATCGAAGATTCATTCTATATTAATTAATCAAAATCACTTGTATTGATAGACAACAATCGCAACATTTAGTTTCCAATGGTCATATTGACCAACGATCATATAACAGTCGAATCCCAATGTTCTTATTTTAATTATACTCATTTTATTAAATGAAATAGTTTTGTTGAGTATAAAATAAAATAACAAACAAATTTAGGAAACAAAACTTATTCAAAATTTCGGGTCGTTACAATCTTCCCCCCTTAAGAAATTGAGTCCTCACTATTTTAAAATTGGGCTTGTAAATTTCGTTGAAAATCCCACATTGAAAAAAGAGTCAGTAAATCTATTGCTTTAAAAGAATGAAAGGGAAGTAAAAAAGGTCACCCGAGACAACAGATACTAGAATTCCATGAAAACATGGATATGGAGGAGAAAAAAAACCATCAAGTTCTGATGGAGAGTGATAGAAAACATGTCTAGGATAAAGTTAACCACCATAAAATCACAAACTTATGATGGGTTAAATGGTATTTGATTCCCTAGTAGGAAAAGTTAACAGAACACATTTTTGTTTTATGGTACTTTTCATTGAGAAATTTATTTATTGGCTTAACTGAAACATAAGGAAACATACTTACTTTTCATGTATACTTTCATCTTTTACTAGATTTCTAACGCAAACTTATATTTTCTCCAAAAGATGAGTATTTAGGATGACTTGTTCATATTAAGAGCGCTAATATTAACTTCGAGAAAATCACATAATCCACAAAAGATGAACTATATATTTCCCATGTCTTTAGACCTTAACCAAAACCAAAATGGTTAGTACATATCTTATAATCCCCAAAAAGGATAATCCTTTATAAAAAGTAAAAAAGACTTTTAATCTCTAAAATTCAACAAAAATTACCAAAAATTCCAGAAAGACCATTCAATACATAATCATTCTTAACATTCTTTAGAATTATCCAAACTAATATTGGAACCCAAAACTCAGAAGGATTTAATCAAATAGGCTTACATAATAAATCATAACATTTATCTCCAAATAAAATCGACTACTATTAAAGTCTCATACTAAGGTGTACTTAACCTATTCACATATTCTCTATGATAGGTTTATCAATTTCTAGAAATAACCCAAATCACCATATGTCCACAATAAATACAAAAAAAATTAACCATTCTTCCTTAATTTAAATCCTGTATTATTTTATTTCCGTTAGGCATATAGTACTCCAAAAGAGAAAACATCGTCCAAAATAACTTTTATCATTTAATCATCAAATAATTTTCCTATATAAAGGATATCTATTTGATAAAATAAAAGTTTCCAAAATCAACTTATTCTCAATCCATAAAAAAAGAGGTGCATTTTTCAGTTTGAAGGGCATAACAACAAACTCATAATGCCCATATCTTGATTGGAAGGCAGTTTTTTGAATATCAAAATTCCCCCCCCCCAAATTGATGATAACCAAAACAAAGATCAATATTAGAGAATAATTGAGCCCCACAATGTTGGTTGAACAAGTCATCAATTCTTATAAGAGAGTATTTTTTTCTTTACTGTGATCCCATTCAGTTCTCTATAATCAATGCATAGCTGCATCGATCCATCCTTCTTCCTCCCAAAGAGAACTGGTGCTCTCCAAGGAGACACACTTGGTCAGATAAACCCCATCTCCAAAAGATCTCGGAGTTGTTTCTTTAATTACTCTAGCTCCACATTTTCCATCCTATAGGGGGTCTTTGACATCGGATGAGATCCAGGTACGAGTTAAATAGAGAACTCTACCTCTGTTTCTGGGGGAGGTCCGGGTAACTCCTCAAGAAATACGTCAACGTATTCCTAGATGATGGGGAAATTTTCTAAATGAATGAATCCTTTTTTGAGAAACTTATTTCATTTATGAATCTTTTAACTAAAAAGTATTTTATGTATTAAAACTTTATGCTTAGACAATTAAATTTTTCTATAATTCCTTCATAATTATTCATAAAAAGATTGTGATTAACCAAACATATCCCCCAGGAGTTTCGTAACCAAGAGTGCAGCAAAGCCCGTTGTCATGTACCAGTTCCTGTTTGAGTCTAGCTCAAAGCGGTGTTTTCAGGTTTTACCTTATGTATATCTGTTCTAGATCCACCTCTACCTGCTTGTATCTAGACAGGTATGTATTTTCTTGATAAACCACTTACTTAATACTCACCAAAATACAAGGAAAATTTTCAATATTTAAACTTTTCTATAGGGTTATTCCTAAAGTTTTCATATCCTAATTTCAATAAATAACTAAACCATCCTTTGACACCAACTATAGCATCCCGCCTTTTTATAACATAAATTTTAATTACCTCATACAAAACCGACGATCTTTAAGGTTTAGTGTCTTGGAAACCAGGAAATTAATACATGACGACATAAAACCTTCTTATTAAACACATGAATGGATTCTTAATTTGTTCGTCCTAAGTTCATTACAGCATCTCATAACCTGGGAGCATACTTCAACAGAATGGGTGAGCATAAGTCCCAGTAAGGGAAAAAATAGAGACATTTTACATGTGAACATGAGATACATCAATAAAGTCATGATAAATAAATTTAAGAAATGAGAAAGAGATCATGAGGCATATCATAATAAAAATAATGAGTTTCATAACATGAAGATGTTTCTAGAACATTTAACATAGAAAATCATTTCTGTTTCCCCAAGGTCCATCCCCAAGGTGTCATTAAAAAAATTACCAAGGTTATTAACCAAGGTATCGTTAAAATTGTAATCCCTAGAGATTACATCATTACCCAATGCATTATAGTGCTATCAGGGCGCACCCTTAAATTTGTCTTTATCATCATGTTAACCACATATATCATCATCAAACATTTCATAAATAACCCATATAGCATAAAAGAAATGGGTTTCATTTCAAAATCATAATGTTTTAAAAACTTATTTTAAGACATGATCTTTATGTTATTTTAAACCCACGAAAAAAGGAAAGTTGATTTCATGTATGTAAATCCCAAAATTAAAATAGAACATTTAGATATACATGTGAATACCCCTTTAGCAGAAATATCTTTGAGTATTCACTAAATAAAATAAATGATATTTAGAAAAAGAGAGAGACATTTTGAGACGAAAAATTCTCCAGTATAATGGCTATGTAACAATGTTTTATAAAACATTGAAAAGACAGGGGACATGGTTTACCCACTCATAAATGAACCACAAAATAGTAGAGGGACAGAATATAAAGGATATAAGAACATGGTAATGAAATTTGAAAGACATACCATATGAAATGAAAAACATGGAAGGAAGACAAAAATAAGATTTCTCTTATGAAAAATCGATAGCCTAACTGCGTCACTTAAAACTTAAAAAAAGGAATTGATGCGATAAAATAGGGTCTCTAATCATATGAACATAAAATAAAAAGTATGATGGATATAGATATCATACCAAAACATTATAAAAATGAACTTGAAAGAAATGACATGAAAATAGAACATGATAAATGAGAAGGGTGGAAGAATCCCTTACAAATATTCGACAGCCTAACGGCGCCACTTAAACATTCATAAAATGAAATTATTAGAGTAAGAGGGATATATTATAATATGATCATGAAAAGGAAAGTAATAGGAACATAAATAACATCCCCCAACAAAATAACATGGTGCTTAAATGAAATTACATACAAAAGAGTACTTTAAAAGAAAGAGGGAGGTAGGATCCCTTACGAAAATTTGACAGCCAAACGGCGCCACATAAAAATTAAAAAAATGAAATTATGAGAATAAAAGGGTGTATCTCATCATATGAAAATAAAAATTACAATAAGGTGAATATAAAATAAGATCCTCCAACATATGAACATGGAGCATAAAAGCAATGACATAAAAGAGAGTACTTGAAAAGAAGGAGAGAGGTAGGATCCCTTACCTTGAAAGTAACTTTGAAATCTTGATGTTTGGGACCTTGGGTTGCTTGAGGGAACCTTGGGAGGATTCCATGGAAGGTAAGGATAACAGAACATCGTTGAGGAGGATTTTTTAATGGAAAGGATGAGGGAATGGATTGGTATTTATAGAGAAAGTGAGAGGACAAGGCATTAATTGCCAAGGGACACCTTATCGGTGGTATTGAAAAAACCATGGGCTTTCCCATTGTATTTGCCCATGGTATTGGCCACTTGGGAAAACTCATACCTTATATTACTATTCATAAGTCGACCATAATGATTACATACCTAATACATCATTTAATGAGGTCATTAGACACCCGTAACATAAAACTGTATTTTCACTATTCACCGAAAGTTCAACTTTCTTAGAAAAATCCCAAAATTTCACCTTAACCAAATATCGATGCTATAATTTCAAAAATGAACCCCATTTTATAAAAATAATTTTCTAAATTTTTTAATTTAATTTTTAAATAAATACACTATTCACGGAAAATTCATTTTTTTCATAAAATTCTCCAAAAATTACCTTAACATAATATCGATGCTCTGAGATCAAAAATGAACTCCATTTTATAAAAATAATTTTCTAAATATTTTTAATTAAATTTTTAATTAAATAACACTATTGACCTGAAAAAACTACAACTTGAATAATAATTTCTGAATCAGTTATTTACCTATTTTATTGAATCACATTACTTAATCAAGGTGCCTAGATTATATTAATACTTTCTTTAAGTGAGATTACTAATCCATTTTGTCGCATTACTAATCCTAAGCGTAAAATCACTATTCATAAGTTTCTATTCATCAAAAAATATGTTGATCTTATTAGACTCTAAATTTCTTACTAAACATAATTGTAGAAGACCATTTTTTGAAAATCATTACACATAACTAATTATTTAAGGTTTACATAAATATTTAAAAATATTTGTTTTCTAGAATTCATCAATAATATTCATATAGTATTTATCTAGACATTTGAAAATTTACAAACTTCACCATAAGAAGACATCACAATTTTTATTTAAATCAATGGATTACACAAGGAAGTTACGGTCTCGTTACATAACCCCTTATAACACCAGCATACGATCTAAGTGTAAGGTGTGGTAAGGTGAGAGAATCTTGGGGCGGCTCGACCAAAATTGCTCGAGTGGTGATTTCTATCAGCTTGAATTTCTTGCGAAGGAGATCTCGTTCCTGTTTCACACGATGAAGTTCAGATTGGTTTTGGTCCAGAACAATGCCTAGTGGTGATACCTCCTTCCCATGTTCTGTTAGATGGGCTTCGATCGGCCCGAGACTACTAGATGATGCCATCAAAGCTTCTTTCTATATTAATTAATCAAAATAACTTGTATTTATAGACAACAATCACAACATTTAGTTTCCAATGGTCATATTGACCAACGGTCATATAACAGTTGAAACCCAATGGTCTTATTTTAATTATACTCACTTTATTAAATGAAATAGTTTTTTTGAGTATAAAATAAAATAACACACAAAATTAGGAAACAAAACTTATTCAAAATTGTAGGTCATTACAATATTCCCCCATAAGAAATTACGTGCTTGAAATTTTAAAATTGGGCTTGAAAATTCATTGAAATTACCACATCAGAAAAAGATTCTGTAAAGCTATTACTTTAAAAGAAATAAAGGGAAGTACAATGGTCACCCGAGACAACAGATACTGGGATTCCATAAAAACATAGATATGGAGGAGAAAACAAACCATCAAGTTCTAATTGAGAGTGATATAAAACATGTCTAGGAGAAATTTTACCACTAGAAAATCACAAACATGTTATGGGTTAAATATTATTTGATTCCCTAGTTGGAAAAGTTAACAGAAAACGTTTTTGTTTTATGTTAATTTTCATTGAGGAATTTATTTAGTGGATTAACTGAAGCATAAGGAAACATTCTTAGTTGTCATGTAGACTTTCATCTTTTACTATATTTCTAACACAAACCAATATTTTCTCCAAAAGATGCGTATTTAGGAAGACTTGTTCATATTAATATTGCTAAGATCAACTTCGAGAGAATCACATAATCCATAAAAGATGAACAATATATTTCCCATGTCTTTAGACCTTAACCAAAACCAAAATGGTTAGTACAAGATCATATAATCCCCAAAAAGGATAATACTTTATAAAAATAAAAAAAGACTATTAATCTACAAAATTCAACAAAAAGTACCCAATGTTCTAGAAAGACCATTCAATACACAATCATCCTTAAAATTCTTCAGAATAATCCTAACTAAGATTGGAACCCAAAACTCAGAAGGATTTAATCACATAGTCTTCCTTAATAAATCTTAACATTTATCTCCAAATCACATCGACTACTATTAAAGTCTCATACTAAGGTGTACTTAACCTATTCACATATTCTCTATGCTGGGTTTATCAATTTCCAGAAATAATCGAAATCACCATTTAACCACAATAAATACAAAAACAAATCAACCATTCCTCCTCAATTTAAATCATGTAGTATTTTATTTCCTTTAGGCATATAGTACTCCAAAAGAGAAAACATCGTCCAAAATAACCTTTTATCATTTAATCGCCAAATAATTTTCCTATATAAAGGATATCCATTTGATAAAACAGAAGTTTCCAATATCAACTTATTCTTGATCCATAAAAAAACAGGTGCATTAGTCAGTCCGAAGTTCATAACAACAAACTCTTAATGCCCATATCTTGATTGTAAGGCAGTTTTTGGAATATCAACATTCTTCACCCCCAATTGAAGATAACTAAAACGGAGATTAATCTTCGAGAAGAATTGAGCCCCACAAAGTTGGTCAAATAAGTCATCAATTCTTGGAAGAGAGTATTTTTTCTTCACTGTGATCCCATTCAGTTTTCTATAATCAATGCATAGCTGCATCGATCCAACCTTCTTCTTCACAAAGAGAACCGGTTCTCCCCATGGAGACACACATGGTCAGATAAACCCATTCTCCAAAAGATCTCAGATTTGTTTCTTTAATTCCTCTAGCTCCAAATTTGCCATCCTATAAGGGGTCTTTGATATTGAATGAGATCTAGGTACAAGGTCAATGGATTACTCTACCTCTCTTTCTGGGGGAGGTCCGGGTAACTCTTTAGGAAATACGTCAAAGTATTCTTAGATTATGGGTACATTTTTTAAAAGAATAAATCCTTTGTGAGAAACTTATTTCATTTAAGAATATTTTAACTAAAACTGATTTTATTTCTTAAAACATCATGCTTAGACAATTACATTTTTCTATAATTCCTTCACAATGATTCATAAATAGCTTGCGATTAACCAAACATATCCCCCAAGAGTGTCATAAACAAGAGTGCAGCAAAGCTCGTTGTTGTTTACCAGTTCCCGTTTGAGTCTAGCTCAAAGTGGTGTTTTCGGGTTTTAGCCCTATGTACATCTATGCCAGAGCCGCCTCTACCTGCTCGTATCCAAAAAGGGATGTATTTTCTTGATAAACCACTTAGTCAATACTCACCAAAATACCAGGAAGATTTCCTATATTTAAACTTTTCTATTGGGTTCTTCCTAAAGTTTTCATATCCTAATTTCCATAAATATCTAAAACATCCTTTGATACTAACTATAGCATCCCGCCTTTTTATAACATAACTTTTCATTACATTTTACAAAACCGAGGATCATAAAGGTTTAGTGTCTTGGAAACCATGAACATAATACATGACAACATAAAACATTCTTATTAAACACTTAAATGGATTCTACATTTGTTCATACTATGTTCATTACAACATCTCATAACTTGGGATCATACATTGAAAGAAAGGGTGAGCAGAAGTCCCAGTAAGGGAAACAAGAGAAACATTTTACATGTGAACTTGAGATACATCAATAAATTCATGATAAATATCTTTAACGCACGATAAAGAGATCATGAGGCATATCATAATAAAAATAAAGAGTTTCATAACTTGAAGATGTGGCTACAACATTTAACATATACAATCATTTCGGTTTCACTCTGGTCCATCACCAAGGTGTCATTAAAAACAATTACCATGGTTATTAACCAAGGTATTGTTAAAATTGTAATCCCTAGAGATTACATCATTACCCAATACATTGGAGCACTATAAGGGAACACCCTTAAATTTTTATTTATCATCATTTGAGCCAAAAATATAATCATAAAACATTTCATAAATAACCCATATTTCATAAAATAAATGGGTTTCATTTCAAAATCATAACGTTTTAAAAACTACTTCTAAGACATGATCTTTATGTCATTTTAAACCCAAAAAAAAGAAAGTGGGTAACATTTATGTAAATCCCAGAATTAAAATAGAATATTTATATATACATGTGAATAAACCTTTATAAGAAAGATATTTGAGTATTCACTTAATAAAATAAAATAATTTGAGAAAAAGAGAGAGGCATTTTGAGACGAAAAATTCTGCAGCATAACGGCTATGTTACAGGGTTTTAGAAAACATTGAAAAGAGAGGGGACATGGGTTACCCACTCATAAATGATCCAAAAAACAGTATATGGCGAAAATATAAAGGATATAAGAACACGGTAATGAAATTTTAAATAAATACCATATGAAATGAAAAACATGTGAGGAAGACAAAAATAAGATTTCTCTAATGAAAATTCGGCAGCCTAACTGCGTCACTTAAAACATCAAAAAAATAATTGATGAGATCAAATAGGGTATATCATAAAATGAAGATAATAGAACAGTATGATGGATATAGATATCATACCCCAACATAAGAAAAATGCACTTGAAATAAATGACATGAAAATAGAACATGAAAAATTAGAAGGGTGGAAGAATCCCTTACAAAAATTCTGCAGCCTAATGACGCCACTTAAACATTCATAAAAATAAATGATGATAGTTACAGGGGATATCTCATCATATGATCTTGAAAAGGGATGTAATATGAACATAAAGAACATCCCCCAACATAAGAACATGGTGCATAAACGAAATTACATACTAAAGAGTACTTGAAAATAAAGAGATAGGTAGGATCCCTTGCGAAAATTCGACAGCCTAACGGCGCCACTTAAAATTTCAAAAACTGAAATGATGAGAGTAAAATGGAGTATCTCATAATATTTACATACAAATTAAAGTAAGGAAAATAAAAAATAAGATCATCCAACATATTAACAAATAGAATAAAAGAAATGACCTAAAAGAGAGTACTTGAAAAGAAGGAGAGATGTTGGATCCCTTACCTTGAAGAGTAACTTCAAAATCACAATGTTTGGGACCTCGGGAGGCTTGAGGGAACCTTGGGAGGACTCTTTGAGAGGTAAGGAGACCCGAACTTCGTTGAAGAGGATTTTGGAATGGAAAGGATGAGAGAATGGCTTGGTATTTATAGGGAAAGTGAGGGGACAAGACATTAATTGGCAAGGGACACCTCATCAGTGGTATTGGAAAAACCATGGGCTTGCCCAAGGTATTGGACAATTGGATCACCTCATAAATTATCCTATCATTCATAAGACGACCATATTTATTATATACTTAATAAAATATTTAATGGGGTCATTAAACACTTGTAACATAAAAACTCTATTTTCACTATTCACCAAAAATTCAACTTTCTCAGAAAAATCCCAAAATTTCACCCTAACAAAATATCGATGCTCTGATTTTAAAAATGAACTCCTTTTTTTAAAAATAATTTTCTAAATATTTTTAATTTAATTTTTAAATAAATACACTATTCACCAAAAATTCATTTTTTTCAGAAAAATCCCCAAAGATTACCTTAACATAATATCGATACTCTGAGTTCTAAAATGAACTCTATTTTATAAAAATAATTTTCCTAATATTTTTAATTAAATTTTTAATTAAAAAACACTATTCACACGAAAAAACTAAGACATGAATAATAATTTCTGAAACAGTTATTTTCCTATTTTATTGAATCACATTACTTAATCAAGGTGCCTATATTATATTAATACTTTATTTAAGTGAGATTACTAGTCCATTTAGTCACTTTACTAATTCTAAGCGTAAAATCACAATTCATAATTTACTATTCATCAAAAATTATGTTGATCATATTAGACTCTAAATTTTATACTAAACATAATTTTAGAAGTCCATTTTTTGAAAATCATTACAAATAATTAATTAATTAAGGTTTACATAAATATTTTCAAATATCCTTTTTCTAGAATTCATCAATAATATGCATACTGTATTTATCCGGACATTTGAAAACTCACAAACATCACCATAAAAAGACATCACAATATTTATTAAAGTCATAGGATTACACAAGGAAGTTAAGGTCTCATTACATAACCCGTTATAACACCATCATATTATCTAAGTGTAAGGTGTGCTAAGGTGAGAGAATATTGGGGCGGCTCGTCCAACATTGCCCAAGTGGTGATTTCTATGAGCTTGAACTTCTCGCGAAGGTGATTCCATTCAAGTTTCACAAGATGAAGTTCATCTTGGGTTTGGTCCAGAGCAACGCCTAGTGGTGCTACCTCCTTCCCATGTTCCATTATATGGGTTTCGATCGGCCAAAGACTACTAGATGAGGCCATCAAAGCTTCTTTCTATATTAAATAATCAAAATTAGTTGTATTTATAGACAATAATCACAATATTTAGTTTCTCATGGTCATATTGAACAATGGTCATATAACAGTCTAAACCTAATGGTCCTATTTTAATTATACTCATTTTATTAAATGAAATAGTTTTTCTGAGTATAATATAAAATAACACACAAAATTAGGAAACAAAACTTATTCAAAATTTCGGGTCGTTACAATCACCAGCTCTGATTATAGGACACGGATGTTCAAAAGACGGCTTTCAGATGTTGGTACGACCACTACGAGTTCTTGGTTATGCCATTACACATAACCAAAGATCCAACAATGTTCATGGGAGTCATTAATAGTATCTTTCGTCCATAACATGGTCACATTGTCGTAGTTTTCATTGATGATATTATGATCTACTCGACTACTGAGGAGGAGCATGCCTATCATTTGCAGATAGTTCTGGACACACTCTGAGAGAACCAGAATTATGGAAACCTCTCAAACTGCTAGTTCTAGATTCGAGAGGCTCACTTTCTGGGACATGTCATATTAGAGGCTGGGGTTGTGGTGGATCTAGTAGAGATTGAGGATGCACTTTCTTGGGAGCCACCCAGTAGTGTGACGGAGGTACGAAGTTTCTTGAGTTTGGCCTGATACTACCGGAGAGTTGTGTCAGATTTCTTTAGAGTTGCATCACCTTTATCATAATTGATGAAGAAGGGGAAACCCTTTGTGATGTTAGAGAGATTCTAGCAGAGTTTTCAGGAGCTGATGCAGAGGATGAATAATTCCCCCATCTTGAAGCTTCTAGAGGAGGGCGTAGAGTACGTAGTCTAATGTGACCAATCAAGGACCAGACTCGGATGTGTCCTGATGCAGGAGCGAGCAGGGATTGCTTATGGTTCTCTACAGCTGTGACAACATGAGAAAAAATATGTTACCCATGAATTGGAGTTAGAATCAGTGGTCTTTTCCTTGAAGATGTGGTGAAATTACTTGATGGGAAAACTTTTTATAGAGTTCTTTGATCACAAGAGTCTCAGGTATGTCTTCTCTCATAAGGACCTAAACATGAGACCATTGTGTTTTCTTGAGTTCATACAGGACAATGACTTCATGATAGACTACACTCCTGGGAAGGGGAATGTTGTAGCGGATTCACTCAGTATGAGATTTGGTATACAGCTACTAGGTGAGGCGACGGAGTAGCTGACCTCTTTATAGATGTCCTTTGTGAATCGTGATGGAGCATTTTTTTTAATATCTTATAGTCACACCCCCACTTCTTCAGCAATTCAAGGAGGCGCAGTGTCAGTACACTGACTATGAGGCTCGACGTGCTCAGATATCCATAGGACAGGAACCTGATGTATTTTATGATGGTGGGGAGAACACCATCCTCATCATAGGATGTACCATGGTACCAGTGTCTCTTCGGGAGGAAGTGATGAGGGAGTTCCACACATCCCCTCAAGCAGTACATCCAGGAGTGGAAAGGTTGTTCCATGATCTCCAACTACAGCACTGATGGCCAGGAATGAAGAAAGAAGTTGCGGAGTTTGTCTCTCGGTGCCTCACTTGTCAGCAAGTGAAGGTGGAGCATCAGGTACCAGCAGGCTTGGTTCAGCCATTAGAGGTCCCAGAGTGGAAGTGGGATGGGATATCCATGGACTTCATGACCGTACATCCATGTACATCGAGAGGCCATGACTCTATTTGGTTGATCATCGACCGACTCACCATGTCAACCCACTTCCTACTGATCAAATAGCAGGGTTAAGTAGAGAGATTGGGATGCCTCTATGTACAAGAGATATTGCAGCTATATGGAGTACCCTCGATGATTGTCTCCTATCGTGATACACGTTTCACATCCCGCCTATGGAAGGGGTTGAATGAGTCTTTCGGGATGCATCTTCATTTGAGCGTCGCCTTCCATCCTCAGACAGATGTCCAGACTGAGCGGACCAATAAAACCCTCAAGGATATGCTTCGTGCTTGTGTCCATGAATTAAGTCGCAGTTGAGGGGGTCACTTTCCCATGGTATAGTTTTCATGCAACAACATCTACCACTCTACCATTGGAATGACACCTTTAGAGGCGTTGTACGGGCAACCTTACATATCACCTTTATGTCGGACTGACCCAGGGGATTCAGCACTAGTGGGACCAGAGATGGTATGGGCTACCACAGAGATAGTACAGATCATCCAGGAGCAGATAAAGACAGCACAGAGCAGGAATAATTCTTATGTCGATAGGAGACGGTGACCACTAGAGTTCGATGATATTGACCTGGTCTTTCTATGGGTCTCACCTCGATGAGGTTTGTGGAGATTTGGCCGAGGTGGAATGTTATCTATGAGGTTCACTGGACCCTTTTAGGTCCTCATCATAGAGGGTGAGGAGGGTTACCGCCTAGCACTTCCCCCTTAGTCACACCACATGAACGACGTCTTCCACATACCCCAGCTGAGGAGATACATGCACGACCCTTCCCACATCATCGACCATGGCAAGCTGTATTTCAACGATGGGGAAAATTTTACGGAGGTTCTAGTAGAGATTGAGTATTGACTGGAGTGGGTCCTTCGTGGGTCGTCGATACCTCTGGTGCGCATTTGTTGGCAGCATGGGAACCTCTACGAGAGCGCATGGAAGCGTGAGGCTCGAATGCATGCTCATTAACCCCACTTGTTTTCATAGTTTTCTGATGTGCATTATGGGGACGCAAAGCCCAGAGGTGGGGAGAATGTAATGACCTAGAAATTCCATGTAATGTATTTTTATATATGGTAATTTTATGAGTCTTCAAAAATTGATGGGGTGTGATTCCGAGGCCCAGAGTGCTCAGAATGAATTTCTGAACTTTCTTCATGAACGTTCAGAAAACGCGCGAGTGGGTTTTTGTAACTTTTGAACCAGTGCTCGGAATTGAAATCTGAGGACACCATTGAAGTCGGAGTGCCAGAATTCACTTAAGTAAATATTCACCTTGACCGTAGTGGGTCAAGAGTGAACGATAATTTTTGTGTGTTTTGTGAAATAATTAAATAAAATAAAAACATCTTACATTTTTATTTTAGAAACCCCTAAACATGGGTTATAGTGGTGGAAACCACATGAGCCTAAACCTCCCATGTGAGTGTTAAGAGGTGGGGACCACCTGAACTAACCTCCCAATTTGAAATTAATGGCGGTGACCACCCAAACCCTCTTAATGGGGTAGAAACTACTCAACACCCCATTAATTATTTTCCTCCATTAATTTGAGCCAATTAAATAGATACAATTAAATATTCCAACACCCATTTAACTGTTGGAGCTAACCAACAATTAACAAAATGGTTCACCATTTTAATTGTGCTGACCTTATTAATCTACTTAATTTAAATTATTATTTTGGTCATTCCTCTCTTTGGTGGAATTGGGGAAACTATTGGGAAAAGGGAGAAACTTTTGAGAATCATTGAGAAAATCATCCTTTAATGAAGAACACTCTCATCATCGATGAACGTCTTCAACTATGATGAACAGACGAAAAAGCCTGGGATCTAATCCATGTGGCGGGCGTGACGTACGTCGACATCTTCAAATTCTAACTTGCGCTAACATCAACAAACTTCCAAGGTAGGGTGGTTGTTTGAATTTATTCCCCTTACCTATTCTTTAAAATTCATCATAAATCCGGAAAATATTATAACAACTTTCTACCACTCTAAAGTAGAGGGTGCGGGCCAAACAAACATGGCATGACATATCAGGAATTCTTATGATAAATTGTTGTGTTCTTCGCGATGAAGGAGGATGGAAACCAACCTTAGTGGGGCATGAGAACGGAAGTTGGCACCACCATCATTCGTGACGAAGGCGACCAACGGAGGGCGGCTGGTCAAGACAGTTTTCAGTGAAGGCATGGTGCGTGACCGCGCCCCACGTCCTTCCAAGGTGGACTACCGCACCATGGCCTCCACCGCCCCACGGTCTTCCACGCCGCCCCACAACCTCACCTCTACACGGACTTATGTACCGCCCTGCAACCCTAGGTGGCTTCCATGGCTTCGCCTCCCCCTGGCCTTCTATGCCACCCTGAGGCCCCGCTGCACCACGACCCTCCACGGATCCTGCGGCATTACTGCCCCAAAGCCTACCGCACTGCCCCGTCGCCTCACCGCGTCGCGACCTTCCGCACCGCCCTGCAGCCTCGCCGCCTTGCGGCCCTCCACAGCTCCCATGACCTTGAAACCCCGCGGCCTCACGCCACATGTGGCCTCATGATGCCCAGGAAGGGCCTCCCAACAGGCCGGGTCGGACCGGACTCGGATAACTTCGACCCATTTATGCTATTTTGGGCATAGCTTTGGCACTAGATGTCCGTTTGATGAACCATCTATAGCGCCAGAAACCTGAGAGTGAGACAGTCCCTTTCGTTTACCGCACAAAAGTTTTGGATAGCAATGGGGTATGTTCCAGTTGGATCAATAATGAATCCAACAAGGCCCTCATGACTAAAATGAAAATAACTTACAGACTAAGTGTCTGATTGATGCATCGTCTTTTGCGTTGAGACCCCTTTGATGTGGCATTACTTTGGGATACAAGTTCTTGGGACTTCATGGAAGTTGGAGTATCGACCAGTGGCTTGAGGAGCGGACCCTCCTGGAGACGAGCAAGCTTAGTGCGGGAACCCAGTATCTAGCTGTTACGTGAAGACTGAAGAGTGATCATGTGTGTGTTAGTAGCTAGTGATGTTGTGTGGGTCAGAATAGAGCGATCTTGTGTGGGTCAGCACCACGAAATCTGGTGTGGGTCAGCACCGGGTGATCTTTTGTGGGTCATAACTGAACGATCTTGTGTGTGTATGCACCTATAGATATTATGTGGGTGTGACAATGTACTGGCGATGTACTAGGATCCTATGTGTGTTTGACAACGTACTAAAGAGGTTCTAGTATTTTTTGTGGGTCTGATGATGTACTATGATCCTTCGAGGGTATGACAATGATTTGGGATCCTTCGTGGGTCTACCTCTTAATAGAGTAAGATTATTCCTTAGTTACATATAATCATCTCTACTACTGTACCAATGAAATACCTGGTGTGAGCTGAGTCCGTACCTGAGCGGTAATCTACTTTGTGGTAATACCTTGGTGGTATTCTTCTATGTGACATACCTGAGTGGTACTTTCCATCGTGGTACACCTTCCTTTGTGGAACATTTGAGCTCTGGGCTTTTTAGTTGGAAACTGTGTTTCCTTATGATTGAGATGGGTATACTTAAAAACTTAGGTACATGTAAGGGAATATACCTAAGTAGGGTTGTCAGTTGAATTCATGCTTTTTGGTTTATCCTTGGTGGATTTTGTGAGACCTTGAGGGTCTTAATGTCCCTATTGAGCATCGTTATACTCACCCCTGCATGGGCTACGCCTGCACCTTGTGGTGTTTGGTGGAGATGATGGACAAATCTGACTATAGAAGAGAGTACTAGAATTGGAGGTAGCTCGGAGATGGACCTTAGAGGAGGTGTACTACATATATGACCATTAGAGATCTATACCTACCCTTCAGGTAGGATCCTTGTTGGGTTGATCATAGGAGTTGTTCTAGCTTTAGATAATACGCCTTCGGTGCTAGTCGCCAGCCCCTAGCCTCTAGAAGTCATGCTTGGGGTAGTCCTGGAATAGGCCCCAGGGGACGGGTCGTGACAACAGGTCAATATGTTGATAGTAAAAAAATAAATTGTCCAATTCATGGACCATATTTTATATTTATTAACAATTAAACATGACTTTAAAGAAGATACAATTATTATTAATTTTAAATCATTTAGTAAAATAACATTATTTTTATTTAATCATTAACTAAATAATCCATGCATTATTGTTTATTAATCATTTAATGTAATTATATCATATATAAAAATTAAATATAGTTTAATATGATAAAAACAACTCATTTCTCTCTAAAAATAATATTTATAACCAAACTGATGTAGCTTCTTTCCTACCCTAAAGGTCTATAAGTGTTAAAGGTATGGATGGTTCCTTTTTTGTCTTTCTCCCTACATTACTGATTATATAGGTCACTTTCAAAGAATATTTAAAAAAATCATATAATAATCTTTTTTAATGTGTTTAGGTTCAAACTATATCCATAAATTTGGGTTTGGATAAGTGGTTGTTCATTTATAAAACATATATTCTTTGTTTAATCATTAAGTAATATTTTTCTTACATTAATCATTGTAATTACTTTTAACTGTTTGCACTAATATTTTTAGAAGAAAAACTAATTTGATCCTATTAGAATAGAAATTCTATAATAATTCAAAATTATTATATATATGTTTTCAAATTTAATTAATATATGTGGCTAAAATGAATTTAAAATATTTCCCAAGGACACTGTGAGTCAATTAGTTTTTAAGTATAAAAGTTCAAAATATTGTATTGTTTTTATATCCAATTTCAATATTAAATTGAATCCATTGACCTACATTTGATTTATTGATTTATAACTTAACTAATTATAACTGAAACCTAATTTAGAATATATTCTAACAATATAAATAAATTTTACAAAAAAATAGTTTTCAATTAAAATACATTGTGTTTACTGTTCAGTAAAAAAATGAAACTTCTTAGAAAAATACCAAAAATCACCCAATGTAAATATTGATATTCCTATTTAAAAAAATAATTTTATTTTGAAAGTTAAAATTTATAAAAGTGTCACAATGTATTTTTAAAACAATTATTCCATTAAATCATGGTAAAAATGATTTTTAGAAAAATATAGTTCTTAATCGTAAAACTCGATTTATTATTATCTTATTCCCATAAAATATATTAGATGAATTTAAACAAATTATAAACATGGGTAAATATAATATATTAATTTTTAGTCACACCATCCAATTTAACATCCATGGATAACATCTATATTAAATAATAATATCAATAGTACATTATTGTCTGGTAAGACATGATATTACATGTAACACAAGTTATCAAAGAAACTCAATGTTACGTATAATGAAAGATAAACTTGGGGTTGTGTACAACAAAATATAAACTATGAATATAATGTAACATAAGATATAAAAGAATTAAAAATAAATTTCAAATAATATATTTTAAAAAATCTCAAGATGTTACACCCAAACCCCTTAAAAGAATTGTGTACTCATAATTTTAACTTTATCTCAATATAAAATTGTTGGATATTTAAAAATACCAGTATTGAGAATATATAATTATTAAATATTCGGAATTTATTGATTATCTAACAATATATGGAAATTAACTTACCTGATACATTTCTATAAGAACAATTTCATAATCATAACATTCCTAGAAGTATAATGAACATCCCTAAAAATAACCACAATCATCAAAGATCATATAAACCCTGATGGTTATTAATAATTTAATACTAATGGACTAAGTAAAATGAAAGACTCTCATTAAACTAATGTATTAAATAAATATAAATCCCAATAAAAATCACCCAAAAAGTCTTTAATTACATTATGGTCACATCACTAAAGACTTTTGGAGTATCTAGAACCTTGAACTTATTGTTTACCCTTGAAAAATACTGAGATCCCTCTAGCATCTATAACATCACAAAATAGCCCAACCTTAACAAGAGTAGTTTTTGGAACCTGAAAACGTGTCCCCAGAATATTCCAAATGCTTCCATACATGATAGAAGATCGTATCTCAATTCTCAAGCTTTGATTTGGTGGATCGCATGGCACAAACGGAGTTACAGATTATGAGTTATGGATATTTGAAGTTGTGATGGAAAACTTGTTCGTGAAGCCCATTCGCAAAGCCCCCTCTATGATCGGGGAGCCCCACCATGAAGAACGGAATCAGGAATCTCCACGAACCCTTTTGACATTCGCAACCCACTGCGAAGCAAGGAGGTGGGACGGCTCCATGAGTCCCTTTGACATTCGTGAACCAACCGTGGAGCAAGCTCTGTCTTCGCATAGAGCGGGCTCTCCTTTGTGGCACCCCTTTTCTATAAATACCCAGATCACCCCCCTTATCCAGGTGATCACTCCACGCCTTGGGCAACTGATCTCCTAGTTCACAGAGCTCTACATTCCTTCGCAAAGTAGCTCCGCGAGCCCATGCATGGAGCTTCACTTTCCTTCACGAAGTGGCTCCGTGAGCCCAGTCTCTGCGAGCAGCTTTTTTTGTGTTGCTTCTCCCCAAGTCCATGCTCCACAAGTATCTTTCTCCATGACGATGCTCTACAATTCCATTCTTTGCGGGTCCATGCTCCGCAAGTCCATGCTCTGCGAGACTCCATGCCCATGAGCCCCTTTGCTCTACGAAGCTACTTCGCGAGGACATAACCTTTGTGAGGCTCATAACTTTGCGCACTCTTGTCCATACCGCAAGGGCTACGCCCCCCACACTCCCTCTCCTAACACTGACCCCATGAAAAATTGAGAGTCGTGTCGTGAACTTTTTGGGCCGGGACGTTGGTATTTTCCATTATGCCCTTATGCACATCCACCTTCCACCTGTGGAATACCATGATTTGAGATACTTCCTCGCACACCCTGAAAATCCTTGAGTCAACATATTCTTCTTGCTTCATTTATCAAGTCTCCAGTTGAGATTTGCCTCATCAATTTCCCGAGTACCTTCAGTCAAACCATTCCTCAAGAAACTCATCCAAACCCTATCACATGGATCCTATGCCAGGTTGAACCAGAAAGTGCCACCCATGCGTAATTCCAAACACCAACCATTACTAGGCTCTTTATGCCTAACAACCCTCTCTACATGACTATAAACTGTAGTGCACCATATGTTCCAAACATAGGATGCCTCTTTATTCAAAAAAGATATTCCCTATTCTCCAAGCATAGGATGCCAACAATCCTCTCAACATGACTATAAACTATAGTGCACCCTATGTTCCAAACATAGGATGCCTCTTGCTCCAAACAAGAGAGGCCCTATGCTCCATCCATAGGATGCCAATAGTCCTCTATACATGACTATAAACCTTAGTACAACCTATGTTACAATAATAGGATGCCTCTTTCTCCAAACAAGATATGCCTTATGCTCGATGCATGAGATGCCAACAGTCCTCTCTACATGACTATAAACTTTAGTACACCCTATGTTCCAATAATAGGACGCCTCTTGCTCTAAAAAAGTTATGACTTGTTCTCCAAGCATAAAAGGCCAAATACCATTATTTCAGTGGCATAATTTTAAGAGTGTTGGAATCTGTTCAAACATTCCATCACTCCACCTCACGCTTTGTGTGTCCTTCATTCGGATCATCATACACTTCCTTGTCTGAAAGGACCCCCTAACGGCCTGGTCCCATACCGCATCAGCTCACCTACCGCCCCAGGCCAATGCCCCGAAAGACTTTGAATGACACTTTGAATCAGGTCATGTGTTTCAAACATGATCAACATTCGACCCTCATTTGCTTGTCCCCATTTTAGGCTAACATGATATGGTTGTCGTGTTTCGAACACGGTCAATAGTTATCCTCCATCGTCATGACACCTTCATTGCGCTCCGAATGTTGGGAATGTGATTCACACATTTCATCTCCCTTTATTTGGACTAATTCCAACGCCCTTGGCTTTATCCCTCTTATCTTCCAATGCATAGATGAAGGCCTTAACCCACCAGGGGGTTGGGATGCCCTCATGGCCAGACATGATGAAGACATCACAGGAACCTTCCTTGCATTAGCCACATCCACCATTGTCGCTCCATAGCGGCACCTGGGAAACATCATTACATAAGCCCCATCCACCATTTCCACCCCATAACGGCACCCAATCAGCTTCTTTATGTAAACCCCATCCACCTTTGTCTCTCCATATTTGCACCAGGGCAGCTTCCTTGTGTATGCCCCATCCACAATTTTCTCTCCATTACGGCACTCGGTCAGCTTCCTTAAGTAATCCCCATCCATGATTGGTGCTCTATAGCCGCACCTAGGCAGCTTCCTTGCGTATTCCCCATTTGTGATTGGTGCTAAATAGCGACACTAGGGAATCTTTCTTTCTTAAACCCCATCCACCATTGCCGCACAATAGCGGCACCCGGGCAACTTCATTGAATAAGCTGCATCAACCAATGCCGCTCCATAGTGGCACCTGGGAAGCTTCCTTTCCTAGGCCCCATCCACCATTGGCGCACCATAGTGGAACCTAGGCAGCTTCCTTGCATAATCCCCATCCACCATTTTCGCTCCATAGCGGCACCCGGGCAGCTTCCTTGCGTAAGCCCCATCCACTATTGTCGCTCTATACCCGCACCCGGGCAGCTTTATTGCGTAAGCGGCATCAACTATTGATGCTCCATAGAAACATCCAGGTAGCTTCCTTGCGTAATCCCCATGCACCATTGTCGCTCCGTAGCAGCACTCGGACTACTACCTTGCATAAGCCCCATTCATAACCCTTCATGGACTCACCGTTGCATTGTGATAGTCAGGTCCTTGCTGCCTCTTGTTTTTCACACCGAGCATGACTCATGTGGGCTTAGAGAAAGCATCAACCATGTCATCCTCTCCGGGAAACCTAGTGTGTAAGCCTCAATCCTTCTTGAACTACATGTGCTTTGATCCTTGCCAAGGTGAGGTACGTAGGAAGCTTCCCTCGGGTTCAATCCCAACACTAGGTCGTTCCGACCATCTTCATGTCGGTTCACCAACACCCTGGGAATCCTAGAGTGTGAGCCCCACACCCATACCTAAAATATGTGGACTTTGATCCTCTATAAGTCAAGGTACATAGGAAACCTCCTTGAGGATCAAGCCCCCCACCCGTTGGTTCCGACCCCGATCACGTCGGTTCACCAAACTCTTTCCTAAACTACATGGTCTTCGATCCATGCTAATGAATGGTACGTAGGAAGCCTCCCTAAGGTTCAAGCCTCGCACCTCATTGGTTTCAACCACCTTCAAGTCAGTTCCCACTTCATCCTAAACTATGTAGACTTTGATCCTTACCATGGGAGGGTACGTAGAAAGCCTCCACGAGGTTCAAGCCCACCACCCCGGTCGTTCCGACCTCCTTCACGTTGGTTCACCAACACCTTGGGCAGCCTAGAGTTTAATTCCCACACCCACTCCTGAACTACATGTACTTTGATACTCTCCAAGGTGAGGTACGTAGGAAGCCTCGCTGAGGTTCATGCCCACCACCCATTGGTTCTGACCCCGTTCACATCGGTTCACCAAACTCCTTCCTATGCTAGGTGGTCTTTGATCTTTGCCAAGGAAATTTATGTAGGAAGCCTCCCCGAGGTTCAAACCCCACACCTCATTGGTTTTTACAACCTTCACATCGGTTCCCACCCTTTCCTAAACTATGTGGACTTTGATCCTTGCCATTGCAGGGTACATAAGAAGTCTCTACAAGGTTCAAGCCCACCACCTTGGTCGTTCCAACTTCCTTCACGTCGGTTCACCAACACCTTGGGCCGCCTAGAGTGTAAGCACCACACAAATATCCGAACTATGTGGACATTGATCCTTGTCAAGGATGGTTACATAGGAAGCCTCCACGAGGTTCAATCCCACCACCCATTGGTTCTGACCCACTTCACGTCGGTTCACCAAACTCCGCCTTGAACTATGTGGTATTTGATTCTTGCCAAGGCGAGGTACATTAGAAGCCTGCCTGAGGTTCAATCCCAACACTTGGTCATTCTGGCCATCTTCACGTCGGTTCACCAACACCTTGGGCATCCAAGAGTGTAATCCTCACACCCATTCCTAAACTACATTGTCTTTGATCATTTGCAAAGAGAGGTACATATGAAGCCTCCTTGAGGATCAAGCTCAACACCCCATTGGTTCTGACCACCTTCATGTCGGTTCCCACCCCCTTCTGAACAATGTGGTCTTTGATCCTTGAAAAGTCAAGGTACATAGGAAGCCTCCCTAAGGTTCAACCCACCGTCTATACGTGACCTAGGTCCTCTTTCATATCAGTTCATCCCCGTCCTACATGACATTAAATTGTGGACCTCATTCAGTGATAATCCATTGTTCCCCCAATTAGTGGTAAGTCGTTGTTACCCCATTCAATGGTAAGTCATTGTCAACCTCATTCAGTGGTATGCCGTTGAAGTCCCAAATCAATGGTAAGTTGTCATCATACGAACTATGTAGACATTGATTCCCTGCCATGAGGATGTGTACAAAGCCTCCCTGAGGCTCAAGCCCATCACTCATGTCTCATATTGATATCTCAATCAAGGTTATATGTTTCGGAAAGGTCATGACCAAACCTAGAGGATCTATTTCCTTCAGATCCCATCCATGCGTCCATTCTCACGGATCGCCTCCTCAGGTGTTCCATAATCCCACCAAACTACATAGACATTGATTCCCTACCATGGGGATATGTAGGAAGTATCTTCGAGACTTAAGACCAACATTACCATCACCTTCACGATGGTCACATCTCATTCCCCCTCCACTCCATTCAACTCTCCATCATCCATCCTGACTCTCACCTGAGCCGCCACATCCCAGTGGGATCATTTCATCCACCTCCTCGTTGTTCCTAGCTGTACTTGGGCCACATTCCATGAGTATTCACCAGCATGTATACGGGTTGTTTCCCTCTATGTACACCCCGATTAATAAACCCTTCAAACTACGGGGGTTTTGATCCATGTCATCTACACAGGGTACGTAGGAAGCCTCCATGAGGTTCAATCTCAACCAATGGTAAACCTTGGTGCTTCCCCATCCTGGGGTGCACACTCCCTGATATGCCCTCAGTGGTGTCCAGATCAGCCTTCATGGGGTGACATCTTCCCTTTAAGGGACACACAATCCTGGGTTTGATCATATTGATTATTCTGATCCATCTCCCCTATAAACACTCAAGGAGCTCCCTCCTAGGGATATACTAATCTGATCTGTCTCTATGCGACATTATGATCACCCTCATTCTGTCTCCGCAAGACATTAAAATCACGACCTACATCATGATGAACATGAGATTCTTAAGGAAAACATCGGAAGACACACCTTTGGTGTAACTGTCTCTACTAGAAGTTAAACGTGCATCATACCCTGTGTTAAACATGGGAAGATGAGGAAAACCTCATATAAATGGCTATTGCATATGATTCCCCGCATTCGATGTGGGATGCCTCAAGTTCTGCACCCTTGAGATGCCCTCTTATGAAGAAGAATACAGGTTCTCCAATGTCCATGCATCCAGAGATGCCCTGACATGCCTGATTTTTTCATCTACTCTGACTGAAGGTTTCTACCATGTCAAGACCCCATTGAATGTTCTAATGGAAGTAGTGTAATTAACCAGTATCCACAAAGATATGACACCGGGAATGAGATTCTCGAACCGGGACTTAATCTTTAAGGGAGACTTGGACTAGGTGATGAGTTCCGTGGAGAAATCCATAGAAGGAAGAACCGATATCTCATCATCTCATTTCAATCAAAGAAAAAACATCCATAAACAAGGAACTTATGTCTCCTACCTTTGTAAAGAGGGAATGCGGGGAAATAGTTGTGCGTCCTCCATAGACGGATACGCACACCCTAGCGAAAGCATCAGAAACAATAGTCCCAAATGACTTTCTCATACAATTTTGTTTCTAATATTGATGATTTCCACCCCGAGTAAGTAGCTTCAAATACATGTTAGCACAATTTCCGAACTAATTATTGCTAAAACATCTCATTATTGAATGGATGTCAGTTATCTGAATTTTGGATTTTTCAAAACTTTTCTATTTGTAGTAACAAACCATGTCACCAGAAATACCACATTGGTAGTACTTCCCATTTCCAAACATACATTAAACAAAATATACTTTACCACTCTAGGAACAAGTTTTATGATTTACTCTAGAATTATTAAGAAGTCTCTTTTCCATTTCCTTCCACCTTTTCTATTTATTAGTCTTGTCATTTCATAGAACACAAGTTTGGAAAAACACCATTTCAAGTTTTTTGTACATAAAACTACTATCTCATATCTTTTAAATTCCCACAAGGACAAATCTCTTCTTTGACCTTGTTTCTATCGAGAATACAATATATTTATTTTACTATAAATGTCTGGAATAAAATCTTGAGAATACATAGACAATCATGTGAAGTTTTCATCATATGTGGCCACTAAATCTTCAAGATATTGATTTAATTCCAAGAATTTTATATCCATCTTAATATTAAAAACATTAGAGTAATAGTTCATAAGGAATAGATTCTTAAATGGATCCCATTCTAGGGCATCCCGATAATCGTTCTCTCTTTTATTATTAACCAAATAATACCATTGATTAGCTTCACCCTCCAAATGATAAATGAAAGGTAAAACTTTTGATGTAATGAACATCCCATGAATTTAAATATATTCTCAAGTAAAATGATATATCCTTCTACTACCACTTGTTCAGATGATCAATTCAATAATGGGAGATGTTTTATCATAAAATTTTCCTTTATATACATGTTTCTTTAGGGTACATCAAGTTTCTATCTATCACGGATACCACCAATGTTTACATATTGTGTACACTAATCTACAATTGATAAAAACTATTCCATTTTGATTCCAATCATCTTAGGATATTGTTTTGGAAGGATATTTTTCATCTCAGTTCCTTCCCACTATAGTGTTCCCATTTCTTATGTGGAAAACCATTCCCAATACACATAGTTTCGAGGAATAAAGATGAAAATTTAAGAATTCAATAAAATATCAACTTCAAAATAACATAAAAGCTAATAAGGAAATGTTATTAACATTATCCTAAAATATAATGATATCTAAACCGTTCCATTATTACCAACTACACGCCCATATCCTAAAAACGTTACATAATTCAAAGTTAGGTCAAGAATTTTACTTTGTCTCGCAATGAGGATCTTTCAGGATTATAGTTAGAATTTTTTCATACCTCATACATAAGAAATCCATAAAATATAAAGTGGATACATATTATTAGTATCCATTTTTTCCAAAATATAAATCTTTTAAATTAATGATGGAATTATTTTCATGTAAAATCTCCATAACTATCAACTTGGCATCTTCCATTCCATTACCCACCCTTAAACCATGTGAATTTTTTAAAAAATTTAGGGATAATCACAAAATGTCATTAAGGTATATAAAAAAGGAAATAATTAGTTCAGTAGAAACTTGAAAACACATATAATGTCTAGAATTTTCTTAAATGTTCTTTGATAATATGAAATGTAACATATTCACACAAAAATACACACATTTTTCTCAAAAAAATCATTAAATACTAGGGATGTAAATTAAAACTACTTTAGGTGACTTAGAGTATCATATTTATTAAACCCTTTCAAAACCATTTGAATTGGAATAGTCATACATCCGACATTAAAACAACTCACTATTAGAAATAGAATAAAAATATGGTTCCAGTCCATACCTTATGAATTGAAGTGGCATCATAGAACCAACTATCCTTTATGTTGTAACGGGCTCATCTAGGGATATCTAGGTCACCCCATATATTAGCTATAATGGGCTGACTCGATATTATCTGGTCCACCCTGTGTATAAGCTGTAGTAGGCTCACCTGAAGCTATATAGGCCACCCCATAATTTAATGATCAAGTAATACGTCAGGAATAAAATACACTACTCACAAAACCATTTTAAAAAATTTTTCCAACTCATATGAAGGCAATTTTAGAAAAAATAATACCACTTTTATTTTAAAAACAAGATTCCAAAAAAATACCCTTTTTCTTTTGAAATTAATTTGCTACACCAAAATTAAAAAAAGGATAAAGAGTGTTTTTTCTGTGAATAAGAAATATTTCGAAAGAATCCAAAAACAAAATATTGTCCCAATAGTGGAAAATTCATTTTCATTATGTACGTTATGAACGTAACATTAATTTTTTTTTATCAAATCATTACGTATAAAACACGCAAAAAGATTTTTTTTTGGAAAAAAATGAATTTAATTAAGAAAACATAAAAATTCATTTATAATACTTTTCTATAAATAGAAATATAAAATAATATCAATAATATTGATAGAGAAGAAAATTTTTTGTAATTAAATTGGTAATCATTCAAAGTGTTTCATGCCACTTTGAACATTTAATTCATTATCCTCATAAAATAATAACCTTTAAAAAACATTAAATAATATTAAAATATGTATTCTACTTATAGAATATGTAAAGGGGTCTGTATATACAATGAATAAGAGAAATTAGTTATATAACATCAAAATATTCCTCGATGATGGAAGATTGAGTGGAAATCCCTTACCTAGATTTTTCATTTGTGGCTTTATCTTACTAAAAAAAATTATGTTAATTATTTTTATTATACAAATAAAATTCTCAATAATTTTATTTTACATATAACTCTATTTTTTGTAAACTCATTTAAAGAATTGGGTTTATGGTTGGTGTTTTGTCCATGTTCAGTTTATGAGTTAAAATGACAAAGTTTGGTTGAATACGATCAGAAGTTCATTACATAAACATATCTAGAATAATAATCATGACATAATTATAATATTTATAAATTAATTACACTTCTAAATCCCATAATAATATATGGTTATAGAAAATGAACCGACTTTACAATCATGAAGATGGTAGGTCATACGTACTCATGAGTGATGTTCCCATTTCTCAATGATCATTATTGAAAGAAGGTAAATTAAATTTAACTTTTCATAATGATAATTATATCTTGAATAAGATATTATTTAATCATATATACGTTTATATATATATTATGATGTAAAATGAATCACATAACATCAAGAAGGTAGTAGTCCAGACATCTACGCATGACGTTATCACTTTTTCAGTGTGTGAAAAAGTAATAAAGAAAATGATATATTATATTTATAGAAAGGTAATTATTTCATTAATCTCATATATATATTATTTATATCACATATATATATTATTTATTTCACATATATTAATTAAAACAACCCTTAATGCATTCAATGTAAATTGTGAATGAATCATATTGCGTTGCGGTGGAGGTACTCCACACGTCCTCAAATGATGTTATCACATTCCCACAAAATGAAAATAATGAGGGTATGTTTTATATAAAAATTACTTAATTATTAGGAAATTATAAATATTATATATATCATAGAAAAACATAATTTCTATAATAACTCCCACCCATTGTAGGTGGTAATGAAAAAACGAATGACATCATTTCGTGAGGCGGTAGTCTTCCGTACACACAAACAATAATTTTGGTACATATTTGATGGAAGTGTTTGTAGGTTTAGATAAAAACCTTAAAAAACAATATATATTTATATTAAGTATAGTTATGTTATCATATAATTATTTAATAATAATAATTTATGTGGTAATAGTAATAAATAAAATAAAATTATCATGGAAGAATGTTACCAGTTTTTTATTTAACTCTTTTTGGACTACACCTATGGACTTCCTTAGATTGAATTATTCCAAAAGTGATTAATCTATGATGAGATGAGGTATTTATTTAGATTATTTGGGATGTTTTTTATAATAAAAATGAATCGTTATGTGTCAATAAGTTTGGATGGTGAGTTCCTTTCTATAGTGGAGGGGGAGTGGAATTCCTATAAATATAAAAAGGTAAACACTATTTTAAGGTCTCCCTTACCTCATGTGATTCCAAAAGGACCCATTAAGTTTTTATGGGAGTTATGGTCTATAAAAACTCAAAAAAAATTGAAAACATGTTTATCATTTGTTTCCTTGTCTTTATGTTTCCTTGTTTTTTTATTATGGTTTTTCATTTAGGTAGCTAGTTTTATAGACAATATAATTCATAAATTATGAATAAATTAAAGAGATACATTTTATAAAATTTATAAATAATTATATTAAAATATTAAAAATAATATTTAAAATAAAAATCCCATACTTTTTTGGAAATTATTCTTATCATAAATGCATGTAAACTCAAAAACAGTACTTTAACCCTAACTGTGCAAACAATGTTTTTACTATTTATAGGTCAATATGTGGATTATAATGATCAATAATCCCATTAATGGAAATAATTTCTATTTATTAACTCTTCAAAATATTTTTGAATAATATATTATTTTTTTTATTTTTAAACCATTTAATAATATATTTTTTATTTTTTAAACTTATTAACTATATTATCCATGTGGTTACATTTCTTAAGAATTTAATGAAATTATATCATCTCTAAAAATTAAATATTAATTATTATGATAAAAATAAATCATTTATCTTCCAAAATTATATTTATAACCAAGCCAATGTATCTTCTTCCCTAATACAATGTTTTAAAATTGTTAAAGGAAAGGAATGTTCCTTTTTTGACTTTTTCCTTACATAACTTATTATATAGTTCAATTTCATGGAATAATATCAAAATAAATCATAAAAAGATATAATAATGTTTTTAGGGCAGAGATATATACATTAATTGGTGTTGTACAAGTTTTGGGTAATTTATACCCAATATATTTTATGTTTAATCATTAAGTAAGATCATTCTTACCTTTATCACTATAATTATTTTTAACTCGTTTCACTAATCATTTCGTTAAAATAAGTATGATTACATAATTAGAAAAAAACATTCTTAATGATTCAAAATATTTATCTACATTTTTAAAAATTAAATTCACCTAAGTAGAGAAAATTAATTTTAAATTAATCTCACAGAAGCAATGAGACATCATGTTTTTAAGCACAAGAGTTCAAAAGTCTGAAATGTTTCCATATCCAATTTCTATGTGAAATTCAATACAAAGAATAATTTTGATATATTTGTGTAAAATTAAACTAATGATATTTTAAAAAATTTAAAATATAATTTAACTATGTTAATAAATTATACAGAAAATTATTTTTCAATTAAAATGTAGTATTTTTTACTATTCATCAAAAAAAGAATCTTCTTGAAAAAATACAAAAAATTCACCCAAATTTAATTTTGATATTCCAATTTCTAAAAAGATTTTTATATTTTAAAATAAAATTTATAAAATTGTAAAAATATAGTTTAAAAAAAGGCCTTCCATTAATAGGTAGTAAAACTACTTTTTAGAACAATACTGTTTTTTAGCATAAAACAAGATTTATTCTTATCTTATGCTTATAAAATCTGTGGAATGAATGAAAAAACTTATAAACTTATGTAAACATAATATATTTATTTTTTATACCCTCCAATATAATTTCTAATTGATAAACTGCATAGGAAATATTAATATCAACAATATATTATTGTGTGAAAAGTCTCGGTATTATGTGTAACACAAGTTATCAGAGAAAATAAACATTACATGCAACAAAAGATAAAAATGGTGTTGTTCAAAACTCAATCTAAGCTTTTAATTTTTTGTAACTCAATATATCAAATAATCTAGATAAATTTGAAATAATATATTTCAAAAAAATTCAGGATGTTATAGTTTTATCTTCTTTATCATGGGTAGATTCATTAGGTACAATGGGATTTACATTTCTAGTTCCCTCTTGAGATAATAATTCTTCAATTCTTACAAAATAATTTTAATCATTAATGAAATAAAAAAATTCCCATGGGGTTATGAAGTCACTATAAATGAATCATACCTAATATATTATTCTTTAAGTCATTGATAGAAGTCATAATTTGGATTTACTATCCTTATAACACTTTACATGATGATCTATTACTGTTGAGGGTAGTTTTCTGAGTGGTGTGATAATCAAAATGTTTTGTCAAAAATTCCATCCTGGAAGATTCATGATATTTAAAATATTTTTATCCTATATATGGATTAGATCTACCTATATATTGTTAGATCCTAGAAAGATAGTTGAAACCCTTTCTGGAAAGTTTATCTTTGACATTTTTTATTCCCAAATCCAAACTATGTATTGGAATAATCCAAGTAAGATTGTTTATTTTTCTTCTATTTTTAAAATAACCTTTAGTAAATATATTTTACTCTCATGAACTAAAGGTTATCAATTAGTGTAGTGGCTGTGAGGGTTAAAAATATAAAAAACCCTTGAATGTATGGTAAGTTATGCTTCATGTACCTTATTCAAAGATAAATTTTACAAAAGATTGGTTAGTTCATGAAATCTATTTTTATATGAAGAGGAGTTACTAGTTTCATTTCTCTTGGACTACTCTAGTTGTAATATTTTTACGCAATTGTTATGAATTCAGATATATCCTCTCTATCATCTCTATAACTTCAAAGAATGTTTTTTCAGTTAATGTACCTCTAGATGAAGATTATTGTAGATTTATTTCATTTTCAATCAATCCTTGGTAACAGAATAACCCCAAATGGTGATCTAATAAATGATGACGTGGGAAGGAGATTTTCAGCCAATTTAATCTCTCCCAAAACTAATAGAGATTATCTTCACTTTATTTTTTGATCCCATATATTTCATTCCCTATCATAGTGCCCCATGAGGCAAGTGATTACTTCCTGAGGAATTCAATTTGCAACCCATCCTATTTAGTGACATCCCAATAAGGTTGTTGTTGAGGTATTCCTTGGATACTCCTTCAATATAAGAGGGTATAAACATCCTATTAACATGCATGGTATTTTAATACTCTTCAAGGTTTATAATGGTAGAAAACATTATAAAAATATCTTAGATTCTGATTAGTGTCCTCTCTCATCAATCCATGATACAATGGTAGGATTTGGACAATCACAGTTCTTAGTTCAAAATAATATTGATTATTTTTTTGTTAATTCTGATTATCATTATTTAAATTGGGTTCTTATAGTTCTATCAAATTTTTATTCAATTATTACAAGTTATTTTCCATTTTTTCACTCTATAAAGGCACTCTGGTGGAAGAAGAAGCTAATGATTGTGAAAATTTCAATGAAACTGTGAAAATAAATTTCTCACCTCGTTTTTAATATTTTGTAAAGTTATCAATATTTCCAAAATAGTTATTTCAATATCCTAATAAAAAAATGGTGTAACATGAACTAGATATTTTCATTTTTTGAATTCATTTTAATAAAAAAAATTAAAACAAAAACACTGACATCAGTATTAATGACAAACAGTTTGATGCGGGGATTGTAATGGGGTCCTTAAAAAAATTTGAACTTTAATAAATTATGTAATTAGGTAATTCAGTTTTCTCTCAAAGAGGATAATATTATTTGTGTGTTTCTATTTTATTTAACTGGATTGTTATATAAAGGTAGTGAATGGTAAATTTTTATTTTAATTAAATTTGGTTTGGAAAATATTTAAAGAATCTTTTATGGACTTGGATATCCTATTACCTTTTATATAAAATCATAATTCTAATTTAACTCCCATTTTCTATCTCAAATCAAATAAAATTGTACCAATCATCCTTTCCTGGTTGTTTCATCTCAACCAAAGTAGTGAAATAATCATTAAAACAACTAACCTTACAAATCCCATTGATTATAGATATCTAATCATCTATAGATCAACCTATAACTTATGATCACAGGTAGTTGATAATATACAAGTTATCTGGGTGTGAAATATAATGAATGATTCAATATAAACTCAAAATGAATAGAATTAAGTGAATATACTAATATTTAAAACATCCACATGAATCTAGAGAGGATAACATAAGATTAAAATAATAATTTATGATCATAATTAATTTATTGTGGGTACATGGATTCTCCTCAGCAAAGATACTAATGGATTTGTGTTCCACCACTAGAGAATTCCAACTACTAAAAATAAATAAAAAAGAAATGAATCATGAACAACACTAGTCAATTAATTGTTTTTTTAAGATTCGCCATCCTTAAGTGGATAGATCATAATTTATACAGTAATTATTAAATATAATTAAACTTCCATTTCTAAAAATGTTATTACCAACATAATTTTCTCCCATGATCCCAATATTCCTGAGTTTTTCCTCAAATTTTAATCTCAATTCAATGTATAAAAATAATTATCATTACAAAAATCTCATCCTTTGATCTAGCTCTATAATCCATAAAAATTGATCTAATAGAAATGATTTTATAATCTATGGATTCATTAGATGTCAAAGTCTTCTTGAGGGAAGAATGTGATGAACATGATGGTATTAGATCCCCTTTAAATATAAGGAACTATTTTAATGGATTTGGGACAATATTTCATTGCACATGGGATAAATTTTTTTTGTTATGGTGTCTTCAATAAAGACCATAATATGATCATAATGGTTTGGGTGGTCTCATATTACTACAACTCAAGTATCATCGGTTGATGTTCGATCTACATCATCGAAATTTGGAAAAAAATTTATTGTTTCTATTGTTTTAGAATAAGATAAAGTTCAAATATTTACTATTTTTTTGGTTGATCAATCATGTGGCCCCTTATTTATTATATAAATATAATTAAAGCACTCCCTTTTTTTAAAATCAATGTCTTAATGTCACAATAAATTATCTTTTTTTATGTATTTAAGGAAAAATAATTTTTTGGAGTTCCTAGTGATAGGCCTTACACTTGGTTCACGGGTAACATGCTCCCTATTGCCATTTTTTTATTATATCATTTCAATGATAATGTTGAGTGTATCTAAAATAACGTTCAATAAATTAATTTGGTACATTGTAGTCCTATACCTATTTCATAATGGATCCTTTTTAAATAACAGATTTGGGATTGTACCTAAATTGTTTTTTTAAATCAGTTGCCTCAATTTCATAAATCATCAGAGGATATTTTGTAGAAAAATATCTAGTTTAAATTTTCCCCTAGTAGAAGTATTTTTGTTTATATATAGGTTAATTTATTTTGTTGGATACTCTTGATATATCTCATACTTCCATCCTTCATATATTGATATTGGAAGATTTTGTATTCTCAAACATTGGTATTAAACTAATTAACACTGGAAATATCTTCCCCATCATGATTTTCCTATAGTATCATCATCATAATTATTACTCCATGTGGTCTTCATCTGATGAGGTAGAATTCAGAAAACATAGTTGATATCCCATTTTAGTTTTTTTCCATGGTTGAGCTTGGATGATTCTTATGGTTGGTTCATGAAAAAGGTATGATTGATTGAAGGGGGAGGTCAAAATATATTTCCTTTAAAGTATTTCATCAAATAGGAGGCTTTCATCCTCCTATGTTATTATTTTCATCACTAGGGGAGTTAATGAGGTCAAACATCAATCTTTCATCTTCATAGTGAATAAAACATCAAAAATCCTAGAGTGTAAATATCTATCATGAATATCTCAATGATTCAATTTGGTCGAAGAATTCTTCATTTCAAGTTCAAATATACTCAAAAAATATTTTGTGAGGCTATGAATTAAATTTTTTAATTTCACCTTCAAATCTAAATTCAAGTTATATTCCGTCCTGGTGAAATCTGTACTCTTGGGTAATTCGTGTTCAAGTTCAATAATTATTGATTCACTATCTGTACACGTGGTAAAATCGCTATTTATATTACATAAATTCGTAGATATAGGTCGAGATCTCATCTATAAATACATCTCATATGATTCCACTTAGGTGAGCTCTTTAGTACCAGTGTGGGCATCAACTTCTTAGACATGTCAAGTTAGGCTCAGAATAATCTCCATGGGCACAGTACACTCATATGTGAAGGAGGATCCTTAAGTTTCAATGGATTTCATTTTACCAATCATAGTTGGTCGAGGTTATTCTAATCCAATAGGTTTGGGTTGATTCGGTCAATTACTAGAATTTATATGTTGTGGTAGGTTGAAGGAGAGATCATAGATATTAGAATGTGGGCACAAAACTGTCCCTCTCACATTCCAAACACTATAAGCATATGAAACAGAATACACACCCTAAGAAACCTAATAGTCTAGGAAAATATCCCCCCAATAGATGGTCCATCCCCAGTGGTACAAAGTAAAAATACTAGGCCATAAGGTTTTAAAATAAACAAGGAGCCTCAAACACCCCCTTAGAACCCATATCCCTCAAGACGTCCCCTTCATGATCCATTTTTCAAACCTTTATATAATCTTACTACCATAGTACCTATTACAGTTACTACTATAGTAACACATATAGTGTTTATGAAATAGTTCCAACTACAATTCTATTATAGTACATATTATAGTAACTTTGAAAATTTGTTACAATATTCATGCCATAGTACATGTTCCAATCTTCTTATAAAAAAATCCCTATTAAAATATGATACTCTATGAAAATATCATAATTATAATGTTTGAAGTAATGTTGATGATATTCCCATTTAGAGAAGCCTCCATTGAGGCATCACTATAGAAATAATCAAGATAGTGGCTATTTTTTGGTTGTGTGGTGGTTTTTACTTCATTTAAGTGGTTTCAAAAACGTTTTTTAAACATCCATGAAATATTTAATATTTAATAACTATTTTATTTTTTCATGATTGATAAATTTTTCAATAATGGAATTTATTTTAATCATTTTTTAATTTGCTGTGATTTTTCATACTGTTAAAATTAAAGGTAGTTTTTTTATTTCTTGGTGGTTTTTCTGCATAAAAATTATAAAGTCTTGGTTTTTCTAAATTTCAGATATTTTTATATATAAATAATTAATTATAAATTTAAACCACCACTAAATATGTAAATTTGTAATAGTTTGTAGTGGTTTATACTTCCTTAATTTTATTCACTACATTTAAAACTACCAATAACTCAATAAAGTTGGTTAAAATAACCACTAGTTATGTTGTTTCAAAAAACTTATTGTTGCATGATCCACCAAAAATGGTAAAAAAATATTATGTGCAAAAAAAATAAACCAATAAAGTATAACAAAAATAGTAACTTTGATACATTAGTATACTTAACATCACTTATAATTTAATAACAATAAATTACACCATAGTAAAATGAAATGTTTCACAATATTTTGACACAAACATGATTCTTGGATACTCTAATGAGATAAACACCCCTCACCCTCCATTACTTACTCGTTATTTTTTCCATCACCTCCCTCCCCACTTACTTCCCCCAGTTATTGTATTTTAATTTAGTTAACCAAACAATAGTAATGAGGATATTCAATGAATCATAGATTAAATAAAATTCAAATGATATATGGATTGATCTAAATTATGTTTAATTATAGGATTAATAATGGATGATTGGTAATCATGAACATAATAAGAATTATCATAATATATGGTAGCCTAATTTGATTTAACAGATACATGACATACTATTGTATGAAAACCCAATATTATATTATCATAACATATAATAGCCTTAGTTAAGTTTGGAATCCTTTACATTTCATTGATTATAATGTTTTTTAAACATCTATGATCCATTAAATCTTATATATTCATTTATGATTATATCTCAAATATATACAAACCCTAAATCAACCTTTCTAAATTAGTTTCATGTTATGCATTCCATCTCAACCAGTATTTATATCCACAATGATAATTTGATAAATGACCAAACTCAATTCAAGAAAATTACACTTAAATACTCAAACTAGAATTTGATTATAGTTATTTATTTTAAATTTTCAATGAATAGAATTCCTTAAATTCTATTAAGGCTAAACATGCCCCAAATCATAAACATATTATTCATTAAAATCATTCTCTTATACATGATTCAAAGCATAAACATCAACTCAATAGTGTATTTCATATATTTTATATTGAAATAAAATTTTTATGCTAACATCACACACACAACTCCATATTCCCTCTTATCAAATTTCTACAATTTATCATTCCTAATAATCTCTTTCTTAAAAATGGATAATAACTAATTTGGATTGCCCTGGAATAAATAATCCTTTATTTGAATCTTATATAAATATAAATCTATTATTTCATACCTTTAAACATTTCCAAAAAATATTACAATTTAATATCTTTTAAAAATTATATTGAAGAGAAAATTTGTTACCAATGAAAAATAATAGAATGTTATCATAATTCATACCATGTCTAATAAAAGAAATAGTTATATAGATAAATTATTCTATTGAAAACCACTGGTTCAGGAACCACTTTTTTTTATCACAATATAGATTTATACTTTATAGATTAAGTTTCATATAAATATTAGAGATTCAGAGGAACATGGCAGATAATAACCCATGTGAGAAAATTCTCACCATATACTTTTTTTATCAAGAAACACTAAAAAGAAAACAACTCATTGTTAATAGAACAGTGGAATAACTCATATACACAACACTATAAAATAATTAATATAGTGTGGTATAGAAAATTTAATACATCCTCAGTGAAAAACTATAATCTATTAGAATACTGGATGATATAAAGAATCATTCATCTCATCTTTTGGATTACATATATAGTTTATAATAATACTAAATTATTTTATCCAAACTGATGTAATCCCACATTTTATCATAATTATCAAAAGATTACAATGTAGATAATTCAAATAATTGAAGACTTATTCTACGAGAGACACTAATGAATTATTTAATTTCAATTTTCTTAAGATAATTACTAAAAAATGTACATCTAATATTAATAATATAAGGGTAAATTTATGAAATTTACCACTCCTTCACCCCAGATGAGTGTTTTTATTTCTTTATGAATAGTTCTTGTCATATTTTTATTAATTATATCCAACACACCCTCCATTATTGAGACCGAATCATTTTTGGTCTTGTATAATTCTTATACATCATCATTGGAAATTGTGACTTAATATGAACAAATTTTAGCATTAGATGGAATGGTATAAAGAAGTGTGCACGGAATGTGGTGAATTGAACCTTATGTTGTATAGGGAGAATTATAACTCTATGACATAGAGCAAGTGTAGAAACAAAAACTCTTCCAGCATGTCATACCTGAAAAAAAAGTATTCCTTTCATTTATCAATATAAAAAATAGAACATTATTTTATTAATATAAGAAAATATTCCAAAAATTTACTAATATAAAAAACAAATTATAAATTATATTCATAGTTGGTATGGTTTTTATCAGGTTCAATTATTAACATTTTGTATTTTTATTCTTCACTCTCTCTCACAAGACTGATATTTTCAATATCATTAGTAAAAGAAAATTCGGTTTGTTTTTTATAACAGGGTTCACGATCACAAATTTCATCACCTTCATCACACATATCATACACGTATCTTGGTTTCATATGGAAAACAACACTACACCTATCATCCACCAAACTATCAACATAATATACAATTTTTTCTAGGGAATCCATAATATATAAATTTTGTTCTTCAAACTGACCAGTATTGATCCACTAAGAGAAATTGACATATGAAAATTGCAATGACTCTTTCATTATACCACTTTTAATATTGGCCAAGATATAATGAATTCATAGAACTAAAATATCCAATGTTATTTTAAATTGATAATATAAACCTAAATTCCATAGTAGCATTGATCTTTAATTATGAATATACCATTTTTTTTGTTCTTTCAAACCTTACTCGTGATCAAATGTATTAAAATCAAATCCACCAACATTGAAAATATTGAATCTTCTTAGCATTTTTTAAAGGTACCCATGATAAAAACATTAAATATCTAGATAGTTAAACTCCATTTTCATAATTCATTACCTATACAATTTGATATAATAAATTGTTATATAATTTGGATAATTTTTATCACATTAAAAATATGTATTAGGTTAAGAACCTCCTCGAAATGTAAACCATTCAAAAATTTCTTTGGTAATAACATTTTTTTATCTCTATCCAATTTTGTGTTTTGATCCTAATATTTATTTTCACTTTTTTCCTTAATTATTCTATATAGGGATAAAAAGTAATATAATTGAGTAGCACAGATTTATGTTATGTTCTCAACTATAGATATATCAATGAAAATGAAGATACTTTTCCAAATTTTTGACCTAAATCTTGAAATGTTGATTACCTGTTATTAGCCTATAATGGATATATATAATCATCAATACATCGTACATGATTTGTTCTTTTCTCTCTCGAATTTAAATACCTTGAACGGAGGGTTTGATACTCTTTTGTAAGGTAAACATTCACAATTAATCTTTCTAGAACAGTTTTAATTTTCAAGTAAGACTTCAAATAACCTTGATACATGTTTATAAAAGGGATGAAATTAAAAAATAATGTTTGTAATATTGACTAGGAAAATTATAATTTTATAATGAAAATAATATGAAAATAAAATTTCACTCTAAGGGATACATTCATTGATAATGTACATGTGCTCCATTTTATCTTCTTTAAACAAATACACCATCAGATAAATCGTCACAGTGAAAATTATTGGGGGAAAGAAAAACATCTGTTGACATAGAATCGGTACAATTCATTCCTAATGTTTACCTAATTTATTGGTATTTAATGTATTCTTAAAAATCTATATAAAAATGAGATAAATTCAATTAGAACAATGGTTATTTTTTCATGTACCAAATTATGCATTTCTAAAGGTAGAAACTACATCATCAATACATATGATTCATGAATTTGTTATCCATATATATTATGGAAATCTGTATCAATACATCTTTAAATATTAATAGAATATCTATCAGGAAATTATACATTTTTTAATCTTTTAAGGAAACGATTTTTCTGACGATTTTTCATGAAAGAAATATTTGTTGGATACTTCCCGAAATTATTTTTCCTTAGATCACATTTTATATTTATATCTTTTATGTTCTTATGGGAATTTAAATATTCCATTTTTTGAGAAATTTAAACAAAACATTATCACACGCTTTATTCTAAATATTCACAACGTCAGGATTATGACATAACAAATAAAATTCCTATTCAAAAAATATTCTCTATTTCTGCCACTGTTGTGGTAAAATTGTAGCTAATGGTGTTAAAACTCTTTTTCACTTCCATTTAGACAAAACTATTTTCCAAAATCTATTCCAAGATTTGATAATTATTCTAATATATGTGATCCTGGTAATAATTTTTGTGGAAGCCTAAAATAATTTTTCCAATTAAATGTGACTTGTTAAACTAAAATCTATGAGATTTATCAAGGAAGGGATGATGACATGTGAATCAACTCTTTTTTATATAAGTAATCAATTTATACTAAAAATCAAAGTTAAAAGCAGTACAATTCAATCCGTTTTTTGTTCGAGTGGGAAAATTTCCAAGTCTAGGAATGTTATTAATGGTCAACAAAAGGGTAGTATAAATTTTGAAAATTTTTGTGATAAATTCATCATATGTTTCTACACCATCATTCCATAACTCATGTAATTATTTAATAAGAGTTTAAAGGTAGGAATGAATTTCATTTCTAAGCATTTCATTTCAAAGAATAATAATTGATAAGATGATTGAATTATACCACATACACATCCAAGGAGGAAGATTATAAGGATGAAAACAGTTGTTTAAATGATGTAACTGCTATATACATTCCCAAAAAAATTGAATCAATCATATTCCAATCACAAACATATATTTCTAGGATTACAATAGAAATTTGGATGTAACGAATCAATGGTATTCCATACATTTGAATATTTTGTATGTTTTATGAACTCATGTTTATTATTATGAAAATTATGCCACGTTATATGTTCATTAGTTTAAGGTGAAATAAACAATATTTGAAACCATATTTTTAATGAAAAGTAATGTAAATCCTTCACAGCAATTCTTTTTTTGTATCTTTATGGTAGTATACAAATTCTAACTAAAATCATTTTTTTATTTTCATCTAAAAGTAAAACATCCTTTTCACTTTTCACTATTTGAGTATTCTTTCCAATGAAGTATCTAATAATTGGGACATCCAAGTATCTTCATATATGTCACAACCTAACCCAACAAGGCCTAGGCCGCAACTCCCCAAGGCCACCCCCAATATGCTAGGGGCTGGAGAGTAGTGTCGGGAAGGCATATCACTAAGATGGGATGAATTTACTATGTACCTGTGCACACACACACATATCCAAGATCACAAAATTATAAAAACGACATATGGAAACCAATGCTTGCATACATCCATACCCCACATCCAAAGTATAATAGTAGTACAAAAAGTGTAAAAAGGGAAATATAATGTCCACCAAAAAAAACTGTAAATGAGTCCAACCTATTCAGAAGTTGTGGATCGCTATCAACTCTAACTACTTGAAATATCCCAATCCAAGATCAGATAAACACCTCAATCTATGTATCTCACTATGGTATCCCTTCCTCAGTTCCTATGTGGACTCTGTCAAAAGTAATTTGGTCTACACAAGACACAAAACATGTATAAACAAAGGCCGTGTAGGGGTGAGGATAAAAAATACTTAGTAGGTTCCCCAAAACCACACAAGAAAAAAGGAGAAACTAAAATTCTACAATTTTCTCGACTGAGCTTGTGGGAAACCCAATAGAGACAGGAACTCTATCTCAATCCTTCCTTAGTTTTGCATGACAAGTCAGTTCGGTCTAACATGCATGACAACCACAACATTTGACAACACCACATGGACTCCCATAAATCCCCCAAATATACTATTCTCAGAATCCAAGTCTCATGAGGTTCCAACCTCATATCAAGGTATATGATTCTCATCGTAGGCTGTAAAAAACATGAGCCTAGGATAATACACTCCATGAGCACATACACCCTAGATGGAACCCTTCTGCAAGATGTACTCCATCAGGAAAAACTCTACCATTCCCAATGATACATCCGAGATAATGTGCTCCATCAGAAACATCATACTAGTTCAATCCCTAATTCCCATCACAAGAGGTCCTATCATCATTAACTTGAGACTAGAGAAGGATAAATAATCCGAAGTGAAGAGGACCTCCACTCACAACTATACACAATTGATGGAGCACTACTCAAAACTATGCATTGTATTTAACCTATATAACTAGAGAGAATAGTGGGACCTGAAAGTCTTTATTGCCCCATAGTCAAAGGCATAATGCTTCTAACTAACCCATGAAACCTTTTCATCTCATATAAGGATTGGCCCACACCTTAGTCCATTGTGGTATAACAAACTCCTATCTAGGTATTGTACACAAATAGTGGATCAGACCTCTCCTCATATATGTATCCCACAGCTGAGGGAGCTCCAAATCCAATAGAGGACTTGCTTCCCACTGGTACTCAGAGATGGGGAAGTATTAGTCCATAAGTGAGTACTTGCAACCTGAACTAATAGGTTAGTACTACTCTTGAAGGACCCACATCCAAATAAAAGTGGGGAGTACCACTTCATAAATCGAGGACCTTCACCCTTACCCAATAGGGGAGTACCAATCAGTGGCTAGAGGACCCACACCCTAAAATGAAATGTGAGTACCGACTCTGCAATCTCATCCACTATGGGAGACCCATGCCCAGACACAATAGGGTATTATCAACACCCAGCTTGAGGACCCACTCCCTGACATGGCTGGGGTGTACCGACTCTGTCTATACAACATGTATGGAGTACGCGCACCCACGAACGGAAGGGGAGTACCGACTCCCAGAATAGAGGACCCGCACCCTAACATGGTAGTGGAGTACCTTCTATATATATAAATCATATATGTAATACCTACGCCCTAGTCCAATAAGGGAGTATTGACTCCATATATAGAGGAAATGTTCCCTTGTCTATCATGGGAGTAATGGATCTACCTCCATGACCATCATGGGGAAACACACACCCTTGTACATCAGGGGAGTAATACCCCTAGAGGAAACTAACCTAGTTAATGAACCAAGGGCCATGACATGGGGTGTCCCATATATAACTAAGAAGATAGGTAATGAAAACTCTCACCCTTATCTAATTGTGGGAGTAACAGTCCCAGTATCTCTCTATACAAAACAGACTGATTTCCAACATTGTCTCGATACCACTCCACAAGTGTCTTGCTCGATTCACACCACCTTTTATCTCTTAATCCATAATGAAGTCCACCATCACATCCTGTGTGGAAAATATCTTAGGAAAGACTACTCATAAGACAAAATCCATGTTCTAGATAAGGTGATACAAGAGTCATAAGATCCCCGAAGGATCTCCAAGTAGTATAAGGTGTGCACCAGGGCACACAAAATGTGTGATCCTCCTCGAGTACCTACATGTGTATCATTTCCATATGATTTTCAACCCATGTAGTGGTACATGGTGTGTAGAGGTCTTACATCACATGTACCTCAACTCTCGTCCAATGGACATTTTCCCCTTCTACAGGGAACAGATGACCATGTCCCTCACATGATGTGTATCCCATACTACATGAGATGTTCGGACAAACGACCACCTAACCATGTAGTTTTCCCATGTCTATTTATAATATATGTGTGTTAGGGAACAACCATTGGTTTTCAGACATCTATCCCAAGCCACATCACATGGTTATATGATTTAGGGCACTAAAAAAATGTAATGGGAATACATGGCGTGTATTCCCAAAATTTCATCTTCCCCTAATAGGAATATAAACATGTTAATTAATGGCCATGATACATGAAAACAAGTTCATGTACTCAGATGTGAGAAACATACACTGGAAGGTGGTCATTTATTCGAACATTCTATTTATTATGGGATACATGGCATGTGAGGGACATGTTTGGTTGGTCTATATATAAGGGGAACATGGCCAGGGGTAATAGAGGAGGGACACGACATGTACCTCCTCTACAAAATATTTACCCCTACATGGGTTAGATCTCATGTGGAAAGGATACACGACCAGGTTCTCAGGTAGGAAAACACATCATGTGTGCCCCGATACATATCGTGTAAAACAAGGAGATCCTCCATGGAACTTCTTCCTTCTATATCTTCTAATATGGGACTATGATTCTAGATTGTGTGTTTCCTATAAATAGTAGTTTTCCATGTAGTATATGATGTTTTCCTATGTTATGGATTATAACATATGAGGTTTTGTGAATCGAGCAAGAATATTATGGAGTGGTGTCGAGATGATGTTTGAAATCGGTGTAGTTCACCTAGAGATATGTTATGACTATTACTCCCCTAATAGACTAAGGTCATGGGTATTTCATACCTTCTTGATTAGGTAAATATGGGACTCCCCATGTTGTGGGAGCAGTTTCATTGTGATAGGTATTTTACTCTGGGTGTGTCACTCCCCTGATTGACTAGGGTACGAGTTTCCCCATGACGTTCATGAAGGTAGTGTCGGTACTCCAATGTTAGACTAGGGAGTGGGTCCTCTATCCATAGAGGTAGTAATCCCATGATGGACTAGGGAATGGGTCCTCCATATATGATGTATTTATATATTCAATACTCCTTTACCGTGTTATGGTGCGGGTCCTATATTCTTGGAGATGGTACTCCTCTATCGTTCCAGGGAGTGGGCCCTCCATACGTGTTCTTCCAACAGAGTTAGTACTACTATACCATGTCAGGGAGAGCATACTTAAAGCTATGTAAAGTACTCCCCTACCATGTCTCGGTGCATGCCACCCATAGTGAATGAGTTGGTAGATTATGTACTCCCATGTTGTTCTAGCGTGTGGGTCCTCTAGACACTGAGTGGTATTCCCCTACTAGGTAAGGGTGTGGATCCTCAATTTATAAAGTGGAACTCCCCTATCATATCTGGGAATAGATCCTTCATTATAATTACACCCCTATTAGATCAAGGCATGGTTCCATTATTTTGGAGTAGTAATCCCAAATATCAGTGAAGTAGTGTGGAGTGGTACTCCATTGGAGTTAGAGCTACCTGGAATGCGGGATATAGCTGTGAGGAGCGGTCCCATCCCTTAGATGTGAACAAAACCTAGATATGATCTAGTTCTCCCTCGATAGATAGAGGTGTGGGGTACTCTTTACAGGAAAGCTAGAGGTTTTATGGATTAGTTAAGAGTAGTAATACCTTGAATTCGGGGTAGTGTCAATTTGTGGGTCCTTATATTATCTCTTTTTAGATAGGATGCATCTGGTATAAAGTTTTTATTAGTGATCCCTCCAATATGTGTAGTAGTGAGGGTAAGGCCTCTTCACCTGGGTTTCCTTTTCTTACATTGGGTGCAACGTAATGATGATTGGACCTCTAGTGGTGGGAACTCAGGATGGACATATTAATATGTCCCCAATTGAGCACGTTCACTCGAACATACCATTTGTAATGGTAGAGTTTTTCCTGATGGATTGAATCTCCCAGACAGGTGCCATATGGGGTGGTTGTTCTCATGGAGTTCATTCTATTGGGTTTATGTTATGGTTAGATAATACAGATACAATCCTAATATTAGATATGAGGTTGTAACCTCATAATATTTGGAGTGTGAGAAGTGTATAATTGTGTTATATCATGGAGTTCTTATGGTGTTGTCATGTGTGGGGATTGAAAACCCTTGAAGACTGAGCTGATGTGTTATGTATAGCTGAGGATGGTTCAAGATAGAGTTACTCTCTCAATTTTGTATCCCTCTGGCTAGGTCAAGCTGACTATTTAATTTTAGTTTATACCTTATTCTTTTGGGGTTTTTGGGGTTCCTACTGAGAGTTTGTATACTCACCTATACAAGGGATTTTCCCACATATGTTTTGTGTCATGTGCAAACCACATGCCTTTCTATGGAGTCTATATAGGATCTGAGTCAATTTGATCTTAGTGAGCTAGACAGACTAAGGAATTTTCTGGAGCTTGACTAAGGATCTTTCTGGCAGTTTAATTTGATAGCAATCCTCTACATCTCATAAAATTGGACGATTTTACTGTTTTATTTGGTGAGTTTTGTTTTTCCATTTTTATGCTTTGAATAATTCTTTTATACTCCGGTTTTGGGGTATAGATTTTTGAATGCATTGGTTTCCATTTGGTTTTACATTTTGGCATTTTTTTTCTTTGATATGTGTTTGTGTACATTTACATTGACAATTCATCCCTTGTTAGTGATATTCCACATCAATGCTAGTCGACATCCCATGGCCTATCGGAGGTGGTCTTGGGGATTTTTGAACTAGGAACTATTGGTTTTGCTCATAAAATATTGGTATTAGAGTTGGTGGGTTCCACATTGGGACCACAATGTCATGATCTTGGTTTGGGGGTATAATGATAATGTTAGGATCTTTTGAGTTCCTCTCTTAGGCCAGAGGTTCTAGTGTTGGTGTGGTGCCTGATGTAACGCCCCGACCCCAGCTACCCAGAGTCGGTGCATTACTTCGTAACATTGGCATGATCACAAAAGATCAAGTCTCGAAAGACCGATTAGTTTAGTAGCCATGGAAACACTAGATACATTTGTAAAGGTTACATTACATCATAAAGTAAACCAAAACAACAACAACATACTGTCTTCATATCCCCTCAGACTATCCCTGCAGGTCATTCATAATATACATCTTCAAATCCTGGAAAACATTAAAACATTGAAAGGGGTGAGCTCAGATGCTCAGTAAGGATAACAATATTGCGGAAGCTTTCATAAATAAACATTAACATTTAAGGCAATGTATAACTAAAACAAAAGCCTTTTAAACTTGAACTTCAACATAATATGGCAAAAGTAAAATGAGATAATGCCATTCACTTCTTCACATGGATATTCTACTGGCCGAATAATCACATGCAATATCAATAACCACTTTCATAATGAGGGAATGTATAATGCCGGACATTCTGAAAAATTTTGTCAAGGCCTCGGCCAAGACATCTAAAATGATTAAGGCCTCGGCCAAAACCATAAATCAAATTGGGAAAGGGCCTCGGCCAATTCCACATCTAGTTGTCTCATGAGACCTACCGATGCATCGAGGAGCTATAGCGGGCTCCACCCGTCACATATTAAGTCCAATACATTCCTCATATGAATAGGTTTAAACATATCATAAACCATAACATAATCGTATCACATAAAACATGCATAAAGGAAACATAACATTTCCACATTTCAATCACAAGATATCAATACAACACATTGATATAATAAAAACGCTTTCAAAACCATTTTCAATACCAAAATAAAAGAATGTTAAAACTTTGTATTTATTTTTCATTAAAAAAGAAAATGATGGCTTGTAGAGGAAGCCGAAACTCAAATAATGGTCACGGCGGCGGAGAAGTCATTGTCGCCGCATAAGTACGGAAAGAAAAACATTCCCTTTTGTCGTTTAGCAAAATGCTTCGTATAAAAAAGATTCCTTTTGAATAAACGTAAAAGTCAAAGGGGTTTATACATTGTATAAAAGAAGGTTGTGTATAAAACCAAATATGCCTCAATGAAAGGAGATTGAGACGAAGTCCTTAAAAAGATCATTTTTAAAATAAAATAGATCTATTATGTGTATTCACTATAGGTACACATAAAGAAAGTAAAAATACAAAATAGGACATAATAACATCATGACATAATTTGAAAGTAGGAGATTAACCCAAAGAATGGAAGTTGGGTTAAGAAATTCCCTTACCTCGTGTCTGACTTGACTCAACCATTCTTTAACCTCCTGAATAATAAACTAGAGTTAATATATACCTTATTAAGAACCATTTTCAATTTCATTATCCTTATTATATCACTTATTACAATGATATGAACATTATGTAATTATTTAAGTTAATAACGGTCGTTTTGTCGATCTTTGGTACTTGAGTCAACAATAAGCTTCTTATAATTACAAGTTGTTTATGTGGTGAAATATCCATTATATCCAGAATTATATTCATGATTTAGATGTCACATATATCTTATATATCCAGTATATACATTCATTTATAACATTATGTAACATTTAGAGGTAAGAAATGAAATGCACCGTTCATTGAGACGGTAAGCCGTACGTACGCATGAACGCTACTTTCATTTCAATTTCATATTTAATGGAACTAAATCATAATGATATAAATGTATAATATAATTCCAGTATAATATAGTGTATAATACCATTTACTCCATCCTTTATACATCCCACATATGACATTAACGATTCAAATCATTTTGAGGGGGCGGTAGTCCGCACTTCCTAAAATGAAATTATCGCGTTTTACCCATAATGGAAATCATAACGTAAGCCATAAATGAGAAATACAGAAGCATAAGTAAAACATAAACACATTATATATCATATATAAATATAGTGACATCTTAATGGCCACCTTTGAAGGTGTTATATGAGTGTTGAACAATCATCGTTTCGTGATGCAGAAATTCGCCATCCCCAGAAACCGTATGTTCTTTAACCATTAGATGTAGGTGTGTGTAAGTGTAGCTCGAATCCTTCTTGTAACAACATCCTAGTATATTTAGGATACTGGTGTTGTTACAAAAGAAATGAATAAAAATAGTTTAGGGGGTTGGAGAAGAAAAATAAAACAAAACAACATTATAAAAGACATTACCTCAAAATCGGGTAACTCTTTTTGATTTGAGCTAAAGGCTTCCTTGGGAAGAGTTATGCCCAAAGTGAGGCTTCTAGGAGTAAGGGAGGAATGTTGGGAGAGTATTTGGGCAGAGTTTGGCCGAGCCAAATGGCTTGAAAGTCTAAATGAGGTGGGAGAGGTGGGAGCCTTTTATAAGTGGAGAGGAGGGGCACTTTTGGAAAGATTGAAATGTTACATTATTTCACAATGCTTTTCGGATTCTAAAGGTCCCACACTTATATAATTCGAGGATAAGGTGATAAGGGTTCGCAATCTCCTCATACAATTGGCTTTGGACAAGTGTAAGCCTTGGATTTTGCATTATCTTCCCATTTTATTTAAATCGTTAAATAATGAGGTCATCACTACATCATCATGATGTCATAAATAATTTAATTTATTTAATGTCTAAAAATTATAAAAAAAATACTATGATGTAGGAAATCTTTTTAGCTTTCTAATTAATATTTATAATCAAAATTTGGTCTTGTGTAACCCCACTTAAAAACTGTTTTAGTAAAACAACTCATGTTTGTGTCAATTTAATTTCAACATTAAATAAATATATATTAATGTCATTTTCCTACTAAAGTGGCTCCATGGGGTCCCCAAGTTGACCCATGGGTTGTCTTGGTCGGCCATGACTCATCCAATAGGAGTAGGACAAGTGTCAAGCTCATATCATATTAATAAAACATTGTTTTTACCTTAAACTACACTAATTACCTCTAATCGCGATTAAGAACTTAAAAGTTACTATTCACCAAAAAATTATTTTGATCACATTGAACCACATTTTACTTCTTAATGACAACCATGTATGTCGGATTTTTGAAAATCAAATCACAGAAGTGGTAATAATTCATTTAAACGAAAAATCAGTTATTTAACTACCACTTAGTGGTTTCACTATTCATCAAAAATTGAAGTTTTTCAGAATAAGGCCAAAATTTCACCCTAAGCTATAATTGATATTACGAATTCAAAAATGATGCCTATTTTACAAAATTCCAAACATATAAGTTTCATTAATTAATTTTATAATTAATTCCCGCTGTTACAACAAATAGCGTGTTTTTAAGAAACAATTTATATCAAAAGATTGGCAATTGTTTATGTCCAATTTCAATGTTAAATTAATTCTAATGACCACCATTGGATAAAATGGTAAAAATATATTCTAATTATACTCTAAAACCCCTCAATAGTATAATTTATCACTATGAATTATTTTGATTAAAAAAGTTGTTTTAAGTATTTTTCACTATTCATAAAAATTTAGAAGTTCTCAGAAAAATACCAAAAATTCAACATAGGCTAATTTCAATATTAGGAATACAAAAATGAAGTCCATTTTGAAATATAAAATTTATATAATTTTAAAAAGTGGTTATTACTATTCATAACGACTACTTTGATTTGTCGCGATGTTTTAGAACTCGAAGTTGCGTACAATGCAAGATATTTTATTATTGAATGAGAAGCGTATCGTGGAAGCTCGGGGTGTTACATTCTCCCCTCCTTCAATAAATTGCGTCCTCGCAATTTGATATTTTTCTTTAAAAATAAGAGGTTTAAAATAGAAAATACCTTTGTGGAAAACCCACATCGGAAATAAGGTTAATAAAATTTAGCCTTAATAAGAGGGAAAATGGAAATAAGAAAGTCACCACCAAATTATGATCTCGATAAGGAGAACATTGGTGGCAATTAAAGACATATAATTGGAGGAAAAACGTAAATATTTGTAGGGAGTGATTGAGGTCATCAATCACAATCAACTGTCAAATTGAGGGCCTCAAAGCCTTCAATCTATGTTGATTTAAAATATCATCAGTTCAACAAGACATAAGGTATTAGGATAACACATTTTTTGTTTTAATATCCCTTTACTAAAGTTTAAGAATTAATTTATTCATTGAATAAGAGATAGGTATATATATATTTATGCTTGACAATTAGTGTTTCAACCTTCAACTCATCTTTCACTCAAAAAGATAATAGAACTCAAAAATATTATTATTATCCTAATTGTATAAGGTTCCAAATGTTAACACATACCATTTAGATTAGTAAAATTATTTTGTAATAACCAGGGACTTCCTGTAGGCTAGTGGTAGGAAATAAAGGCTTGTCGCACTATGGTTGTGGGTTCGATTCCTGCAGCTTTGTCCGACGCGACGGGTTATTCCCCACCCTGCAGTTTGTCCTTTTCCTAAAAATATAGTACTATACTATTCCAAAAATAATCTTCATAAATGTTTTAACCTTAAACAATACAATCCAAAGTTCAACTTAATCCATTCCAACCTTAATAGTTATCCAAAATACTTCTGTCCAACTCACAGTCCAAATTTTATAAGGAAGGTAAACATAATGAAGATCCTTTATCCCACGTAACAACATGTGAACACCTTCATCATTTATTCTTTTTAAACATACTGAATTACCATGATCCCTTATTCCTTATAGAATACTAGATATACTCCTTCTATCCAAAAATGTATACAAAACATCAATCAGTTTCAAGGAAGTTAAGTATATCCAATATAATTTATCCAAATCAATCACGTCTTATTCCAAAATCACAATCTCAGTATCAAAACCATATTATGGTTTATATTTCTCTCAACCATATATTTTCCAAAAATTTAACCTACTGTGGAGTCACTTTTCTTGGTTCCACACAATCTCAAGTCCTTGATGAAATAGTACTGCAGTACAATCCTTATATACTCCATAATTATTATAACCAGTACATCATTGATACAACACTCAAATTAAAAAAAATCTTTAATAACAACATAAGAACTCTAATCATTACTCCTCATCTGTGGTAGTATCATAACTTGATTATTATCCAATAACATCATTTGGGGCATGCTCTGATGATTTGGACATTGGTTTGCGTAGTGTCCCCAATCCTTGCAGAAGAAGCATTGTACATTTGAAACCATTTTCTTACCCTTGCAGTCACGCACTTTGTGTCCTTTTTCTCTACACTTATAACAAACTCCCATTCCCTTTAGGCAAGTTCCATGATGTTTCTTCCCACAATTACCACATATTGGAAAATTCTTCTTTCCCCTCATCCCTTTATCCATCATTCTCTCTTCCATCCCTTTCGTCTCTTGCTTCGCTTCAAAGCCATAGGACTCAGAGAATTCTTTACTTATCCTATTAACACATGATACTATTTCTTCATATGTTGAGAACACATGGGAGACTATTTCCCTTCGAAATGTTGGCTTAATACCGTGAAAGATACTATCCTTCTTACTCTTTGGATCATACGTACTGCTGGAGTTCACATTCCTTCTACTGGGCGCCATTTCTATACAACGGCATAAACTAGGTTAGTTTATGAATCAAAATACATAATTCCATACTTGTAAAACACTTTACATAAATTGAACTATTTATGGATATAATCCATAATCATAAAAAGAAATGTTTTCTTTGAGTAAGTATGTACTCATAACCCTTCATAGTGGTTTGTAAGTAAAATGAGAATTATCCTAAGCATATCCCCCGGGAGTGTCGTAACCAAGAGTGCAGCAAGGCCCGTTGTCGTGCACCAGTTCCCGTTCGAGTCTAGCTCAAAGCGGTGTTTTCGGGTTTTACCCCTAGGTACATCTGTGCCAGAGACACCTCTACCTGCTCGTATCCAGACAGGGATGTATTGCTCGGAAAACTCATAACATCTCTATAATACCAAAATTCTAGGAAGTTCTTCTATACTAATCCTCAAAGTCTATCTTTGGGCTATGTGCTCTAATCAGAGTTTATCTAAATCTAGATTCCAAGGTTAGTACTAAACTGCCTCTGATACCAACTGTAACGCCCCGACCCCAGCTACCCAGAGTCGGTGCATTACTTCGTAACATTGGCATGATCACAAAAGATCAAGTCTCAAAAGACCGATTAGTTTAGTAGCCTTGGAAACACTAGATACATTTGTAAACGTTACATTACATCATAAAGTAAACCAAAACAACAACAACATATTGTCTTCATATCCCCTCAGACTATCCCTGCAGGTCATTCATAATATACTTCTTCAAATCCTGGAAAACATTAAAACATTGAAAGGGGTGAGCTCAGATGCTCAGTAAGGATAACAATATTGCGGAAGCTTTCATAAATAAACATTAACATTTAAGGCAATGTATAACTAAAACAAAAGCCTTTTAAACTTGAACATCAACATAATATGGCAAAATTAAAATGAGATAATGCCATTCACTTCTTCACATGGATATTCTACTGGCCGAATAATCACATGCAATATCAATAACAACTTTCATAATGAGGGAATGTATAATGCCGGACATTCTGAAAAAATTTGTCAAAGCCTCGGCCAAGACATCTAAAATGATTAAGGCCTCGGCCAAAACCATAAATCAAATTGGGAAAGGGCCTCGGCCAATTCCACGTCTAGTTGTCTCATGAGACCTACCGATGCATCGAGGAGCTATAGCGGGCTCCACCCGTCACATATTAAGTCCAATACATTCCTCTTATGAATAGGTTTAAACATATCATAAACCATAACATAATCGTATCACATAAAACATGCATAAAGGAAACATAACATTTCCAAATTTCAATCACAAGATATCAATACAACACATTGATATAATAAAAACTCTTTCAAAACCATTTTCAATACCAAAATAAAAGAATGTTAAAACTTTGTATTTATTTTTCATTAAAAAAGAAAATGATGGCTTGTAGAGGAAGCCGAAACTCAAATAATGGTCACGGCGGCGGAGAAGTCATTGTCGCCGCATAAGTACGGAAAGAAAAACATTCCCTTTTGTCGTTTAGCAAAACGCTTCGTATAAAAAAGATTCCTTTTGAATAAACGTAAAAGTCAAAGGGGTTTATACATCGTATAAAAGAAGGTTGTGTATAAAACCAAATATGCCTCAATGAAAGGAGATTGAGACGAAGTCCTTAAAAAGATCATTTTTAAAATAAAATAGATCTATTATGTGTATTCACTATAGGTACACATAAAGAAAGTAAAAATACAAAATAGGACATAATAACATCATGACATAATTTGAAAGTAGGAGATTAACCCAAAGAATGGAAGTTGGGTTAAGAAATTCCCTTACCTCGTGTCTGACTTGACTCAACCGTTCTTTAACCTCCTGAATAATAAACTAGAGTTAATATATACCTTATTAAGAACCATTTTCAATTTCATTATCCTTATTATATCACTTATTACAATGATATGAACATTATGTAATTATTTAAGTTAATAACGGTCGTTTTGTCGATCTTTGGTACTTGAGTCAACAATAAGCTTCTTATAATTACAAGTTGTTTATGTGGTGAAATATCCATTATATCCAGAATTATATTCATGATTTAGATGTCACATATATCTTATATATCCAGTATATACATTCATTTATAACATTACGTAACATTTAGAGGTAAGAAATGAAATGCACCGTTCATGGAGACGGTAAGCCGTACGTACGCATTAACGCTACTTTCATTTCAATTTCATATTTAATGGAACTAAATCATAATGATATAAATGTATAATATAATTCCAGTATAATATAGTGTATAATACCATTTACTCCATCCTTTATACATCCCACATATGACATTAACGATTCAAATCATTTTGAGGGGGCGGTAGTCCGCACTTCCTAAAATGAAATTATCGTGTTTTACCCATAATGGAAATCATAATGTAAGCCATAAATGAGAAATACAGAAGCATAAGTAAAACATAAACACATTATATATCATATATAAATATAGTGACATCTTAATGGCCACCTTTGAAGGTGTTATATGAGTGTTGAACAATCATCCTTTCGTGATGCAGAAATTCGCCATCCCCAGAAACCGTATGTTCTTTAACCATTAGATGTAGGTGTGTGTAAGTGTAGCTCGAATCCTTCTTATAACAACATCCTAGTATATTGAGGATGCTGGTGTTGTTACAAAAGAAATGAATAAAAAGAGTTTAGGGGGTTGGAGAAGAAAAATAAAACAAAACAACATTATAAAAGACATTACCTCAAAATCGGGTAACTCTTTTTGATTTGAGCTAAAGGCTTCCTTGGGAAGAGTTATGCCCAAAGTGAGGCTTCTAGGAGTAAGGGAGGAATGTTGGGAGAGTATTTGGGCAGAGGTTGGCCGAGCCAAATGGCTTGAAAGTGTAAATGAGGTGGGAGAGGTGGGGGCCTTTTATAAGTGGAGAGGAGGGGCACTTTTGGAAAGATTGAAATGTTACATTATTTCACAATGCTTTTCGGATTCTAAAGGTCCCACACTTATATAATTCTAGGCTAAGGTGATAAGGGTTCGAAATATCCTCATCCAATTGGCTTTGGACAAGTGTAAGCCTTGGAGTTTGCATTATCTTCCCATTTTATTTAAATCGTTAAATAATGAGGTCATCACTACATCATCATGATGTCATAAATAATTTAATTTATTTAATGTCTAAAAATTATAAAAAAAATACTATGATGTAGGAAATCGTTTTAGCTTTCTAATGAATATTTATAATCAAAATTTGGACTTGTTTAACCCCACTTAAAAACTGTTTTAGTAAAACAACTCATGTTTGTGTCAATTTAATTTCAACATTAAATAAATATATATTAATGTCATTTTCCAACTAAAGTGGCTCCATGGGGTCCCCAAGTTGACCCATGGGTTGTCTTGGTCGGCCATGACTCATCCAATAGGAGTAGGACAAGTGTCAAGCTCATATCATATTAATAAAACATTGTTTTTACCTTAAACTACACTAATTACCTCTAATCGCGATTAAGAATATAAAAGTTACTATTCACCAAAAAATTATTTTGATCTCATTGAACCACATTTTACTTCTTAATGACAACCATGTATGTCGGATTTTTGAAAATCAAATCACAGAAGTGGTAATATTTCATTTAAACGAAAAATCAGTTATTTAACTACCACTTAGTGGTTTCACTATTCATCAAAAATTGAAGTTTTTCAGAATAAGGCCAAAATTTCACCCTAAGCTATAATTGATATTACGAATTCAAAAATGATGCCTATTTTACAAAATTCCAAACATATAAGTTGAATTAATTAATTTTATAATTAATTCCCGTTGTTACAACAAATAGCGTGTTTTTAAGAAACAATTTATATCAAAAGATTGGCAATTGTTTATGTCCAATTTCAATGTTAAATTAATTCTAATGACCACCATTGGATAAAATGGTAAAAATATATTCTAATTATACTCTAAAACCCCTCAATATTATAATTTATCACTATGAATTATTTTGATTAAAAACGTTGTTTTAAGTATTTTTCACTATTCATAAAAATTTAGAAGTTCTCAGAAAAATACCAAAAATTCAACATAGGCTAATTTCAATATTAGGAATACAAAAATGAAGTCCATTTTGAAATATAAAATTTATATAATTTTAAAAAGTGGTTATTACTATTCATAACGACTACTTTGATTTGTCGCGATGTTTTAGAACTCGAAGTTGCGTACAATGCAAGCTATTGTATTATTGAATGAGAAGCGTATCGTGGAAGCTCGGGGTGTTACACCTGATGTATTCATTCACCAAGACTCTGATAACCTAATTCTCGACTTATTACATTAGGATACTGGTTTCTAGGAAACAAATGGTTCTTGCATTATATAGGAAAAGGTTTTGGTTTTTACTTTCCTTCTCGAGTCAGCTCCATAGATGTAATCTTTGACCATTGTACATCTTGAATTCTATTTCAGGATGCCTCCACTATAGATGGAATACAAGATTCTAAAGCATTATCATAATGAAGGTCTTCCCCGTAAAGAGGCTTCAGTGTAGGTAACTTATTCGGTGGTGTTGCCTCAAAGTGGTTTGTCAGTGGTGCCACTTCCCATAGAGCCATAGGTCTTACTAGTAGTTCAGGAAGAGGACGTGTGCATTATGAGTGCACTACATAAGTTCCAAAGATAGCTACATTTTAGGTTCCAGGTTGATCCAAGCCCTCATAAAGTAGATGAATAGGTTGAGTTAGTCACCTATGATTTCTTCTTATTGAGAACACCTCTTGATCAGATGGTGGTCCTAGCGGAGAGCCTTTTTTAGGGGTTGGCTGGACTATAGTGGATTCTGGTGATATAGACTCATAATAAGGAAACTCTTATGTGGGAGGTGTTCAAGAAACTCTTTTTGAAATATTTTTACCCAAACCATGTTGAGATCAATGCGTATCAAGGAGCTTCTATAGCTTCTCCAGGTATCATGATAGTGGTGGAGTTTTTTGAGTGATTCAAAGACATGTCAAGATAGTTCTAGAATATGGTTTAGTATATGTTCTTTAGAGAACATACCTTCTTTTGGGGATTTAATTAGGAGAATAGTGTTTTTGTGAGTCTGTTTTTCATCCCCACCTATGCTAGAGTGATAGAGAGAGCTCTGGTGGTGGAATGTTTTATGGCTTAGGAAGAGGTGGATGTGACCCGCAATAGTGGTCACAAGACTGAGGAATCTACAGTAGTTGGAAGACGAAAGGTGATAGGATCACATCTCCAGAGGCAAACCCATTCCCAGAAGAAGATGTGTGGGTCTATAGCACAGAAGTAGCACCAAGTATCAGATTATATATAAGAGAGGTGTTGAAACGCTTTCAACATCTAGGGTATTCTTTATAGAGATTTTCTAAACCACTATGCTTCTGAGAGGGAACCAAATGATGGGCCACCATGGAAGAGGTAGCATTTGAAGAAAGGAGTTCTGAAAGGTAGAGGATGATTTTTTGGAAATGGAAGAGAGGTAATAGGTGGCAGGAAGTTCTAGTTATTTCCACCACTACCCCCAGGTAGTCCTCACTAAGGTTAAGGAGATTGTGGACATGGGTGATGATAGCTACAAGTTTTCAAGGCCTTTATCCTAGAAGCTTCAAGGACGAATAGAGGTATGTCTTGCTTCATGTATACTTTCTACAATATGTATTTTTAGACACTTTTGTGAGTACTCTTTTCATTCTTATCATTATCGAGGTGTAACTATGGTGACATGGGGCATTGGTAGAACCTCATGTTAGTAGTTGTGATAGAGGGACAGGTAATACCCAATGCATGTTCAAACATCCCTTTGTTTTTTTAGTACACTATTGTGTTTGGAGTCATCTTGGTATGTGATATGCTCAGGGAGGATGTGGATCCATTTGAAATAGCTTTGTACAATGAGGAAGGGGAATGATTTCCCCCCTAGTACAAGTTTTTATGACACAATCATAACAATGTGGACAAGTTAGTGCCGCCCAAGGAGGTCAGCATTGAGGTGTCGTGGAAAAGTTCCTAAAACATGCATGTTCAGGGTGAGGTTATGAGATGAAGTGTTGGAACATGTCCTAGAACAATCAACGAAGTTTTTCCTGCTCAACCCTCTTGATCATGGGGACCTGGGAGAGGGATATCCTTTCTTAGAATCATTCTGTAACAAAAAAAGTAATAACCTATGATGTTTCTATAGTTTGTATTGGTTTCCTACCATCCATGATCAACTGGTATTCCAATAGAGTGTGTGGCATTATTTTTAATGGACGATATGTGGTCTAGATAGAGTTTTTTAGGTCAAGGACTTAGTAAGACCTAGCGTTTACTATTGGGAATACCTATTCCATTCATGAATACCCTCGTATTTTCAGTGTTTACCTTGAACAAAAAACAATTTAGGAGGATATTGTATAATCCATCCAGGGGTGGATGATAAATCTGACTTTTTTTTTTATCTATGTTGGGGTAGACAGTTGGTGTACTGTTTAACCCCATGAATACAGGTATACCACTTTTCTTTTTGATTTACCATGTATCAGAGCTATAGATACATGTGCTCATTTTTTTCACGATGTTTTCATAGAATGATTTGAACATAAGGTTGGTTTGATCATGCTAGTTCCATTGTGTGTGTGCTTATAAAAATAATAGGAGACCCTAATGAGTTTGTTGGAGCGAGTGTCTAGTGGGAATCTTAGTTTCATCCATTGTGATTAATCTTTCTCTTTTTAGGGATTAAAATAACTAAGGTAGGAAGAATTTAATTACTTGGGTTTTTACCCATATGATCTTGGAATATTCCAAAGAATATTTCTAAAGCTGGGTGCTGAGTTGGCATGGGAAATTAGGGCTCAAGGATCCTCAGTTCAATGATAATAAAAGTAATGAATATTTTTTCTCATCTATGTGAAGCTTCACCTCAAACATAAATAAAACTTTTTAAAAGTCTTGTATTGGGTTTCTATGATGGCGTTTGAGTCCAAAACGTCATGTTTACCATCGGGGTGTCCTAAGGTTGTCTGCAAGATGAGTTTTTTTGGGGGTTCATTTTGGTGACATGCCATTGGGAGGGAGATTAATTGGTTTAAATTTATTAAAATAAATCCCCCCAAACCGCATACATGGATAACCTAACCAAGGGGGGTCACACATCACCTCCTCAGTTTGAATGAAATATGAAAATGATGTTAATCATCGAAGCAAAGTGCATTCGATCTCCGGTGGTGACGAAAATCATCATCAAATCAAGGAGCTGCAAAATCTTGGCATTATTATCCACCCAAAGATTGGGTCATTCTCCAAAATGGTAATAGGATTTGAGTTTTGGTTCTAATTACATTGTTTTTTAATTGTTTTACAGTTCTAGAGAACTTATGAAATTTCTTGAGATCCCTTCTACATTGATCCACAGGCTCTGGGGTAAACCACGTTGAATCTGAGGGTTTTTCCAATGATTCCTAGTTGGAATCATTGTCAACATGGCGTGTAGTTCAGGGAAACATGTTGTGTACCTCTTTCTATTTGGGAAATATAAAATTTTGGGACTACACATCATATATAGGGGTTAAAAACCATATAGTTCCCTAAACCGTGTGACCATGGGACATGGATTGGGATAACCATGTGAAAAAACCTGGCCATGCACTAAAACATGACCATGATACATAGACACGGCATTCCGTACTCATACACAATCAAAGTACACAGGAATGTGGCTATTTACTTGAAGACACCATGTAGTATGGGATACACAGCTTGTGAGGGACACAGTTGGCCAGTCTGTGTAGAAGGGTAACATGACCTTGAGCTAAGAGATAAGGGACATGACATGTAAATCTGATGAACACCTTGTACCCTTACATGTGTTGGATCCCTTGTGAATACGATACATGGCCAGGTTCTCTGGTGGGCTCACATGACGTGTGTGCCATGGTGCATGCCGTCTATTACATGGAAATTCTTTAAGGATCATCCACCTTCAGTATCTACTCCTCTGGGACCCAAATTTAGGTTCATGGGTATTCTCTTGTGAGTAGTTTTCCACGTAGGATGTGATGGTGGCCTCCCTTATAGCTTACCAGATATGAGGTGGTGTGAATCACGCAAGATTCTTGTGTAAGAATATCGAGTCGATGTTTGATATTTGTGTGGTTCGTATAGAGACCCGAATGGACAGTTACTCCCATAAGGGACTAAGGGTGCAAATTTTCCCCATCTATCAGCTCTTGGAGATATGGGACACCCCATGTCATGGGAGCGACTCTATTTCCTTGGGTAGTTTCCTCCAGGGGTGTAACTCCCTTGATGGACTAGGGATTAAGTTTCCCTGTGACATTCGTGAAGGTAGAATTATTACTCCCCTATTGGGAAAATTAGAGGGTCATCTATCTATGTAGTTAGTAATCCACTATTTTAGTAGGGTGTGGATAATCCATATATGAAATATAAATTGTTTCGGTAATCCCCTACCATGTTAGGGTGTGATTCCTCTATTCTAGGATTCGATACTCATCATTCTAGGGTGAGGTTCCTCTGTACACGTTGTTACAAAAAAGTAGTTACTCCCCTTCCGTGTTATGGTGTGAGTCCTTGAGTTTGAGGTTAATACTCCCCTATCATGTCTGGGTGTGGTTCTCTTATGGGAATGAGTTAGCATAGTCGGTACTCCCCTGTCATTCTAGGGTGTGGTTCCTCTATCCCCTGAGTTGTACTCCCCTACATTGTTCGGGTGTGGGCCCTAAATTTTTGAAGTGGTACTCCGCTCTTGTTTTTGGAAATAGGTCATTCTTGAGTAGTAATTCTCGGTTGAATCGGTGTGTGGGTCCCCACTTATGGAGTATTACCCCCTAATCTCTGAGTAGCATTAGTGAGTGGGTCCTCTATTGGAGTTGGATCTCCCTCGACTATGGGATACAACTATGAGGAGCATGACTATACAATATATGTGAATGATACATAGATAAAATATAGTGTTACCTCAACAAAATTCAGTGTGGGTCACTACTTATAAGAGTGACAGTGTTTTCTCAAGTGATATGGGAGGTTTGCTCCATTTACTGGAGGGTAGTTGAAAGGTGTGGGTCCCTCCATTCTCTCATGTTAGAGATAATTCATGTGGTGCATAGTTTTTATTAGTTCTCCCTCAACAATGTACAATAGTGAGGGTCGGCCTCTTCACTTGGTATTTCTTACCTTGTGTTGGGTGCAATGTAATGAGGAAGAGACCTCTGGTGTTAGGCATTAGGGATGGGCCTTGTAAGATGTTCTTGATAGATCACATTCTCTCGGATGTACCACTAGGTGTGAAGTTGTTCCTGATAGATTGCATCTCTCATATGTGTGTCAACTAAGATGGTTTTCTCATGGATCTTGTTATCCTTTTTCTAAGTTATAGTTATAACCTATGAAGAGAATCATGTCAATAGTTTTGAGGTTAGTACCACCCGAGACTTGGAGTCTGAGACCAGTATATGTGGTTGATTTTTGGGATTCCTTGGGGTGTTGCCACATTTTGTGGTTAACACCACTTATAGACCGAGCTGAATTATCATGTACATCCAAGGACAGTTCCAGATGGATTCACTCTCTCAACTGGGTTTCCCTCTTGCTAGGCCAAGAGGACGGTTGACTTTCAGTTTCCCCCTTTTTATTTTGGTGTTTTTTGTGTTCCTACTAAGTATTTTCCATACTCACCCCTGCATGGGATTTTCCCGCATATGTTTGGGGTCTAGTGAAGACTATAGTATTTTTGATAGAGTCCACAGAGGACCCAAGGAAAGTAGAGCTTAGTGACCTAGAAATATCGAGGTGTTTACCAGATCTTGGCTGATGATCTTTCCATTAGTTTCAGTTGATAGCAATCCCATCCTTCTGAGTAGGTTAGCTGATCTTACATATTACTTTCGTGGTAATTTTTTTTCCTTAATTATTCTTTCAATAAACCTTTTGTACTCTAGTAGTGGTGTGTAGATGTATTCATGGATATTTTCCCTATGGTTTTTACATGTCATCATTTTTTGATCATGGACCCCAGGTTGATGTACAAATACATTTAATTAATTTTTTGGAAAACATACATACATGACACAAACAGATCCCCAATGAACATATTATTTTATTGTATTTGGAAACTATAAACACATTCTACTAACTTGGTTAATGATCTTCAACATCCCCCATAAAGATCATCCCCTTTAATTTTCCTACCTAAAACCTTTCTTAATATCCTAGGGAAAAGAAAACATATGAAAAGGGTGAAAAAAATTCTCAATAAGGGTAAGCATGAAAAATATCATACAAAACATAATCATAAATAATGTAAAAACAGGAACATAAATTTTGAAAACCATACCACATATAACATATATCAAAATCATGATTCCTGAAATGAACCTTTGATGTTCATAAGGAATAAATTATAAAGTAACCATAAATCATGAGGAAATATAATTGGCATAAAACATTGAATTGTGGAAGACACATATGAATGGAAAACCATTCCAGTTTTAGAATAAAATCATTTCCAAGACCATCATAACAGACAAAGTGCATTACTGAAATGAGTTTAATATTCATTCCAACGATGTATTACTGAGTCATATTTACTTTTTTTCCAACACTTTATTACTGAATTGGATATACTTGGTGTTCTTATCCTATCTATCTGATGAGATATAAGACTTTACCTAATGCACTAGAGGGAGATATAGGTCCCACAAATCTCCTAATAAAATCATTCTTTTGTGTTCCAAAAAATCATAAATAATACATCATAGAATAACCTAGAGAATAAAAATGAGTTTCTTAAACATCATTCCATAATAAAAAAATACATATAAAACAAATGGATATAATACATATCATTCCATCATAAATACAATAATAAGATAGTAATAGTATGAATATTATATTTTAAACATAACCCTACTAAAAAATTTTCATCTTAGATGGATAATAATTTTGATAAAACACATGAAATTAATTCTTGAGGAAAATATTCTTTCTTCTTCAAAAAAAATATTTTCTCAAAATACCATGCTATTTTAAAAAGAAAAGAATTTATTAAAAAAATTCCATATATTATAACATAATATTTTATGAAATAAGGTGTTGTGAAAATGTAAATATCTGTTCATGTCATGTAAGTTTAAAGAAAACATTCTTCTTGTACTTTTGTCACACAAGTCAAAAAGTACCTCGTCTCAAAAAAGGAAAAAGATTCCCTTCATGACATTTAATAAAAATTCACCAATTGGTAAAATTAAATTTAAAAAAATATAGAACAATATTTTATAATATATATTTCTGAAACACGCACATTCATGTTAAAGATACTCTAGTAAATACTTATATATAAACAATCGCAGATAATAATTAAACAGTGAAATTTTCTCGGACATATTTATAATTAGTTGAATTTTATGCCTTATAAAATAAAATAAATTATATTCATATATAAATATCATAAAATTCATAAAAATAAACAAAAAAACAATCATGAGAAACATAAAAACTCAAAATATGTAGTGGTTGTATAAGGCATATGTCCCACAAAAATAAAAGTGAGACAAAATAATCCCTTACCTTATGTACGGGTTGCTTAGTACATGTCTGAACCTCTTGTATAAGGGTTCAAATATTGTTATTATATCATTTTCTAATCATATTAAGTTTTTATAATATAATAGTTTATCATATTATTACCCATTTTAATAATAGTATTACTCATCCATCATGTATTAACTACATTATTTTATTATGCATGTTTCGTTGAATATGATTATATTACTATTCTAAGAATATAGTTATATCATTTATATAATTATATTAATACAATATATATCATATTTTTCATTAAATATATCTATATAATTATTCTTTAATGGATATCATGTAGAATAAATTGCATCGCTTCATGGAGATGGTATGTCGAAGATACACATGAGTTACACTATCATTCCCATAATTGTGAGATGGTATATAATTTGATGGTATATGTTTTCATCCATAATTCATATCATGTTATAAAAATAATATATAATTATTACTTCCATCATTATACAAATCTATGTAAGATGGTTGGGAAAAATATATTGCACCGTGGCATAGAGACGGTAATCCCAACGTACGCATGCGTGATGATTTCATTTTTTGTAGGATAGACAGAAGGTAGAATACAGATATTCCATAAATATAATAACATATGATAATATAAGTGATACTGTATTTATTTCTTCATAATGTAAAAAACTCATGATTAGTATGTTTAATAAAAAATAAGGATGAAAGGATCAGCAGAGGAGATTACCTCTTCTTTGACGCATACCCTCAAGATCTCCACGTAATGGCAGTAGAGTTGGTATTTTTAGAAGACCAAAACTTATATAATGTGGCTATGAAAGTGGATAAGGGAAAGGGGTAGCGTACAACCAATCATGAAGGTTTAATGTGAAGTTAATTTGTGAGGGAATATGTGCCCTTTTATAATTGAGGTGAGGGGCACATTTGGAATCTCCAACAAATATTAATTTATAATAAATTAAAACCATTTCCAAAAACCTAAAAATTGTCATATTTTTTAATCTTATATGATATAATTTTTTAATATCATCAACCAGTATATTTTTGAAATGTTTTTCTATCAATTAAAACCTTGTCATTTTAATAAAATGTTATTTATTCTATATTAATTTTAATTAAGGTAACAAATGTTTCAATACTAAAATAGTGTAATTTTTTACTTATTTGATGTAAATTAGAACATAAATGACCAATTGAAATCATTAAAGACCATATGTTATTTATTTTCTATTTTTAAAAATTTATAATTATTTTTAAATATTTTAATAAATCTTTTTTTGACAAAATATCAACAGTTTCAATTTTGTCACTATTCATTTCATGGTTTTTATGAATATCAACATAACCTCTTATCCTAAAAAACTGATTATATCCCTAGGGTTTCAATGTTATCTAGAAAACTAATTTGATATATTAATTATAAAAAAATGAATTATTTTAATATTTTTAATAACATTAATTTAATATTTCGATTAATTAAATAATTACTATATCAGTTTTGTAAAATTATTCAATATACTAGTTTCTGAAAAACAATTAAAAATAAAATGTGATTATTAATATAAATCATCTGTAGTTCATAAGAATACTTATTGTTGAACATATCTTCTGTATAATACTACATTAAAATTTTCATATTTATCTAAACATGAATGTGACAACTTTAACATCACTTTAAATAAAATATTACAATTGTCACAATATTTATAATAAGGATCCAAATGGTAAATAAATTGACACTTGGATGATTATGGTCGAGATGTTCTCAACCAATTAGATTTAGTTAGGTTTTTTTGACTATTAATGGTTATTATCATTTTAATAAAAATTAATTTTTTGATTTTCCATCAATTAAAAAATTTATATATCATTAATCTATAATCCATTGTTGTAATTATTTATTTCGTAAAAATTACTAATAAATTATAATGATAAATAAAAATATTTTATATTTAAAATTGTAATTATAGTTTAATTTATCTTCTTTATAGCCTTTTTTAAATGATAATGTTATTAAAATTTGAGTAATCCATATTTAACATTTCATTAAATAAAATATATTAAATGTCGTAATCTCATCCTAGTGGATTAAAAATGGTTTAATTTCAACCCAACAATATGTTACATCGAGAATCACTCATAAAATCATATTAAGACATGTGTTAATGTAATTCTATAATGTTATATTTACCCTTAGTTACATGATTTCCCTTTTACTGTATAAATAAATAATATTAAAATTATGATTCATAATTCCCAAAAATAAAAGAAATATATTTAAAAATTTGGACCTATTGCTTCCAAATATGGAATCTATTAAAAAAAATTCAAAACACAGAATTTCTTGTTATTAAATTTATATTAATCTCGTTGTAAGAATGAAAAATAATGTTTTTAAAGTTAATACATTGCAAAAAATTGAAATGGTTTTACATAAAAATTGTTGCTAAAATTAATGAAAATGAAAAGAATTATATTAAATGATAAAATTATATTCATTTTTTTACTTTAAGATCATTAAATATTATAATCTCTCCACAAAAATTATTTCTATGAAATTTTTTTTTTCAATTAAAAATTAGTATATTTTTATTATTCATCTAAACATTAAAGTTATCATAAAAATATCAAAAATTTATCCCCATTAAATTTTTATATCCCTATTCAAAATAAAAATCTTATATTTTTAAATAAAATATATAAAAGTTTAAAAAACATTATTTGAAATTGGTCCTCCATCAAAAGGTTGTAAAAGTGAATTTTTTTAAAAAAACTACTTTTATATGTAAAATTTAATCCGTTCTTATATCATGCTTATAAAACATATAAGATGAATTTTAAACATTAAATTTAATATTTTAAAAATATATGAAATTAATAAAATCCATAAAGAGTGATTTTATTATTTTATAAACTAACATATTTTCATTCAAATAGTTTTTCAGAAAAAAGTTAATATTGTTCATACCCGCCATTATAATAACTAGGTTACCAGGTAACATATTAATTTTTTTTCACCTAAAAATGATCGGCTGTGAAATGAATTCTATCAAAAGAACGTGAAATTTTCTGTAGCACAATCCAATTATAGTGTTTTGTATACCCCAAGCTAAGACAGTGTTGCATATAGCACAATCATATATTGGTGTATCCCACAACACATGATGTCAAAGAAATTTAAAAAAAATCTATCTAATAAAATTATCGTTGTGTAACATTCTACTCCCATTAAAATTAATTTATCCCATGAAAATTTTCTTGACTGTTTAAGGATTAAATACGTGAAATTTTATTTCACAAAAACCTACATCATAATAAACAATGACTAAAACAACCTTTTAAAAATAAATAGGGGGGAATAATAGTTACCCAAAGGAAATAAAAACTTATTCTCGGCATAGGAGAACATAGGTGAATATTGGGAATGGAGGAAAAACATAAGTAATCATAAAAATTGATAAATATCACTGATGATAAAAAAAATGTGATCGAGTAAATGTTAACTTTCAAAAAACCCTAAACTAGATAAGCTTGAATGAGGTCATTAATATCATAAAAATGAGTATAATAATACACCCTTTTACATCATGATCCTTTTTTCTAATTTTGAAAAATTTTCACGAGAATATGTTCTTACTTGTTTTTTATACAATTTCATTTTGGTCATACCGTGAAAAATTTCCCATTTCGTTCTTATCCAAATAAATGGTGGTGAATTTCTCATTCCTGAAGTGTTAGTAGATCATGCGATCTTTTAATATAATGACAGGTCATTCCATCCATCTTTATCACAACATAAAGTTAGATCCTTTTATGTATATTTCCACCTATGGTGATGTAATACTAAAACATTATCTAATGATTAACTTAAACATTCCATAAATTGATAACCTTCAAATCCTTCAGAATACCGAAAATATAAAACTTTAGAAAGAGGATCACTAACATGGATTAACTTTTAACCACCATATATCATAAGGTATTTATTTTGTTTCACATTCCAAACATGTGATTACCTTAATCATGTATTCCCTTGAGTCATGGTAGTAACCTAAATTACCATATATCATTTTTGAAAACATGCATATTTCCTTATTCAAAAACGTACTTGATATATTCCTCCCAAAAATTTGTATACTTCATCTATGATAGCATTACCCTCATGATAAAAAATCTATAATTAGTTCCTAAGAAACTATTATCATCCCACTTACTTATTCATATCCAACATATCATTAACCAAACATCAATATCTTAATACAAGGTACACATTAAGGGTTATCTTTTCCTTAATCATGTGTTATCCAAGTATATCATCTTACCATTAAATAAATATTCTAGTTCATTGTAATTATTGAAAATATGATTTCTAATACATAATGAATAACTTATACTAAAAACGCTTAAATATTTCATGTTTCATATAACATATTCTTTGAATTTTGAAACATATAAACCTCAATCATCCAAATTGATTCTTAAGCCATAACTAAGGGTCCATAATCTTATTATCTCCTAAAATATTAATCGTGTATTAAGTTTCCTCAACCTTAATCAAACCAAGAATATTTCATTTAATGTAAACAGTATTGCTAAAAGATCCCATACCTTTCAAATTTCATTTAGAATCTATTTATCCTAAGCAGTATCATCAATATTTTTACCACCTTCAGGATTATCTTAATGAGATATCCACTTAGGAAAAAATACATAATTCCCATAATTTCGACATCTGAATCATTCAAGACTAAATATGTTTCGTCTAGTTCTGAATATTGAATTAGACCAAAATTAAAAGATTGTGAAATACATATCAGAGATTAAAAAAATATAAGGGAAATTAATTATAATTTTTAAATCAATGATATCTTAATTTTAATCCTAGGTTATTCATGATTATCACAAAAAATATAGGATTTTATCCTACACTTAGAATTATCATTAGGAAATATGTAGACATATCCATCTAAAATATCTCTAAGTATCTCACTAATGTTTTTTCAACCATGTTTCCCATGGATAATTAATCCTTTACTTTGATAAAAATTGTAAAAAATCATAGCTTGATGTACATGGACATTACATTATTTTTGTGGACAAAATAATACATGACACAAAAAGAAGCCAAATGACCAAATTAGTTTAGTGTAATTAGAAATTGGGAACACAATATTCTAACTTAGTGACTGATCATCTACATTTTCCATAAATCTCTTCCACTTATTTTTCCTACAAAAAAACTTTCTTTATATCTTAGGGAAAAGAAACCATATGAAAAGGGTGAGATCAAATGATCAGTAAGGTTATGGATGAATAATACCATACAAAAAATAAAAATAAGAATGTAAAAACATAAAAATAACTTTTAAAAACCATACCACATTTAACATATATCAAACTCGTGATTGATGAAATGAACATTGGTAGTTCATAAGGCATAAATAATAAAGTAATTAAGAACCATTAGGAAGTATTATTTGAATAAAAAATGGAATTGAGGGAAAAAATAATAATATAAAATCATTTCTATATTAGAGAAGTATAATTTCCAAGGCCATCATAGAGGAAAAATTTCATTACTAAACTAAGTTCACTCTTCATTCCATCCATTTATTAATGAACTATAATTACTTACCATTGCAAGATAGTATTACTTAAAATGATTTACTGGCCATTTATGTCCTATCCATCTCATGAGATATAAATCTTTACCCAATGCATTGGAAGGAGATATTGGTCTCACCCATATCATAAGGAAATCATTCATACATGTGTCACAATATCATAAATCATTCATCATAGAATAACTTAAGGAATAAAAATGGGGTTCTTAAACATCATTCCATCATTACATAATCCATATAAAACAAATGGATTTAATAAATACCATTTCATCATAAGAATAATCAAAATATATGAATAATTGGGATAATATAGTTGAAAGATATCCTAATTAAAAAAATTCATCATAGATGTAAAATAATTTTGATAGATCACATGAAATTAATTCCTGAGGAAAATGTCATTTCTTCTTCAAAAATATTTTCTTTTCTTAAAATTAAAAACATTTTTAAAACTAAAGAATGTATTTGAAAATAATCCTGAAACCATATAATTGAATCTTCATGGAAATAAGGGGTTTTGAAAATTTAAATATCCTTTCATTCAATATAAGTTAAAATAAAACATTCTTATCATACTTTTGTTAGATAAGTCATAAACTACCTCATAATAAAAGAAAAAAATATTTGGTTCATAATGTTTATTAAAAAATATCTATTTGGAAAAATTGACTTAATAAAATTTATATGAATATTTTAGAATACATATTTAGGAAACATGTACATGGATAATCATTTTACCCCAATATGTAATTATGTATAAAAAATCTCAGATAATAATGATGTTGAGAAATTATCTCTTACCAGTTTATAATCAGTCAAATCATATGCTGCATAAAATAATAAAATAATATGTATATGTTAATATTATATACTTAATAATAAGAATCATAAAAATATATTCATGGGAAACATAAACAAAAATCATATGAAATAGGTTATGTATAATGCATATGTCCCACATACATAAAAGTGAGATAAAATAATCCCATGCCTTAGGTCTCAGTTCCTTCATACGTCTCTGAACCTCTTGTATAAGGGTTTAAATAATGTTATTAGATTATTATAGAATAATATTCACTTTTTATATTATCATAATTGATAATATTATTACCTATTTGTTAGTAACATTATTACACATCCATCGGGTATTAACTGATTTGTTTTTTACGCATGTTTCATCAGATAAGTTCATATTCCTGTTATTAGATTATAGTAATAAAATTTCCAGAACTATATTAATATAATATATAGCATATTTTTCATTCAATAAATTTATATATTCATGCATTAATAGATATCATGTATAATGCATTGCATAGAAGTGTGGTGATGGTATGTTGTATGTACGCACGAGTGATGATATCATTCACATAATTATGAGATGGTATGAAATTAGATACTATATATTTTCTTCCAAAATTAATATCATGTTATAATAATAATATATAATTATTATTTCCATCATTATTCCAATCAAAGTAATATGGTGTTGAAAATATATATTACACCACGTTGTGGAGACGGTAAGTGCTACAGACGCACCCATGGTGATTTTTTTATAGGATGGTTATAATGTAGAATAGGATTATTAAATAATTTTAAAAAATCTCTATATATAATTGATAATAGAGTTATTAATTTATAAGGTAAAAAATGATGAATAGGATGTATAAGAAGAAAGATGTTTGAAAGGATCCATAGAGGAGATTACCTCTTCATCGACGAGTTCCTACTATATCTCCACTTTAAAGCACTAGAGATGGTATTTTAAGAAGATCAAAACCTCTAGAATGTGAGCAAGGAAGTTGAAGAGGGAAATGGCCAGGGTATATTTTAGGTTGAAGGTTCAAAGTGAAGTTGTTTTGTGAGGGGGGATGTTCCCATTTATAATTGAGGTGAGGGGAAAATTTGGAATCTCCAAACTATATTAATTTATAACAAATTCAAACCACATCCAAAAAATACAAAATTTCATATTTTCAAATAATATATGAGATATCTTTTTAATCTTATCAACCAATAAATTTAAAAAAAAATTATATCAATTAAAACCTTATCGTTTTAATTAACACTTAGTTATTTTATTTTATTTTTAATTAAGGTTACAAAATTTTTAATCATTAAAATAGTGTAATTTTTTCTTATTTGATGTAAATTAGACCAAAAATAAGAATTTTAGAACTTTATAGACGGTATAACATTTATTTTATATTTTTAAAAATTTATTTTTTTTTATAAATAATTTAATAAAACATTATTTTAACAAAATATTAATAGTGTCAATTGTGACACTATTCATTTCACGGATTTTATAAATATCAAGATAAAATGTTATCTTCGATAAAATATTTTATTATATCTTTATAGGGTAAAGTTCATATGTAAAATTCATTTTATATATTAATTATTCAAAATTGTATTTATTTTAATAATTTTTAATAAAATTAATTTGATATTTCCATTAATAAATTAATCATTAAATAAGTTTTGTATAATTATTTAATATATTTATTTTTTGAATAAAAATTAAAAATAAAATGCTATGATGAAGAAAAATGATCTAGATTGATGATTAATACTTATTTTAGAATATATCTTCTATATAATCCTAAATTAAAATTTTTATATTTATTAAAACATGAATGTGAATACTTTAACATCAATTTAAATAAAATATTATATGTTTCATAATAATTAACATATATATCTAAATGGTAAATAACTTTACCTTTTGATGATTATGGTTGAGATATAATAAAAAAAATAAGATTTTGGATTTTTTTTTCTATTAATGGTTATTATCATTTTAATAAACATTATTTTATTTATTTTCAATCAATCAAGTAATTTTTATATCATTAATGTATAATCCTTTAATGTAATTATCTATTTCATAAAATTTTAAAATAAATTATAATTATAAATAAAAACGTTTTATATTTAAAATTAGTATTTGTAGTTGAATTTAGCTTCTATATAACCCTTTATAAACAAATATAAATTTATTAAACATTCAGTAATAGATATTTAACATTTATTCAAACAAAATATATTAAATGTCATAATATCATCAAAGTGGATTCAAAATGGTATAATTTAGAGATAGGGATGGTTTAGGTCTAAAATAATGCATCCAATCATATTATTACAAGTTTTAAGGTAATTTTATAATATTATATATATACCCTCAATTATCTATTTTACATGTTTATCCAATTAAAAAAATTACCGAGGTTACTATTCATAATGCCCAAAAATAAAAAAATCTATTTACATAATTTGGAACTACTAATTAAAAATATGGAACCAATTTTTAAAAATTCAAAACCCCTATGTTTATGTGATTAATTTAAAATTAATCTGGTTTTCAACATGAAAAATAGGGTTTTAAACGTTAAAACATTGCAAAATATTGAAATTTGGTTACATAAAAATTCATGGTAAAACTTATGAAAATGGACCAAATGATAATAAATGATAAAATATATATTTTATTTCTACTTTAAAACCATTAAATAAGATAATTTATCCACATAAATTATTTTATTGAAAATAGTAGTTTCCAATTAAAATTAATTATATTTTTAATATTGATAAAAACATAAAAGTTATCAGAAAAATATCAAAAATTAATCCAAAGAATATTTCTTATATCATGATTCAAAATGAGAAGTTTATTTTTTCAAATATAATATATAAAATTTTCAAAAACTGGATTTAAAATCTGTGCGCCAATAAAAGTTGGCAAAACTGCATTTTTTTAAAATACAACTTTTATTCGAATAGTTGAATTTCATCTTATATCATGTATATAAAACATATAAGATAAATTTTAAATATTTTATTGAATATATTAAATATATATCAAATTAATAAAATCCATTAATATTTATTTTATAATTTTCAAAACTCTCTTGTTTTCATTATAATATTTTTCATAAAAAAGTTAATATTATTCATACCCTCCATTATAATGACTAGCGTATAAGGTAACATAATAATATCTTGTTGTTCACTTTAACATGGTATTTAATGAAATAAATTATACCAAATTAAATTGAAATTTTCTATAATGTAATTCAAACATTGTGTTGCGTTTACCACAAGCTAAGATGGAGTTGGGTGTTGCGCAAGTTTATCTTGGTGTAACATACAACACAAGACATGAAATAAATTTTAAAAAAATGCATCTCATAAAAATCTTAGGGTGTCACATTGAAGATGTGTGAATGTGTACATGTATATAGTAAATCCCTCTATATTAGGGATATTCCTTATTTACATTAGTCGCCATCCCTTAGCCAATTTGAGGGGGGGCTTGGGGAGTTATGGACTTAGCCTTATCGGTTCAGGTCTTGAAACTATATTGAGTCCAACATTCTTAATGACCATCTTCATATTATAAAATGATACTATGATATCCACTTCATTAAATTCATCACACAATAATTCCAGTATCATAGACATTGTATTATTTCTAATTCCACGTTAACATTTTATGTAGTATAACTTCATTAGAAATGTAAATTTTGAATATTTGATACATCCTTCATACATTTCTTGATTTCCATCAACAACTAATTTTGAAAACATAGATGTTTTCTCAGTTTATTTTTCCTTCATATTAGTCTCCCCTTAATAATCCATTACTATGTTATCATATTTATCATACTCTCTTGAAGTTATAAAAGAATCATTAATATTAGCGACATTAACAACTAAATCAACTGATTTTTTAGAGTTCTCATAGAATTTCTCTATTGTTCATAAACATTATTTATCATGTTTTTAATTTCATTATTCACAATCGGTGTATAGAATAAAATTAAATTTTCATTTAAAAAAATTATGGAAAATATAGTAAACCCCAAAATTTCAAACCAGAAAACATCAGGCCCCATAATAATTCATAAAATCATTCAAATCAATCTTGAGATTATTCGAATAAATATCCATAAATAATTTACAATGATGTAAATATACCTTTGATTTTGGATTATCCTTTATAATTTATTAAAAATAATGATCCATATTGACCCAATTTTGGATTAACACATCTAAATTAATATTCCTTTCATTGAATCCTCTTGTAAAAATACGAACTTGATTTTTTATTCACACACATTTCTATTTATTGGTATCCCCTAAAATAATTCTGTCATTTATCCTATCAATATACTCTTGAGAAAAGTTAATTAGAAAATCATCCTACAAAATTTATTTCTCAAAGTAAATTAATGTCTTCTAAGGTGTTTTTCATCCTAATCACCACTATTGGGGTAGTCACTTATTCATTTTGATGGTATACATAACTAGTTTAATTTTCAATAACGTTAGATTATCCGTGAAAAATAAAACATGCATAATTAGTAGGATATTATTTCAATATATAGTGATAAAATATTTCATCTCCCCTTCACCATCCCTTGATTTGTAAATTAGAACATTCACATTTTCTCCATCCATCCATAGATTGATTTTTAAATGAAAAATAAAAAAAACTCGTAACATACTGAAATGTGTTATGAGATAACATTATTCATCTTTTATCTATATATACCTAAATTCAAACATTTTTAACTATAAAATATAATTATATTTTTTTATATAAAATTAAAATTCATTTACTTTCAAAAATCAAGACAATTGCATCTTTTTAAATTATGATAAACAAATTAAGAAACAAAATTTTGTCATTCACATAAATGTTTTCGTATAAATTTATATTAAAATATTATATAACAAATATAACTTGAAATATATATATTTTTAGAATCCATAAGCACAATATTTTACCAAGAAATCATTTCATGTTTTATTTAAAAATTTATAACAACAGACCACACAATAACATAACCAAACATCACAAAAAATAATCCAATCACACAAAAATTTATTAAAAATTCTTCCAATAATTTTAACATTAATTTATTGATTTATTCCACAATTTTCCAAACTAAATAACATTTTAACGTGTAATTTTTCTTTTTTACGTTAAAAAAATTTCATATATAATTTTTATCTATTATGAATTCAAGTAAAATTATTGTCAATAAATTTAATTCAATTCCAAATCATTATGTTCACTTTAAAAATTAAAGAAATAGTACTTAACATTTTTTATAAAATCATTGAAATAAATATCATAGTGCCAAAAAGGATACCTATATCAAACTAAAAAAATAATCCACACCAAGAATATATCCCAAACTACCCATAAAACACAAATAAATCTTAAATTTACTAAAATACCACCACAGAAGAATAATTAGAAGAGGTAAATTACACAACCTAACTCTATTGAAAAATTCTTCCCTAAATAGACCACAAAATCATGTACATGTGGTTAGGGAGAAATAAATATTGAATGATCTCACCAAATCACAGTGAGGGTTCGAGGGAATAGTGATGGAGAGGGAATCGAAGAGGGGGATCTAGAATCAAGGCCATGAGGGGAGTTTTTCAGGCCTCTATAGCCATTGAGTGGGAGACTGAGATGTGGTCTCACATCAAGTATAATTAAAGGGAATATTGAGAGGGGTGTTCCATCAAGTGAATTCATGGGGTAGTTCAAGTAAAGTTCATTGGACTTGGAATAGCATGAAGAAATAGTTATTTATTGGTCGAAGCTGAGTGGCTTGGACTAGTTTTGAGCGATGGTTAGTGGGAGGCTGAGGCCAAGAGAGTTTTGAACGGGGAAGTTAGGGCCATAGTGATTTTTTATAAATAATATAGCATTGGTTTCAAATTAAACCACCATCATATAAATTTTAAAATAATTTATCATTAGTATTGAACAAAATCACCAATAAATACTAGGGATTTACAGAAGAGTTGTTAAAAAGGGGTGAAATATAGATTTTTTAGAGGAAGTTTCCAAAACATATTAAATTTACTAAGTTTTTTATATTTCTTATTGAAACTAAGGAATATGATCCAATAAATAAAGGTAGTTTCATTTCATAGTGTGCTCCCTAATTTAGGTTTGTTACTATAGAGAAATAGGATCCAATGATCCTCAATAAGATAATTTTGTGTTCATTTTAGGATTCAATCAATGTGCACAAAAAACTTCCATAATGGAAAATTAATACTTTGGAACAGAATAGAAAAAAATATTGAGAATTTATGATAGCCAAGAAATCCACAAAATTGATTTTTCTCAATGAAACTCAAAACCAAGAGGAATTACAATTAGTCCAACTAATATATCCACATACAATGGAGTTCATGAATAATTTATTGAGCATGAATAAGAGTTCAAATGATTGATGAACCAAGAATAATGTTATTGTTTGAACCTCAGAACATATTGACACACTTGATGAAATCAAAATTGTTTCTGATGTGGGATAAATAATATTAAATGTTGATTAGAGATCCTTGAGCTAAAATATGATGAGACCACCTGAACCAGGGAAATATTATTCTAGCCTTGATAGAAAAAAAACCTATCTTAATTTTTTAGGCCTCGATATAGTGTTTTCCAACCACAAATCCATTCAAAAAAGAACTAACCTTTTTTATGGTGACCCAAAACATGAATTTGATTCGTTTTTTTACATTATGAATACCTTTACATCTAATTAAAACACATAGTAGAAAATCAATTTGATCTTTAATCCTTCAAGAAGGTTTATAGAGATAAATTATAGAAAGATAATGTTTTAATGATAATTATTCGAGTATTATAATTTTGAGAAATATTTACCACATAGTTATGAACTTTGAGGAAATATAAATATACGGAATTAGAATCTCAAATTGAGTAATAATTAAATGATAATGAGATCATGGGAGGAAAATCTCATGTTAATCACCTGGCTTGAAATAGAAAATTAATGAACTGAGCATTTCTCTATAAATCATGACCTATTCACTTAAGGATTATGGGATACATCCTTAACTAATTTAATGGATAAATCTTCTATTATTTCATTTCTAGTTTATTTATTATTATTAACTATGATTCACTAGTTATGGCACACTAATCCATTTTTTTGAGTTGTGGAGATCGCATTTACCCCTATATGTGAATTATGATCATTTATGATTTTTATGTTATTCTAAGCTATATGGATTCATTCAAAATTTTAAATATTTGAAGAGTCACTTCATTCTATGAATTTTGTGTTTATCTTCCCTCTTTAATTGGATTTCACACTCAGGTAACCAATATTTTATCCATTGATTGTGATTATAAATATTTGTTCAATCTAAGTGATATTGGAGATATCTTATCATAGATATAAGAGTGGTTAGAAGTTTTGAATATTATTATATCCATATGATTGATTAGAAACAAAAATGAGGTGGTCATCCATGAGGTTTCATAATATTTTAGAGATAAAAAGGGAATTAAACTCAAATTTTAATTTATTGGGAAGGTAATATTATATCTAATGTAGTTCTAAATTCATTAAATAGATTCGAAAACCAGTTTAACTAAAAAAAACCAAAATAATCCATTACCATTATAAATTGAACACATTAAACAAAATTGAAACACACCAATAACACTTCTCTCATTGAGATACAATTCGATTCCACTATTAATATATTTATTCTGCTTCAAAATTTATTTTTCTAAGGGTTCCATGATGGGTTAATCATCAAACATAGAGACAATTCTAACAAGAGCAATTTTTTTGTTTTAATTATTTTTAATTATGATATCAAAAAATGAACAGGTCTTGTTTATTTCACCCCATTAGTTCTGATCTAAAGTCTTAATGAACGATTTTGGAAATATTGAAAACTGTAAAAATATGTGATCATTATTAGAGGTAATTTGTCATAGTTTCATTGAAAAGATCCCCATCCTCATCTTCTTCATCTTCAATAGTGAATTTTAGGATTAAAAACATATATAATTAATTAAAACAATTTATTATAATTTGATTGAAATATATGCACTGAATTTCAATAATAAAAAACCTCTTAAAAAATAATAATAAATATTATTTCGAACAAAGACCTAGGATGATCTAACTCTATCACGACCCGTCCCCTTGGGCCCATGCCATGAATACCCCATGCTTGTCTTCCATAGGCCAGGGGCTGGAAACTATCTCCAAAGACGTAAATCCATAATGCTAGGAAGGAATTGCCTTTATAAACTGAAAACACACACACAACAGAGTATGAGATAAAAGTAAATACTAAGTAAAGCTGTATACAAAAGAGTGTTGAAAAGTATAGGGGTCGGAAATAAAAGCCCAACTAGAAAGTGCAACTACAACTAAAAAAATTAGAACTGAAAAAGGAAAGCAGCTAATGGGTCGTCCTTCAGGGTTCTTACCTAGAGGGTAGGTACAGTTGGCCTCCTCAGCACTCCACGTCCGTCAGTCCCCTCCGTGTACCGACTCGTTGTAAGGTCCACCTCTGGGTACTATCTAGTCCTCCTACTCAGCCCCAGTCAGTGATGTCTGTCGTCTGCATCCAATATAATGAGGTGCGGGAATTGCGTGTGAAGGGGTGATTATAATGATACTCAGTAGGGACCTTGAGACCCTCAAGGTCTCAAAAAATCCTATAAGGATAAACCACAGATTATGAAATCAACGGGTATCCATTACTTAGGTATATTCCCATACATATACCTATGTTATCAAGTAAATCATCTCAATCATGAGGAAAACACAGAAGTCACTAACTCTTCTCACACAGGTATACAACTTATGTAGAGATATATAGATGATCAAATATAGCCACTGAATCATCAGAGTTTTCGGACCAACACATGATGCATGACCAGCTATTCTGTCGGACCAACACATGATCCAGGAACAGAAGTCAGAATTGTCGAACCAACACATGATCCAAGAACATTCGTTAGAGCTGTCGAACCAACACATGATCCAGGACTAGGTATTCTGTCGGACCAACACATGATCCAGGAACAGAAGTCAGAACTGTTGGACCAACACATGATCCAGGATTAGTTGTTAGAACTGTTGGACGAACACATGATCCCGGAACAGTCAACATTGCACAATCATCCTCATGGTTTCCAATGGAATTCTTGATTTTGAGAGTGTTTGATTTTCAAGCCACTATTTGTTACATCGACATCCATGTCATCCCCAGTTAATGTATCCCGATGTTTCGTCTCGTCAAAGGGAATAGAACGGGACAGACGGTGTGTCAATCGGATGCCCGGTCTGAGAGTTATTGGCATATCTGTTTCGAGGGCCTGGTTGGATTTAGGTTCAATCGAACCCGACCATACCCAAAAGGTATCCAAACCTCAATTGGGTTAATATAAAATAAAATTCTCGCTCCAATCTTTATGTTGCCACAGACGGTTCATCAATCGAACAACCATATCCCAAGATATGGGAGAAAAGGTGAAATCGGGTCAAACGGGTCCGGGTTCGATCTAGCCCAGTCGGACCGACTCGGCCCAACCCGAGTCCGTACTGGGGTCCTTCCCAGTCTACGGGTCTGACCCGGTCGGCGGGTCCGACCCGACCCGTGGGTGCAGCCCGACCCGCCGGGCGGCCCGACCCGCATTGGGTCCGGGCCGCGCTGGGTTCATCCCGTTGGCCCACAGGGGTCCGCCCTAGCCACGAACAGGAGGAAGGCCGCGCCCCCTAGGTTCCCAAATGTCTTAGCCTTTCGGGCATATGGAACTGGCGCCAAGCTAGCATCGGTGTGTCATACGGGACCCAGTGGGGTCCCGCTGTTTCTGGCAGGCCGGGTGGCGAGCCGGCTCCTCGCGCGTCACATGTGCCACGCCTCTTCCGGCAACCCGGTGACTCGGGCCGCCCGAACTATTCACGGTCTGTCTTGACCCGGCCATTGCTGCACCACCGCGGCCAGGGGCCACGACCCTCTTTCGGTCCACCACGCGGCGCCAGTTGCACCGCGCCTTCTCTGACGTCATGGCGGCTCGATCCACCGGCTCTCTTCGTGGTCGGCCTTGCGCTGACCGCCAATGCACCCCTATGGTCCATCAGTCATGGCCTTCTCCTCCGGCAGCGCGGTTGCACTGCCCCCATCCATGAGGTGACGATCGTCACAATAACCATTGGCGAACTTTCCGCAGGTCACTAGACGAGTTCTGGTGACCCGATTTTCATTCTTGAAGAATTCACGCATTCCACAAGTCGTCTACTTCGATCTGAAACCATTAATGATGTTTAACGCTCAAATTGGACTCATGATGTTTTGAGCATCAAAAATCACAAAGAAAGCGGAGGGGTCGGGCGGTGTTTGTTCAGCCCGTGCCCTCCACGTTAGGGTGATATCAAGAAGCTTCAAATTCTAAACCATGATGGAAGATGAAGAACATGCAACAATTAGCAGGCTTGAACCCCTACCTTTTGATTATCAGGCATTGTTCATTGATGGAGTCGTGGAAGGTAGAGGAATAGGATCATCATTCGTCGTGTATGCTGCACGCTTCCAAACTCGTGCTACGTTGGTTGTGCAAGATGCTCCACATTGGTTGGTGTCCGGGGAAGATGTTCAAGAAGGATTGTCGTCGGTGTTCTCCATTCTTTGTTGGGAGGAGCATTCTTCATTGGGAGAATTCCAATTCTCCCAAGATCTCCCCTCAAAATATCCTCTAAGTGTGAAAATGCCAAGACCCCAAAATAATATTATATGTCTTATTATTTTAGATGTTGTCAAAAATTCAAAAATGGATAATTAAATTAAGAGGCTCCACCTAATTAATTCATGTGTGTTGGAACGAATTAATTAGGGGAGGTCAAGGTGTTCCATTAATATGGAGGAGGTCAAGGGGTTTCTCCCCATTTAATGGGGAGTTGAAGAGTTTTTACTCTCCTACATCAATAGGGGTTAAGACTCGTGGGGTCCCCATGTCATAACCTCTCACTGAAGGTTATGTTCAGGTGGGCCCCACCACCATCACCTCTCAAAAGATGTTATTGTGTGGTGGTCCCACCTCCAACTCCCTTGAGGTGGTTTTAACCACCCAACCTCCACATGGCGGCCAAAAATAAAATAAAGTGTTAATTCACTTTATTTTATTAAAATATTATAAAAACCCAAAAACTAACTTCTACTCTCGAACATTTGTCGTCGAGGTGAATGTCTTATTAAGAGAATACCGGTGCATTGAGTTCAATGGTGCCCTCAGATTTCAATTCCGAACACCAGTTCAAATGTTAAAAAATATCGCTCGTACGTTTACTGAACGTACCTAAACAAAACTTCATAAATTGATTCTGCGCACACTAGGCCTCAGAATCACGCGCCGTCATTTTTCACAGACTCCTAAAATTACAATGTATTTATGAAAAAACTACCCACATAATTCTATGTCTTTACATTCTCCCAACCTCGGGGAAATACGTCCCCGTAAGCTACAACTCAAAATAAGGAAACAAATGGGGGTACTAAGCCCGCATTTAAGCCTCTCCCTCCCATGTGATCTCCTGGAGGTTCTCATGCTGCCTGCAAATGCGCACCAGAGGTATCGACGGTCCACATAGAACCCACTACTTTCTATACTCAATATCTACTATAACCTCTGTAAAATTCTCCCAATCATTGATTTCCAGCTCCCCATGGTCGATGATGTGTGAAGGGTCATGCACATATCTTTTCAGTTGAGATACATAGAAGACGTCGTGAACCCGGTGCAACTGAGGTGGAAGAGATAAGTGGCAATCCATCTTTCCAACTCTGATAAGGACCTGAAAAGGTCTGATAAATCTTGGACATAACTTACCGCCTCTTCCAAATCTCTATAGACCTCATCGGTGTGAGACCATTAGAAAGACGTGGTCGCCATCCTTGAACTCCAGAGGTCTACGTCTCCTGTAAGAATATTACTTTTTTCTACTCTATGCAGTCTTCATCCGCTCCTAGATGATATGAACCCTCTCGGTGGTAGATCGCACCATCTATGGTACCACCAGTGCTGACTCCCTAGGGCTTTTCCAACACAAGGGTGATCTACAAGGTCTCCCATATAATTCGTCGAAAGGTTCCATAACGATGGTGGTGTGATAGCTATTGTTGTACACAAACCCCACAAAAGGTAATTGATCCACCCAGATGTGACTGAATTCGATGACACATGCATGTAGCATGTCCTCAAGGGTCTGGATGGTCCACTCAGTCTGATCATCCATCTGAGGACGGAAGGCGGTGCTCAGACATAGCTACATCCTAAAAGCCTTCTATAACCCCTTCCATAGACAGGAATTAAACTATGCATAATGAGTACAGAAAATATAAGAAGGTACTCCATGATTCCTCAAAATCTTCTACACATAGACGAATCTCATGCTCTCTACCGAACCCTGCTCTCTAATTGGTAGGAAGTGGGCCGACTTGGTGAGCCGGTCGACGGTCACTCAAATCGAGTCATGACCCCTAGATGTACGTGGAAGACCCATCACGATGTCCATGGATATCACATCCCACATCCACTCTGGGACCTCTAAAGGCTGAACCAATCTTGCTGGTACCTGATGCTCCACCATCACTTGTTGGCATGTGAGGCATCGAGATACAAACTCCGCTACCACCTTCTTCATACCTGGCCACTGGTGTTGTCATCTGAGGTTCAGATGCTTCTTCACCAAGCTTGGATGTACCACTAAAGGGGACATGTGGAAATCCCTAAAAACATCCTCCTCAAGTGATATTGGTTCCATAGTACTCCCTCTGAAGAAGATGATGTGCTCTCCACCTTCATAAAATCTATCAGGTTCCTGTCTTGTGGATATCTGAGCACATTGTGTCTCACAGTCAGCATCCCCATGCTATGTCACCATGACTCGCTGATGAAGTGGTGGAGTTTCTGTAAGAGATTGTGGGATAGATGATCGATCTCTATCCACAAAGGATATTTGTAATATATCCAGCTGCTCCATCACCTCTACTAGAAGTTGTATACAAGATCTCCTGTTGAGTGTATCTGCAACAACGTTTACCTTTCCAGGAGTATAGAATATTTCAAATTCATAGTCTTGGATGAACTCAAGCCAACGTCGTTATCTCAAGTACAGATCCTTCTGAGAGAAGATATACCGGAGACTCTTGTGATCGGACAACACGGTAAAACATTCTCCCATTAGATAGTGTAACCACATCCTCAAGACAAAGACCACTGCTGCTAACTCCAGGTCATGGGTAGCGTAGTTATTCTCAAGTTATCTCAGCTGTCGAGAACAATACGCGATCACTACTCACTCATGAAACAATACACACTCGAGTATGGTCTAAGATGCATCGTAGTAAACTATGTACCCTATGCCTTCCTCTAGAATCCTGAAGATGGGGGAACTCGTCAGCCTCTGAATCAGCTCCTAGAAGCTCTGCTGGCATCTCTATTACCACACGAAGGGCTTCCCCTTCTTCTTCAAGGCTGATAGTGGTGCTAAAACTCTGGAGAAGTCTAGAATGAATCTCGGGTAATAACCAGCCAATCTCAGGAAACTCCACACCTTCGTCACACTCCTGTGTGGGTCCCATGCAAATACCTGTTCAATATTCGCTGGATCCACTACTACTCTAGCCTCTGAGATGACATGTCCCAAAAGGTGAACCTCTCAGATCCCAAACTGGCACTTCGAGAGCTTACCATAAAGCTAGTTCTCTTGGAGTGTGTCCAGTACTACCCAAAAATGGTAGGTATGCTCCTCCTATGTATTCTAGTAGATCAGAATGTCATCGATGAAGACTACACCCAAGAGATCGAGGAATGGATGGAAGATCATGTTCATGAGACCCACGAACACTTCCGGAGCATTGGTAATGCCGAAGGTCATAACCAAGAACTCATAGTGGTTGTACCGACATCTAAAGGCAATATTTTTCACATCCACATCTCAAAATATGGGCTGGTGGTAGCCTGATCTGAGCTCTATCATGGAGAACCAATGTGGTTCCTTTAGCTGATCAAAGAGGTTTTCAATCCTCGGGAGTGAGTACTTGTTCTTCAAAGTCACCTGGTTTAGGCGACAGTAGTCGACACAAATCCTCATGCTCCCATCTACCTACTTGGTAAATAGAATCATGGTGGCCTAGGTAGAAAGACTGAGCCAAATGAATCCCTTCCCCTGGAAGCCCTCCAGGTATACCCACAGCTCACGAAGCTCAGCGAGAGCCATCCGATATGTTGGTGTAGATATCGGTGTCGTCTCGGGGCATAGGTCAATGTAGATGTCCACATCTCTATGATGAGGTAGTCTTGAAACATCATCAGGGAAAACATCCTTGTACTGGTCCACCACTACAGGATACCTCGGACACTTCACATCAAATACTCTGAGGGTAAGGAAGGCTAACTGATGGGTGATCGGTTGCACCCTCTTCTGAGTAAGTTTGTCTTGCACTGCAATGGCACCCTTCTCATCGTTGAAGGTGAACCTAGTCCCACCCATGAGGACACACTTCACTTTGAACCTAATACAGTCAATCTGAGCATAGACTACAGATAACCAGCCCATACCCAAGATGACGTTGTAAGGACTCGACGCCATTACGAGGAGATCCCAGCCAAAGCTCTCGCCTCCTAGAGTAAGCTCGTACTACCAGCACCAGTGCGTAATCGTTGATTTTTCTCCCACTGGAGTCTCTAGCTGTATGGATAGAGCCAATGACTCTGTTGGAATCTCTGAGATCTGAACGAGGGTAGTGGAAATGAATGATTGACTGAAACCTATGTCTATAAGAACTTCTTCTAAGGTAGAGTAGACATAGATCCAACCTCGAATCATCCCCGGAGCGCCATGATCATATGCCTCAGCTACCTGGACATGAGCTCTCCCCTGTCCACCTACTCCCAGTGGACGTTGTGGACCTCCTGGTGGTGGTGGCGGTAACACCTCGAATCGTTGTCCACCACCAGCTGCATGGCCAGATCCTCAGCCACGTCCACCACGATCGAATCTATGTCTCTACCTAGGTGGTCCTTCGACCATCTTCTGATTTTCAGTACAGCGGTTCGGACAGTCACGAGCCAGGAGACCCTACCCACCGCAAGAGTAACATTTCCCACTCATGGAATGACTATATCGTGTGCCCCCCACAACAGAACCTATATCCTGAGGTAGTCCACCAGATGGTCTGGTCTTCTTGGACCTCTATGACATATGTCTACTGCCAGCTGCAGAAGACTCCGCTTCATGTAGACTAGTGATGGGTCTCTCTATTGGTGACTGTTCGTCAAGGAAACTCTCCACTTGGAGGGCTCTCTCTAACACCCCTTCTTGTGTTGTGATGTTGAGGTAGATCATCGAAACTCTGATATCTCACCTAAGCCCTTGCGCGAAGGTTTGGGCCCTTGAAAATGGGTCTCGTACCATATTTGTGGAGTAATGTGAGAGGTTAGTGAACCTCGATGAGTATTGCGCCACCATCATTCTACCATGTGGTATATGCAGTAGCTCCTGTATCCGTACCGCATGTAGGGTGGCTGGGAAAAACTCCACCAGAAATAGGCTCTAAAAGTCATCCCAGAGTAGTGTTGCCTTGTCATGCACCTGGAGCATCAAGATCTACCATCTGCATGCTGCTTCCTGAAGAAGACTCGCAACAAGGATCAACATAAGGTTTGATGGTTTCCCTAACAGTCTGAAGACTCTCACCACAACCTCCAGCAAATCCTCTTCCTCATGTGGGCCCGTCTCACCCCTGAAACTAGTAATCTTATGGAACTGGAACTCGTTCAATATGCTCAAGTGGTGTGCACTCTCTGATGTTGGGGCCAGTGGTATTGGTGGCCCAATGGGTTGTGGTACCACTGGTGCCTCTGCTATAATAGGGCCCTACACCGAGGCCTCGTCGCTTGATAGGCTGTCATCTTATATAACTCTTGTAACCCTGGCAGGCTGCCTCCGTGGAAGCATCCTAAAGAGAAACAAGTGTGTCGCAGTTAATAAGTTATACCTAGTGAAGTGACTCAAAGATATCACAAAGAAAAATCTTGAAATATACACACAATCAGTGTTTTCTTGCACTGAGTTGGAAATAATAAGTCAGGGTCCAGGTGTATGGATATGTCGGCCGCCACACCAAAACCTGACTCCCTGAACTGGAATCCACACTCAGTACCACTAACACTATTTCTTTACATAAAAGAAAGATCAAATTCCTATGTTTTGCTGTAGAACCGACTCCTCAAATACCAATTTTTCATGACCCGTCCCCTGGGGCCCGGGCCGTGACTATCCCAAGCCCGCCTTCCATAGGCCAGGGGCTGGCAACTAGAACCAAATGCATAAATCCCTAAAACTGGGAAGGAATTGCCTCTATAAACTGAAAAAACACACACAACAGAGTACAATCTGAAAGTAAAATCTAAGTAAAGTAGTATACAAAAGAGTGATGAAATATAAAGGGGCTGGAAATGCAAGCCCAATTGGAAAGTGCAAGTACAACTGAACAAAAGTACAACTTAAAAAGGAAAGCAGCTACTGGGTCGTCCTCCGGGGATACTTCCTGAAGGGTTGGTATAGATGGACTCCTCACCTATCCACGTATGTTAGTCTCCACCGTGTACCGACTCTTTGTAAGGTCCACCTCTGGATACCGTTTGGTCCTGCTACTTAGCCTCGGTCACCACTGCCTGTCGTCTGCATCCAACACAACGAGGTACAGGAATATCCAGTGCAGGGGTGAGTATAACGATACTCAGTAGGGAACATGAGACCCTCAAGGTCTCACAAAATCCAACAATGATAAACCACAGAGTATGAAATCAACGGGTAGCCATTACTTAGGTATATGCCCATAAATATATTTAAGTTATCAAGTAACCCATCTCAATCATGAGGAAAAAAAAGAAGTCACTAACTCAGCTCACACAGGTATACAAAATATGTGGAGAGATAGAGATGAACAGATATAGACACTAAATCATCAGAGTTTTCAGACCAACACATGATCCTTGACTAGCTATTCTTTCAGACCATCACATGATCTAGGAACAGAAGTCAGAACTGTCGAACCAACACATGATCTAGGAACAGTCATTAGAGCTGTTGGAAAAACACATGATCCAGGACTAACTATTCTGCTGGACCAACACATGATCTAGGAATAGAAGTCTGAACTATCAGACCAACACATGATCCAGGAACAGTCGACAGAACCGTCGAACCAACACATGATCCAGGAACAGTCAACAGCGCACAACCATCCTTAGGGTTTCCACTAGCATGCTTCATTCCAAGAGGGTTTTGTGCTCAATCCAAGATTCGGTACATCAACTGCCACGTCGTCCCAATTTTATGTATCCTGAAGTTCTGTCTCATCAAAAGGAACACAACATGACAGATAGTGCGTCAATCGGACACCTGGTCTAAGAGTTATTGACATTTCTGTTCCGAGGGCCCGGTTGGATTTATGTTCAATCCAACCCAACAATACCCTAGCTGTGTCCAATACTAAAGTGGGGTATTCTAAAAGAACCTTCTCACTCCATGATTTCTGTCTCCTCAGATAGTTCGTCAATCGGACACCCATATCCCATGTTATGGGAGAAAAGGTGCAATCGTGTCAAACGGGTCCGGGTCCGGTCCGGCCCAGTCGGACCGACCCAGTCTATGGGTCTAAACCAGTCCGCAGGTATGACCTGGCCCAAGGGGGATTCTCAGCCCGCGGGGGCAGCCCGAACCACGTTGGCGGCTCGACCAGTGTTGGGTTCGGCCCGCGCTGGGTCAGACCGGTGGCTCGCAGGAGTCCGCCTTAGCCATGACCAGGGGGAAGGCCGCGCCCCCTGGTTCCCGAATGGCTTAGCCATTCGGGCTGATGGAATCAGTGGCATGCTGGCGCCAGTGTGTCACGCGGGACACAGCGGGGTCCCACTGTTTCTGGATGGTCAAACAGCCAGCCAGCTCCTCACGTGGCACATGCTTCGTGCCTCTTCTGGAGACCCGGTGGCTCAGTTCGTCGGACCTCTTCACGATCAGGCTCAAGCCGGCCACTGTTGTACTGCCGCGGCCAGGGTCTGCGGCCCTCCTTCGGTCCACCACGCGGCACCGATTATGTCGTGCCTTCTCCGGAGTCCCGACGACTTGGGTCGCCAACTCCCTTCGCGACTGGCCTTGTGTCGGCCGCCGCTGCACCTCTGTGGTCTATCGGTCGTGGCCCTCTCATCTGGCGGTGCGGTTGCACCACTTTTGTCTATACATTGATGATCATCACACCAACTGTTGAGGAACATTCCATGGCTCACTGGACGAGTTCTGGCGACCCAATTCTCACTCCAGAAGAAGTCATGCATTCTTTGGGTTGTATCCTTTGATCCACAACCATTGTTGATAGGTAATGCTCAACCCAGAATCATGTCGTGTTGAGTGTCAAAATCCAAAAAGAAGGTGGAGGGGTCGGGCCGTGTTTGTTCAGCCCACACCCTCCGCGTTAGGGTGATATCAAGCGGCTTCAAATTCTAAACCACGATGGAAGATGAAGAACATGCAATAATTAGCAAGCTTGAACCCCAACCTTTTGATTATGAGGTGTTTTTCATTAATGGAGTCGCAGAATTTAGGTGAAGAGAATCGTCATTCGTCACCTCTTCCGCACACTCCTAAACTCGTGCTGTATCGGCTGTGGAAGATTTTCCACGTCAGTTGGTGTCTGGGGAAGAAGTCGAGGAAGGATCATCGATGGCGTTCTTTGTTCTTCGTTGGGAGGAGTGTTATTCTTTGGGATAATTCTAATTCTTCCAACATCTCCTCTCAAAAGATCCTCCAAGTGTGAAAATTCCAATCCCACAAAACAATATTCGATGTCTTAGTTTTTTATATTTTAGAAAAAATTCAAAAATGGAGAATTTAATTCAGAGGCTCCACCTAATTAATTCACATGTGTTGGAAGGAATTAATTATGGGTGGTCAAGATGCTCCATTAAGGTGGATGCATTCAAGGGGTTTCTCCTCATTTTATGGGGAGTTGAGGAGGTTTTACTCTCCTCCAATAATAGGGGTTAAGCCTCATGTGGTCCCCACGTCATAACCTCTCACGGAAGGTTATGTTCTCGTGGACCCCACCACCATAACCTCTCAACGGAAGTTAAGGTGTGGTGGTGTCACGGCCCCTCCCCATAAAGTGTTCCCTTCCTAGGCCAGAAATGTTAGAAGAGAGATAATAACCCCAGATTCCCACCTCCAGTAGTCCCCGGGATGGAGACTATCACTGAGGGTATAATAACACACAAATGGGAGGCATTAACCTCTAAGATAACACATGCGGAAGAGAGAGATAAGATAGACACCAACCAACTCCAACTCAGAACTGAAGTGTAAAAGAAAACCCAAGTGCACATATGTAATGTCATGCAAAAGTACTATAACTGAAAGGGGAAACTTCATGTACCCAAAGGAATGTAAAAACAGATGATGCCACAAGCCCGAACAACTCCTGCAACCCCAAGCTAGTAGAAACCAGCTTGATCTCCAACCTTCTCCAAGTGACCTAAAAAACAGTTTATATATATGTAGGGTGAGTATAACAATATACTCAGTAGGATCCTCCCTGAAGCCTCTTCTGAAAAAGTAAAGAAAGCATGCTAAATCATACTGAGCAACAAGTGAAACTGACTCATCACTTAATAGGTATACTAAGTTCCCAACCTCACCATGGATACTCTCACCAAGTAATGCATACAAGAATATATAATATAGTAAAGAATATCAAGGTACCCTACTACTACTTCCCCACTGGTTTTCTGCTATTCCCTAACGACATACGTCCTATGCATCTCACTCCAAAGGCTTGCCCGCTGACACCTGGGACAAGCACCACACCGTCCTCACTACCAAAAGTAACCAGCTAGCTTCTGGGAGCCACCACAGCTCGCATAACGTGTATCATACATGGGGAATTATACCTCAATCCAGTACAACCCATACACCGAGTAAGGATCCTCAATTCATCATAGCCTATACACATTACACCTATATTAGTCCATAGGATATTATATCCAGAATATTTGTGTGTGAATAACCACAAGCCATTACATCCCTCTACACATATATATGGGTAAAACTAACAGTTGTGCCTAATGGAACTAGTATCTACCAAGATAAGAGAGCGAGGTCAAAGGGGGTAGTCAACCATTCATCCTCCCACCAGAATGTTGGGGAAAACACCCCCTTTGCTCAGAATCCTCGGGGTGTCAGTTTCCCTTACTGACAGGGTGGTGTAGCATATAGAAACACAAAAAGTATAAGAATATACTATTACTCACAACCACATTATGGGCATGACCAAGTCTTAGACACAACAACAGCTAACATCTCTCGTACTCCGAGTTTCCACTTCTAAGACTAGGCATCCTATAAGCACATAACCATTTAAGGGCATTATTAGATTAATTCATTACAATTTTATCAATTCCACTATACATTAATTAATTCTTCAAAAATTAATTAATCATGAACAATTACACATTAAATTACATTAACACCACATCCAAACAGAATCCAATGTCCCTTCAAAAGTTATCAACCTCATCATTTTGTTTCAATAAACACCACCCCCATGGGTTAACATCAGTTATTCAAACATTCATTACAGAATTACTATCCCATATTCCCAGGCATTCTAGAAAAGCATCCTATGATACTAAAAACAAGGGGCTCAACACGGTGAGTAGATGTACTACCTGTCAAGTCTTTTCTGCCTATAGAAAGAGCGTAGAATCATTCCCCCTTGAGAGGATAAACACGGAAAGCACGTGGCATACCCCGCGTGTCTTCGCCTCTTTCGAAAGAAGTGTAAGATAGACCAGCTGCCTTGAGCAGTAGGGAAAAGTAAAGCATATAAACAACCAAAGAAAAAAAAATCATCCAACGATCACATTCATCCCATTCCATCATCCCTTGTGTCCTCCCCGACACCCACATGCATATACTGGTGCATCTTGCCACTCTAGGCATCATCTGCTGCCACAACCAAAAAGGCCTTTATGCCCCCACAAATCACAACACCCCTCCAGGGTCACATCACAACATAAGCTGTAGGGAATCAAACATCCCATCAATTGGTCTATGGCCCATTCAAGAAACAAGAGGGAAACTCAGAACCCTTTATGGAATTATCAAAAAATCACATTCTTTAAACCATCTTGAATTAATAGATTTAATCTGTTGGTTCCAAAATAGGGAACCTAACCTATAATCTATCATAAAAGATTATACATGCTTACTATGAAAATTTTATTATCATTAAATTACAATAGGAACCCGATTCGTTCACATGCCTCTTTATCTTTAGCCAAACAAATATCAATTAGTCTCGGTTTACCTTCTTTACCAATTTACACCAAGAACAACTGATAAGCAAGGCAAGCATAGATATCACACTATCTAGCAAAACATGAGGCAATAACATAATATCGATATGATTTCATTATCTAGTTCAAAGTATTTTCTTAGGTCAATTCCATTTTCATCCAGTGGGATTCAACATGCTAACAATACAATTGAACTAAAAAGAAAGAGAAGCTACGAATCCCCTTCTTCATGGTTTTTTTTTTGACAAAAACCCTAACAACGAAGAACGCACAAGAAAGCTGGGTTGATTCTCTAAAAACCCACCTTAAATCTCTCCTCTTAGAAAGATCAAGACCAAATATGAACATATTTTTCATCCACACACATAGATCAACCCATAACTGGCATAGATCTAAGAAACCGAGGGAAGAGGAGAAGTAGATTTAAGTAGATCTATTAAACCAAACAAGAACAATCACATACCTCAAGAAATCATCTTCGATTCACCAAGAGAAGCCTTCGGATCACCTTCAAAATTCTTAGGAGAGGTTCTTCTACCCTCAATGAAGGGTAATCCAAAGTTATGGCCACATGAGATCTTAAACGAACCATTTGGAGGGAAACGAGTTAGATCCAAAATTTCAGGATCTAGATTTAAATGGTCACACGGTTAGTCCACATGGTTTAACAAACCGTGCGCTAACTGTGTGTTATCTAGTGCCTTGGCCAACCTTCTCACACGGTTAGTCCGCATTGTTAGACAAACTGTGCGCGAACCGTGCGTTAGCCACTACCTCTAACACCAACCTCGCATGGTTTGGCCTCCCGGTTTAGGAAAATCGTGGGCCTCCCATGTGAAGGATTATGCTCTTTAACCTTCCTTAAAAGTCCACCCAAACGCACCCCCAAGTCACCTTGACCATCCAGAACACCACTAAAACCGTATTTTCAAAAATTAATGAACTGGAGAGGTCTGGGCCATTATATCAGATACCACTCAAAACATTCTTGTCCTTGACAATCCAAAACCCACCTAAAGTGAAAACAAAACAGTGTCTAGACAACCACCCCTCGAGATACCTCTCAAATGAGAGCAATCCAAAAAAACAAAAAAGGGAGCCATCACATACACATGAAATTTTCATAACCACAAAAGTAACAATGATACATGGAGAGAGTCAAACATCATACAAATCTAGGTACTGAACACGAATTTGTGACTCATGTTCCCTTGTACTCTCCTCCAAGCCACCGTGTCACCACAAAACAAGATCTAAGGGAATAGAATGCCCATTCAAAACCATATACTTGCAGTCTTGGATCCCCACAGGTCACTCCTCGAAGGATGCATCATCATCAACATCGATCTCACCCCAATCGATGATGTGAGAGACGTCGTGAAGATAATGACAGAGCTGTGATACATAGAAAACATCATTTATACGACTCATCAGAGGGGGAAGAGCTACTTGATATGACACAGCTCCAATAAGAGATAACACCTTGAATGGCCCAACAAACCGGGGAGAAATCTTACTTCCATGACCAACCTTTGCTGCCCACGAGGGGGAGTCACCTTTAGAAACACATGATGCCCAACATTAAACTCTAGGTGCCTCCTTATTTGATCAGCATATGATTTCTGACGATCTTGTGATGTCTTCATCTGCTCACGAATCACCTGAACCATCTCTGTTGTATTCTGCACTAGTTTCAGTCCGAGTATTTTTGACTCTCTGACCCCCAGTCCATCACAATGGAGAACGGAAAGGCCTGTCATACATGGCTTCAAACAGCTCCATACCGATGGTGGAGTGAAAGATATTGTTGGACTCCTCAAGTTTTAATCATGTTTTAATAATCACAAATCTCATTACTTTTAATTAATCTTGATCTTCAGTGCACATCTTTCTAATGCTCTTCAAACTCAATAATAGGTGCTTATCATGTTTTTATAATAACAAATCTTATGGATGTTAATTACTCTTTACATGTTTTATGCATAATTACAATTCTCTCATATATTATCTCTAATGAGTAACCTTAACTCATATTCTGCATATCACTATCTTAGTCCAAATACAGATTTTTTTGTCTAAGTATGGACTCACCGTGACCAGACACTGTGACCAGACACTGTGACCAGACACCGTGACCAGACATCGTGAAGGACTCACCGTGACCAGACACCGTGACCAGACACCGTGACCAGACACTGTGACCAGACACCCTGACCACTCACCGTAACCCAGACACCATGAAGGACTCACCATGACCAGACACCGTGACCAGACACCGTGAAGGACTCACCGTGACCAGAAACCGTGAAAAAGGCATCGTTTCCTTGATCATTGTGACATCGTTTCTTAAGCTTTTTTCAATATTATTTTAAGTGATGGTAACGGTCATATTTGTTGTTTTTAATGTAATTAATGTTATATAATGCTAGTTGTTGGATTGACAGGAAACTGTATCTCATACCTATGAAAAGGGAATAATTCCTACTGCCAGAGCTTGTGGAATATAAGAAAGATTGAAATTCAGTACATGTGTAGAAAACAAGTGTAAGTAGTGACGTGAAAGTGTGAATGTACAACGAGAAGAACTTGCATACACCAGAGAGCACTGTGCTGAACGAGAAGAACAATCCTGAGCACGAAAGAGATTGCAAGTCTTTCAATGAACTCTAATTAATGCAATCCAACACCACTGAAGAACAGACGATGAATCAAGAGATCATTCTCACTCCTGTAGAAGACAAGCTGAACTACGACACTCTGTTTTTCAACAGAAAAACCAGTGAAGGACTCAAAAGCACTCCTACTGAATCCAACGAGTCCCGAGCTGCATCGATACTCAATAGAGCTTTCTAAACTCTTATCTATCTTAACTAAGTGATTTATTTATTAACTTTCGAGCAGTGTGGTGTACTCTATATTTATTATACACAAACTGTCTCCTGCACTAAACTGGAGGATTTCAAAATCCTCACTCCAAATCTCTTATCACTTGTTTACCCACGTCAACTGTGGAAGAGGTCTTTGTGTGGCCTGGTCTTTGCTTTATTTCCCACGTAGAACAGTGGTAGAGTTCCCTGTGTGGCCTGGACAGTTTTTTAAACTGTTGTTAATCCCGATCCAGGGTGTGGATCAAATTTATATAAATTTGAGAGGACTAAGTTTCAGATGGAGACTGAACCTCTTGTTATATCTGTTGTGCATCTTCTATTTAAGTATAATGTATATGATATATATTATATTTATTCCGCTTCTATTACTTTAAAATACAAAATTATTTTTAAGCTTCTTTGATAGTTAGATTAGCAAGTGTTTACACTTATTGTAAGTCAATAGATTAGTTTCAAAAGTTAGTTTGATCTTGTGGTTAAACTAACTGAGACCTAATCAATCTTTGAGAAGCTAAGTGAACATTTACAATCTATATAATTTTGCTATAGTTTTACAAATTTTATACATCTGGGGATTCTAACTAGACAATATTTTAACAGAAATTTTAATTGGAACTCAATTCATCCCCCCTCATGAGTGTCCACTCCCACCAACATTTGGTATTAGAGGTTGTTTAAATATTTTCTAAAGTACCCTGTTTTTTAACTGTGATTTTAGTTGCATCTCTAAAGATCTTAAATTTCTATTAGTTCTAAATTTTTTCTCTTTAAATTCTCTTTCTAAAATCTTGTTATGGATAATAGACTAGAGGGTGCTGCTACTAACATGCCACCTTTCTTCAATGGTACCAGCTATGCCCAATGGAGGCTTAAAATGAAAACTCATTTAGAAAGCATAGGTTTGGATATATGGACTGCCATATAATCAGAATATAAACTTTCCACTACTGAAAGATCCACTTGGGATGAACCTACAAATACTGCTTACAATAATAATTGTAAATCCATGAATGCCCTGTACTGTGCTTTAGGAGATGAAGAGTTTAACAGAATTTCTTCTTGTAAAACTAGATTTGAAATTTGGGATACCTTAGCTGTTTCTCATGAAGGAACAACCAATGTTAAGGAAATGAGATTAAATACTTATACTATTAAATATGGTAATTTTAAAATGAAAACTGATGAACCTATTTCTGACATGCATCTCAGGTTTAATGAGATAGTCAATACAATGAGTTCACTAGGAAAAGTTGTTCCAGCAAAAGAACAAATTATGAGAATCTTGAGATGTTTACCAGACCGATGGAGAGGCACATCTGTTTCAATCAGAGAGTCATGTGACATTGCTTCTCTACCTGTTAAAGAACACATTGGTAAGCTTATGATGTATGAGGAAGAACTCAAGGTAAAGAAAGAAGAAGAAGATGAACCTAGAAGAGAGTCTGTTGCTTTCAAATCATCAACTTCATAGGACAAGGATATGGAGAAACTTCATGCTATAAACGAGAGCTCAAGTTGTGAAGACAGTGAAAGTTATTCTGATAGTGATGCTGAAATGGCTCACATTGCCGGAAGGTTTAAGAACTTCTATCAGAAGAAGAAGTTTTTCAGAAAATCAAATTACAAAGGAAAGTATGACAATAAGGAACATTGGAATAAGGATTGGAAAAAGCCAGATAAAAGTAATGAAGTTTTATGTTATGAGTGCAAAAGGAAAGTACATATTAAAGCAGACTGCCAGAAGCTCAAATTCAAAAAGAAATATGATTACAAGGATAGTAAGTACAAAAAGGCTATGAAGGATACTTGGATTGCTTTTGAGGATAGCTCCACTGAATCTGAAGTCTCCGAAACTGAACACAGAAATAAGGCAAACATGTGTTTTATGAAAAACACTTCTGAGGTAACAGCTGAAACTCCTGCTTTAAATTCTTATTCTTCTGGAGATGATACTATCTCTGATAACATGTAAAAATCTGAATTATTTGAATATTGTGATATGTTAGAAGAAAAATGTAATGAGCAGAAAGAGAAATACAAACGTTTAAAGAAACAGTATGCTTTAACTGTTAAACATAAATCTGATCTTGATATTGAAATGGAATAGAATGCTCATTTACTTAAAGAAAAAACTGAACTGAAATTATCTAATGAGCAACTCAGAAAGGATTTAGAGAAATTCAAAAATGGAAAGGATACACTAACTCAAATTCTAGGAAAGAAAGTTGCACCAAAATAAACTATTGGAATAGGCTACAAACCTCGACAGAGACAGTTTACTAAGAATATATTTATTCCTAAATCTAGACAGAATGCTGCTAATTCTAATTCTGGAAATTTATATGCTTCAACTAGTTATATTCATAGTTATTGATCTAATAAGGATTATCTTTCAAAGTCTGTTGGTTCTACAACTTTCATGAAACCCATAAGACAAATTTGGGTACCAAAAGCTTTGATTTCTAACCTGTCTGGACCCAAGAAGATCTGGGTACCAAAATCATTTCCTATCTAAATCTATTTTGTAGGAAACCTGCTTAAAGAGCTCCTGTAGGAAGACCTGGTAATTGGATAGTGGATGTTCAAGACATATGTCTAGAGACATATCATGCTTTAAAATCATAGTCAGAGTTGATGGAGGTTTTGTCACCTTTGGTGATAATTATATAGGGAAAATCATCGGCGTAGGCCAGATTGGAAACACTGACTCTATATTAATTTCTAAAGTTTTATTTGTTGATGGACTTAAATATAATCTATTAAGTATTTCTAAGTTATGTTATGATGGTTTTAATGTTAAATTTGAAAATGATTCGTGCAATGTTTTTAATTCTAAACATGCTTTAGTATTTTCTTCCCTACGAAATGAAAATGTTTATGCTGTTGATTTAAATTCTTTAGCTAAGCAGAATATTACTTGTTTAAATGCTTTCCATAAAGAGTCTTGGCTTTGGCAAAGAATATTAGGACACTGCAATATACACTTGCTTAGAAAAATTACTAGGAAGAACTTAGTTAGAGACCTACCCAAACATGAGTTTCCAAATGAAAATGTTTGTAATCCCTATAAAAAGGGAAAGCATCATAAAGTTTCATTCAAATCAAAGAAAGAAGTGTCAACTTCTCAACCTCTCGAGTTGGTTCACATGGATTTATTTGGAAAATCTAGAGTTTCTAGCTTAAATGGGAAACACTATGTCTATGTCTTAGTAGATGACTTTTCTAGATATACATGGGTATATTTTCTAGCTCACAAAAGTGAATCTTGTTCTTACTTTATTAAATACTCCAAATTTGTAGAAAACCTTAGTGGAATTAAGATTAAAACTCTAAGAAGTGATCATGTCCGTGAATTTGAGAATCATGAATTTGAATCTTAATGATCTCACAATGGCTATAGTCAAAATTTCTCTGCCCCTAGGACACCCCAGAAAAATGGTGTAGAAGAAAGAAGGAATAGAACTCTACATGAAATTTCTAGAACTATGCTTAATGAGTATGACCTACCTATTTATTTTTGGGCTGAAGCTGTAAATACAGCTTGTTATGTTATCAATAGAGTCTTAATCAGACCTGTTCTTAAGAGGACCCCTTATGAGTTGTGGAACCATAGGAAACCTAAAGTTAACTACTTCAAAGTCTTTGGCTGCAAAGTCTTTATTCTTAATACTAAAGACAATCTCGACAAATTTGCATCCAAGAGTGATGATGGAATTTTCCTATGTTACTCTATTTCTAGTAAATCCTATAGAGTTTTCAATAAGAGAACCAAGTGTGTGGAAGAATATGTTCACATCAAGTTTGATGAAACTGATCCACATGAGCCTAAAACCTCTATTAAAAATCTTAAAGATGATCTCTCTGTTTTGAACCTTAATGATAAAGACAGTGGACATATAGTTAAAACGTCCAGTTTTGGAAATTTTCCAGAACCTGCTTCTGTTGATTCCAAACCTGTTGATGAACCTGAAATTTCTAGCCCTACCTTTACTAGATCAACTAGAATTCTGAAGAATCATCCTTTAGATGTTGTTGTAGGAAATCTTGGTAGAGGGACACAGACTAGAGCATCTCTTAGAAATCAGGTTGAACATCAATCCTTCTTGTCACAGCTTGATCCAAAAACATTGATGATGCTATTAATGATGAATTTTGGGTAATTGTTAGCAAGAAGAACTCAATCAGTTTGAAAGAAATAATGTTTGGATTCTTGTTGAAAGACCTAAGGACACTTTCACAATAGGCACAAAATGGGTGTTTAGAAACAATGTAGATGAATCCGAAAACATAGTTAGAAATAAATCTAGACTAGTTGCACAAGGGTATAGTCAAGAAGAAGGTATTGACTATGAGGAGGCTTTTTCTCCATTAGCCAGATTAGATGCTATTAGGATTTTACTTGCTTATGCTGCACATCTACATTTGAAACTATATCAAATTGATGTCAAGAGTGCATTCTTAAATGGATATATTTATGAGGATTTTTTTGTTGAACAACCACCTGGTTTTTGAAACCCTCATTTTCCAAATCATATTTTCAAATTATCAAAAGCTTTATATGGTTTAAAGCAAGCTCCAAGAGCATGGTATGATAGATTAAGTACTTTTCTAATTTCTAAAGGTTTTACAAAAGGAATAGCTGATCCTAAACTTTTTATAAAACGAATTTCTAAATATATTTTAGTAGTAAAAATTTATGTTGATGATATTATATTTGGATCTTCTAAAAATTCGTTATGTACTAATTTTTCAATAATGATGCAAAATTAATTTGAAATGAGATTAATGGGTGAACTTAAATTCTTTCTTGGTTTTCAAATTTTTCAAAATGATGATGGAATTATTTTAACTAAAATAAAATATACTAGAGATCTTTTAAAATGTTTTGGATTGGATAGCACAAAAAGTAGTGACACTCCCATGAGTACCACCTGTAAGATGGATCTTGATGAAAATGGTAAATATGTGGATCAAACCACTTATAGAGGAATGATTGGAAGTCTACTATACCTGACTTCTAGTCATCCTAATATTATGTTTAGTGTGTGTATGTGTTCTCATTTTCAAGAAAACCCTAAAGAGTCACATTTAAATGATGTAAAGAGAATTTTTAAATACCTCAAGCATACTCCCAATTTAATATTGTTCTATCCCAAAGGAAAATCATTTGAACTAGTCAGTTATTCTGATGCTGACTCTGCTGGATGTAAGCTAGATAGAAAAGTCACCTCTGGAACATGTCATATTTTAGGCAAGTCACTAGTATCATGGTGTAGTATGAAACAAAATTCTATTTCATTTTCAACTGCAGAAGCTGAATACATAGCTACTGGAAGTTTTTGTGCACAAATTCTGTGGATGAATAACACATTACTAGACTATGGATATCAATTCAGACATGTCTCAATAAATTGTGACCACACAAGTGCTATTAATATTTCTAAGAATCCGGTTTCTCAATCTAGGACAAAACATATTGATGTAAAACATCACTTTTTGAGGGATCATTATCAAAAAGGTGATATCACTTTGGAATTCATTAGTACTAAATATCAACTTGCCGATATATTCACTAAACCATTAAATTCTGAAATATTAGACAACATCATATATTATCTCGGTATGATTAATCATAAATGAATATCTTACTGTTTATAAGTAACTATTTTTATGCTCACGGTCTGACAACTCACTATCTCACCGTGACTATATAAACTGCTCACTATTTCACCGTGATGACTATAAACTATCTCACCGTGATGGCTAGTTTTCCGTCTCACCATGAGAAGTATGATATTTTTTATTTTTTATTTTTATTTTTACCCCTATCATGGTAATTTTTATTTCACCGCTATTTGATTTCCCACGTTTGTGTTTTTATGACATTTGACATTCCCAAATGATAAAACATAAAGGTTTCATTCAAATCCTTACCCGAATTCTCTCTGGAACCTTCTTTTCCCTCTCGCCTGAACCTTTAGTGAATGCGGAGGATGAAGTGTCCATCTTCACCCTCGTCTGAGAAGCACCGCTCTATGAAACAAAGGAGGATACCGAGGATAGCGCCTGAAGGACCTCTAAACCCAAACCTGGTAAGCCATACAGTTGTACCTGAAAAAGAAGTTTGCCCTGAATGGTTGATGTCTAGAAGATCATTAGTTTGGAAGTTTTAAAAGAAAAAGGATGGCTTGAATGGTTCACTGGACAGAATAGACCGATTTACCTGAGGCTCGTATCTCAATTATATCAGTATGTGAAGTTCTCTGTTGAGTTTGGAGAAATATTTTTGGTGACCAGCTGGATCGATGGTCAGAAGTGCTCTTTCTCTTCAATGATGTGGGATACATGCCTAAGAATTCCATATGAAGGAGTGTGTGAAGATTACCAAAGAGACCCTCCTCCAACAACTAACATCTTTGACCTAGAAACCTCTTTGGAAAATCTAACTGGAAATGGAACCAAGCGAAGGGTCATAACTGTTGAAATGGATGGGGAGACAAGAATTTTGTTCAAGTTTGTTCAGAATTTGGTTAGTCCAATAAAAGGAGATTTTGTTGTGATGAAGTATCAGGATGTGTTCCTGATTCACCTGTTGAAGAATGGCCAAAAGATCAATCTGTGTAAATATGTTATCAACCATATCTGTGAGCTGATCAAAGTAACTTACAAATCCACCTCCCTGTTTTATTCAAGGATGATTTCAGCCATGTTAGTCTCAAAAGGAATGGTTGGACCGAATGAAGAAAAATTAGAGGACTTTGATTTCTGCTTATCCATGCCTATCATCAGAAGGATGAAGATTAGCTGGAATCCATGGAAAAAGTAATGGGTTGAGGATAGTGATCAACTGTATAAAAAGTTTAATCCTGTTGAATATCCAAGAAGGCCTATGAACCAAGATGATCCTGGTTTGGAACCAGATGAAGTGGCTGAGTACTCAGAAGAAGAAGAACAAGGAGAAGTAACAGTTGAAGTTCCACCTAGAGAAGAATCTGTAATATCTCCAATGGAAATAGTTCTTGTTGAAGAGGAAAGGGGTGTTATCCCTACTGTTAACCCTAATGAAATACATCAAGGATAGGAAGATGTTGTTGAAAAGGAAAGGACTGAGGATCCTTCAGTTTTTCTTCATGAGGAAGAAGCTCATCCCAATGCTGCAAGGAAATTAGTTTTTCCTGGTTCAGAACATCAAGAAAACATTGAGGAAGTTTTTGTTGAAGAGACTCTTTCTGTTGAGAAAGAAGAAAGTATGTAACGATCCTATGGATCTTGTCCATGTTCCTGAACCTCAAGAATCTGAAAGGGAAGCACAAGTTGTGGGGGAGGAAACTCGAAATATTGATATAGTGGATGCTGGATCTGGTGAAGCTTCTAAACCTTCTGTCACTTTCTCTTTACACTCTCGGTATGCTTTCCCAAGATTTTATGATGTGAATGAGTCACAGAAAGTAACTACAACTGGAATAGATCTTTCTTCTCTGTTTCAACTGAAGTCCTTAGCTCATTCAGAACCAGAATCAGAGCCCCAAACTCAATCTGGATCAGAATCAGAATCTGATGATGAATCTAACCCTCAACCAGAATCTGAGCCTCTACCTTTAACTGCATCCTTACCTGAGCTTCATTCCTTTGTAATCAAAGATGATCTGATAGCTTTTGGAAAGACTTTGTTAGCTGGTTTTGAGAAAATTGTCTCCACTCAACCTCGCCCAGTGACTCAATTAAGTCAAGAAGATGCATCAATTCTCTTGGAAAATATTATCTTGCATATTCAACCAAGGATGGTCCAAGAAATTCAAGAAGACCTAGTAGAGAATAAGCTGTTGAGTGCTGATGTTGCAAATCTGAAAAGTATGGTAGCAAGTCTGTAGAATGAGATATCTGTGAGATCAGAGCATGCTCCTGTTTCTGCCCCTGCACCTGCTATTGTTTCACCTGATTCTTCTGATTCCCTCCTTACTAGGGATATTGTGTCTCAAGTTCAACCTTACCTTCTATCTTTTGATGAAAAGATTTGAAAAAGACACATGAAGATTCTGGATTGCATGAGAGAGCTTGTGTAAACTCTAAATAAGCTTACAGATGAATACACTGGATGTCTGCAAAAAGTTCTGAAATAGCTCAATGTTCTAACCGAATCTATCAAGGCTTCACCTTCTTCTGGTCAGACCTCCACACCTACTTTGGATGATTCTCTACTGAGATCCTTAATTAAGGAAGAATTACAGAATGCCTTCATTGGCTTGGATCTATCCTCTTTTTCAGAAGTAATTAAGAACAGTGATAGAGAATTGGACTTGGTTAGGATCTATTCAAAGATAACCAATGATGCTCAACAAGAGATCTCCAAGAAAATAGATTTGTAACTTTCCTTGATTTTCTCTAAAAGTGACATGACAGATCACTTTAGATATCTTGTGGAAAATCTGAGAATCCCTCCGGTGACTCAAGATTTTAAAGCTCAAGTTCATAAACTTTCAGAGTTCACCAGATTGTTGGACAGATTTCTAGAGAATAAGGATGATTTTGAAAAGGCTATGTAGTATGGTGGTGAAATCATTACTGATTTCATCAATCTTTTGAAGTTGTATCTTCATGTGCAGAGTACTGCTATAGTTGCTCCAGCTGCTGCACCCCTTAGACCTGGACTTCCTGCCTTAGAATCTACTACCATGACAGTTAGCCAAGCCCTTTCTCAGATCCAGCCAGTCATTCTTGACCAACCTAAGCCTAGATCTTCTGCTGCTCCTACTTTGTCACCATCTCTTTTTGAAGGTCTACCCTTACCCTCGTTGGCTACCTCTTCTATGCCTTCTTCTACTTCAGCACCAGCTCCTGCTGCTGATAAAGGCAAGACAAAAATGGATCCCTAAAGAGTTTTCCACCTGTCTTTCTTTTTGATGGGATGTCATTTATTGTTTCCAGTTTGTACTACTCCTGTACTTTGTATTATGAATTCTTTGGTTAATGATAATTTCCGAGTTTCATTTCCATTTCTCTACTTTTTGATAATCCCAAAAGGGGGAGAAAAACCTCCAAGTATCAGTTCTATAATAGTATAAATGGGGGAGAAAAACTGCAAGTATCTGTTCTATAATGTTTTTGCTATGCTAGTATCTTTAATATTACATATCTTTTATATTCTGCCTATATATGATTTGTGATCATCAAAAAGGGGGAGATTGTTGGAATCCTCATGTGTTAATCATGTTTTAATAATCACAACTCTCATTACTGTTAATTAATCATGATCTTCAGTGCACATTTTTCTAATGCTCTTCAAACTCAACAATTGGTTCATATCATGTTTTTATAATAACAAATCTTATGGATGTTAATTACTCTTTACATGTTTTATTCATAATTACAATTCTCTCGTATGTTATCTCTAATGAGTAACCATAACTCATATTCTTCATATCACTGTCTTAGTCCAAATACATATTTTTTTGTCTAAGTATGGACTCACCATGAAGGACTTACCATGACAAGACACAGTGACTAGACACCGTGACCAGAAACCATGAAGGACTCACTATGACCAGACACCGTGACCAGACACTGTGACCAGACACCGTGACCAGACACAGTGACCCCTCACCGTAACCCAGACACTGTGAAGGACTCACCGTGACCAGACACCGTGACCAGACACCGTGAAGGACTCACCATGACCAGACACCGTGATGAAGACACTGTTTCCATGATCACTATGACACCATTTCTTAATCTTTTGTCAATATTATTTTAAGTGATGCTAATGGCAATATTTGTTATTTTTAATGTAATTAATGTTATTTAATGCTAGTTATTGGCTTGATAGGAAACTGTATCTCATACCTATGAAAATGAAATCATTCCTACTGCCAGAGCTTCTGGAATATAAGAAAGATTGAAATGTAGTACACGTGTAGAAAAAAAGTGCAAGTAGTGATGTGAAAGTGTGAATGTACAGCGAGAAGAACTTGCATACACCAGAGATCACTGTGCTGAACGAGAAGAACAATCCTGAGCACGAAAGAGATTTCAAGTCTTTCAAAGAACTCTTATAAATGCAATCCAACACCACTGAAGAACACACGACGAATCAAGAGATCATTCTCACTCCTGTAGAAGACAAGATGAAATAAGACACTCCGTTTTTCAACAGAAAAAGCAGAGAAGGACTCAGAAGCACTCCTGCTGAATCCAACGAGTCCTGAGCTACATTGATAATCACTAGAGCTTTCTAAACTCTTATCTATCTTCTCTACATGGTTTATTTATTAACTTTTGAGCAATGTGGTGTACTCTGTATTTCTTATACAGACACTTTCTCCTGCACTAAACTGGAGGATATCAAAATCCTCACTCCAAATCTCTTATCAATTGATTACCCACGTCAACTGTGGAAGAGGTCCTTGTGTGGCCTAGTCTTTGCTTTGTTTCCCATGTAGAACAGTGGTAGAGGTCCCTGTGTGGCCTTGACAGTTTTGTAAACTGTTGTTAACCCCGATCCAGGGTGTGGATCAAATTTATATAAATTTGAGAGGACTAAGTCTCAGTTTGAGACTTAACCTCTTGTTATATCTGTTGTGCATCTTTTATTTAAGTTTAATGTATATAACATATATTATATTTATTCCACTGCTATTACTTTAAAGTACAAAATTATTTTGAAGCTACTTTGATAGTTAGATTAGAAAGTGTTTACACTTATTTTAAATCAGTAGATTTTTTTCAAAAGTTAGTTTGATCTTGTGGTTAAACTAACTGAGACCTAATCAATCTTTGAGAAGCTAAGTGATCATTTAAAATCTGTATAAATTCACTATAGTTTAAATTATTTTATAAATCGGGGGATTTTAACTAGACAATGTTTTAACTGAAATTTTAATTGGAACTCAATTCACCCCCCCCCCTCTTGAGTGTCCACTCTGACCAACAGATTTTATTGTAACAGAACTCCACCAAGGGTAAGTGCCTCATCCATGAGCCTCCAAAATCCTGAACACAAGAGTGTGACATGTCTTGAAGAGTCTGGATGGTTCGCTCTCTCTGACCATCCGTTTGAGGATGAAAAGTAGTTCTAAGGCATAGTTGAGAACCAAAAGCATGTTGGAGACCTCTCCAAACACTATAGGTAAACCAAGGATCTCGATTAGAAATTATCATCTTTGGACCTCCATGAAGTCTCACCACCTCCTCTAGTAACTGCCTCAAAAAAACCTACACTGAGCTCCACACCTTGATTGTTATGAAGTGGGATGATTTTGTTAAGCGGTCCACTACCACCCAAATAACATCATGACCTCCTGGAGCTCGAGGTAAACAGGTAACAAAGTCCATGGAGATGTCCTCCCACTTCCACTAAGGAATCTATAATGGCTGGAGAAGAACACCAGGAACATGGTGTTCGACCTTCACCTTCTGGAAGACTAAACATCGAGACACAAACTCCACAACTACACGCTTCAGCCCGGACCACCAAAACTGGCTCCTCAGGGATCGGTACATCATTGTCACACCAGGATGTACTGCTAAAGGTGAATTATGGAACTCTCTCAGAACCACCTCGTGCATCGACAATGGGACAAAAGTTGAACCATGATACAACACTCAGTGTTGTTCATCTTCAGTCCAACCGTCAGGGGCCTCACCACAAACAACTAAGTCTCTCCAGAATTACACCTCTGGATCACCCAACTGGGACTCTTCCACCTTATGCATAAGGGATGACTACACCTTCATCTGGAAAAGACAACCTCTACCTCCAAATTCTTTCATATCAAGATGCAAAGCTGACAGTTCTTCCATTACTCTCCATGAATCACCAGATTCACGCACAGCATCACTACGTGACTTTTGGCTCAGCGCGTCAGCTACCACATTCCCCTTTCTAGGTGTATACGATATGTCAATGTCGTATTCCTGCAAGAACTCCATCCACCGATGCTTTTACAAGTTCAAGTCACACTAGGAGAATACATACCTCAAACGCTTATGATCGCTGAAAACCATGAAGCTCTCACCAATGAGGTAATGTCTCCACAATTGCAGAGCAAACACCAAGGCTGCCAAATCAAGATCATGGGTGTCATAGTTGCATTCATGGGGACATAATTTCCAAGACCCATAAGAAACAACTGTCCTATGTTGCATGAGAACACAGCCTAACCCCAGATGTGAAGCATCTCAAAAAACATCAAAATGAACTCCTTCGGCTGGAAGACAAAGGAATGGAGCACATAATAACTTCACCTTTAGATACTCAAAAGTTTCTTGACACTGATCAGTCCATATGAAATCCTGATCCTTCTTAGTCAAATCTGTTAGAGGAGTCGAAACTCATGAGATATTGGCTACGAAAATCCTGTAGTAGCCTGCAATATCAAGGAAACTTCGCACCTCTAAAACTGTCTTGGGGGCTTCCCAAGACAAAACTGCTTCTATCTTCAATGTATGCATAGCTACTTCCTTTTGGGACACAACATGACCCCAATAAATGGACTTCTGGAGCCCAAAATTCACACTTACACAACTTCTCGAATAGCTAATGTTTATGAAGAACTCCCAAAAAAGCATGTAGATTCTCTACATGCCCCTCTTCAGACATGGAGTACACAAGGATTTCATTGATGAAAACCACAACAAACTTGTCTAGGAACTCACAAAACACAACATTCATAAATCCCATGAACACAGATGGAGAATTCTTCATTCCAAACAGCTTTACAACAAACTCATAATGCCCATGACGACAATGAAAAGCAGTCTTCGGGATATCCTTATCCTTCACACGCGTCTGATGATATCCTAACCGCAAGTTGATCTTTGAGAACCAACTTTCACCCTTCAATTTATCGAATAAATAATCAATCTTTGGAAGATGATAGTAAATCATTATTTTCAATTTGATTAAGCAACAATAATAGACACATAATCGCAAACTGCCATCATCCTTCTTCACAAAAAAAACTGGTGCACCCCATAGTGACACACGTGACCGAACAAAAGCACACTGCAATAGACCATCAAGCTATATATGCAGCTCTCGCAACTCAGAAGGGTCCATCCTATAAGGATACATAGAGATAGAAGACGCTCCTGGTTGTAGCTCGATCCCAAACTAGATCTCTCGTCGAGGGGGTAATGCCACAACCTCTTCTGGAAAGACATCAGGGTAATCCTTTACGACCCTAGGAAAAAAAAATTGTTGAACCTCTGATGAAATCAGCATCATCTCAGCCGCCATGGATGATAAGGATGAAATGCGCCTTTGACCCATTCGACGGTCTCGCTCACCAACAAACACCACTTCCTCTCCATCCGTACCAAGGAAAACGAACTTATTCCTGAAGCAATCCACGATATCCTGCACCAAATACAACCAATCCATGCCGAGGATGACATCATATGGTTTTATTCATAAACATAGGAAATCTCCCCATGTGCGGTGTTTCCCCAACTCTAGCTCACAGTCTCTACATACTTCAAACAAGTCAGCTCGACCTCCAACTGGCGTAGTCAATTCCAAGGGCACTGGAAGCCTCTCTACCTCAAGTCCCAAAGCATGGAAAGGGGTAGGTGATATGAAGGAGTGTGTCACTCCTGAATCAAACACGGCATACACCAATGTAGAAAACAAGAAATGCGTACCTCGAACGACATCTGGCTCATCTGGTGTTGGCAACGCTAGATCATGAAGCTGGCCATGACCTCCTCCACGACCTCTCTGACCCTGATGATGACCACCACCATGGCCATTCTCTTCTCTCTGAGGACGGGGAGCGTTATGGGGTTGTCCTCTACCTACCCCCATCTACCCTCTGCTAATCTAAAGTGGGTGCAACTGGCTGCTGCTACCTCGGTTGCAACTATGTCAACGGAGGAACCTGGACCGCAACACCTAGTGCACGATGACCACTCTGAAAGGTCGGGAACTCCCACTTCTTATGGCCATGCCCACCATAAGAAAAACAAGTGCCTGATCCCTTGGCATAAGCATGAGAGTTGGTGACTCTGGAGAAATGAGATTTGAATGGCTGGGACCTACCCCCAGCTGATCGAAAACTCTTCTATGCTAAAAACCGGAAACCTCAGACCACAACCTTGCATCAGGAGGGATCATGATGATCCCACTCTAGTGATGATCCCGTCTTGGCCAAAGTTCTCTAGATAACCTCTTCCCTTACCAGCACCTCAAGATATGTCTTCAGCATAAATGGGGTGACCTGACGCTGGATCCCTGGATGCAAAGCCTCCTCGGAATGCCTCACCCTAGCCTCCTCATCTGGTAACATGCCCAAAGCATACTGTAAAAGGTTCCGGAAACAGATTCCAAAATCTCGAATAGTAGAGCTCCCCTATCGAAGGGTAAGAAGCTCCTGGTGACTAGATTCCTTCACAATCAAGGAAAGGAACTCGACTCTAAACTTGTCTCGGAACTCCTCCCATGAGATCGTTGACTCCTCACGATCCCTGAGGAACAAGAACCACCACTGTCTTGTTGCTCCATGCAACATCATCACATCTAAGGACACCCAGTCTCCTTCCGAGCATGGATCAAACTAAAGACTATCTTGGCCTCCTCCAACCAGTTTTTTGTGACTGCATCTGAAATGGAGCCCTCGTACTTCTACAGACTCTGGTTCTGAAACTCTTGTAGAGTCTTCTTCTAAGTGTCGTCATCATCAACCTCTATGCTATGGTGATCTGCTGGAACAGCCTGCTAGACATTTTCTATGCAAACCTGACGAGGATGTCGACCTGGATCCATACCTGTAAAATATCAAAATGTTAGAGCTCCTAAACCTGGAATATGGAAGACTCAAAATTAATTAATTTTTTTGTTTTATTTTATACAATTTAGGTTAACCTATACCAAGTTCCACCCATTCAAACATAGGCGCAAAGAAGAATGATTCATGATCATTTCCTAGGTCTCTACCTTGCAACTAGTATCAGCTTGTTTAGTAGCCATTGTAAACTTTAAGGTTCGTTCATCAGATCATAGGGGGACCTAAACTCATATGCCTCTACCGGTATCCAATGTTTACCTCACTTTCTAAACATGAATGACATCATTTCCCTACCAACCCATGCAACCTCACATGTGACTAACTCCAAACTCCATACTATCCCTCAAACTTCCTCTGATACAACTCTGTCATGACCCCCTCCCCACAAAGTGTACCCCTCCTGGGATAGCAATGTGAGAAGGGAGATAATGACCCCCATGTCCCACCTCCAGTAGGCCCCAGGTTGGTGACTAGCACCGAGGGTATAGTAACACACAAATTGGAGACATTACCCTCTAAGAGATCACATGCGGAAGAGAGAGATAAGATAGAAACCAACCAACTCCAAATCAAAATTTAAGTATAAAAGAAAACCCAAGTTCACATATTTAATGTTATGAAAAAAGTACTAAAACTGAAAGGGAAAACAACAAGTACCCAAAGGAAAGTAAAAACAGCTGATGCCACAACCCTGAATCGCTCCTGCAACCCCAAGATAGTAGAAACCAGCTTGATATCAAACCTTCTCTTAGTGACCTGTAAAACAGTTTATATATATATATAGGTTGAGTATAACAGTATACTCAGTAGGATCCTCCCCGAAGCCTCTCATGCAAAAGTAAAGAAAGCATTCTAAATCACAGTGAGCAACAAGTGAAACTAATTGGTCACCTAACAGGTATAAGTAATGCATACAATAATATATCATATAGTAAAGAATATCAAGGTACCCCACTATTACTTCCCAACTGGTTTGTCACTTTTCCCCAATGACATACATCCTGTGCATCTCTCTCTAAAGGCTTTCCCATAGACACTTGGGCTAAGCTCCACAATCTTCACCACAAGCATCACAAAGGCTTTACCGCAGACACCTGCGCAAAGCACCATATCATCCTCACAACCAAAACTAACAAGGTAGTCTTCGAGATCCACCACAGCTCACATAACATGTATCATATGTCGGGTATTATAACTCATGCCAGTACAACCCATACACCGTGTAAGGATCCTCAAGCCATCACAGCCTATACACGTTACACCTATAGTATTCTACAGGATACTATATCCAGAATATATGTGTGTGAATAAGCACAATCCATTACAGCCCTATACACACATATATAGGGAAATCTAACCAATGTTATTAATGGAACTAATATCAACCAAGAGAAGAGAGCGGGGTCAAAGGGGGTAGTCAGCCATTCATCCTCCCACCAGAATGTTGGGGAACCCCCCCCCCCCCCCAGGGCTCAGAATCCCCGGGGTGCCAGTTGACCTTACTGACAGGGTGGATTAGAGTATCGAAAAACAAAAAATATAGAATATACTATTACTCACACCCACACTACGAGAATAACCTAGTCTTAGACACAACTGCAGCTAACATCTCTCTAAATCTCGGGTGCCACTTCCTAGACTAGGTATCCTATAAGCACACAACCATTTAAGTAATTTATTAGATTACTTCATTCCCTTTTTGTCAATTCCATTGTATGTTAATTAATTCTTCAAACATTAATTAGCCATGAACAATTCCACATTAAATTCCATTAACACCACATCAAAAAAAAATTCCAATGTCCCTTCAAAAGTTCTCAACCTCATCATTAAGTTTCAACAATCTCCAACCCCATGGGTTAACATCATTTATTCAAACAGTCATTACAGAATTACTTTCCCATATTCCCAGACATTCAAGAAAAGCATCATATGCTATTAAACACAAGGGGGCTCAATATAGTGAGTAGATGTACTACCCGTTGAGTCTTTTCTGCCTATAGCAATAAAATTGACCCATTCTCCCTTAAGAGGCTAAACACGGAAAGCACGTGGCATACCTATGTGTCTTTCCCTCTTTCAGAAGAAGGGTAAGCAAGACCAGCTTCCTTGAGCAGTGGGGAAAAGTAAAGCAGATAAACAACCAAAGAAACAAGAAGTATCCAACGATCACATCCATCCCATTCCATTATCCCTTGTGTCCTCCCTGACACCCACATGCATAAACAGATGCATCTCGCCACACTAGGCATCATCCGCTACCACAACCAAAAAGGCCTCTATGCCTCCACATATCACAACACCCCTTTGGGATCACATCACTGCATAAGCAGCATAAAATGAAACATCACATTAATTGGGCTATGAACCTTTCAACAAACAAGTGGGTAATTCAGAACCCTTCAAGGAATTATCAAACAATCACATTATTTAATCCATCTTGAATTAATAGATTTAATCTGTTGGTTCCAAAATAGGGAACCTAACCAGTAAGATATCACAAAATATTATATTTGCTTACTATTCCCATTTGATTAACATAAAATTACAATAGGAACCCGATTCGTTCACATGACTCTTTATCTTTATCCAAACAAATATCAATTAGTCCTGGTTTATGTTCTTTTACAATTTCCACCAAGAACAACCACTAATAAAGGAAAGCATAGATATCACACTATCTAGGAAAAATGATGTAATAATATACGATCGATACGATTTCTTTATCTAGTTCAAAGTATTTTATTAGGTCAATTATGTGTCATCTAGCGCGATTCAACATTCAAACAATATGGTTGCACTTAAAAGAAATAGAAGCAACGAATCCCCTACTTCAAGGTTTTTTTTATGAAAACCCCAACAACGAAGAACACACACGAAATCCGGGTTGATTATCCAAAAACCCGCATTAGATATCTCCTCCTAGCAAGATCAAGACCTAATCTCAACATATCTGGAATCCACACACTTAGATCTACCCATAGTGGGTGTATATCTAAGAATCCAAGGGTGAAGGAGAAGAAGATCTAAGTAGATTTAAGAAACCAAACATGAACGATCACATAACTCAAGAAACTGGCTTCGATTCTCCAAGAGAAGCCATAAGATCACCTCCAAAATTATTGGGAGAGGTTCTTATACCCTTAAGGAAGGGTAATACCGAGTTATGGTTGCTTAAGAGCTTAAACGAACCATTTATAGGCAAAAAGAGTTAGATCCACAATTTTAGGATCTAGATTTAAGTGGTTGCACGGTTAGTTTGCATGGTTTAACAAACCATGCACTAACTGTGCCTTAGCTACTGCCTTGGAAAACCTTCTCACATGGTTAGTCCTCATGGTTGGCCAAACCGTGCACAAACCGTGTGTTACCCACTACCTCTAACACCAACCTCGCATGATTTGGCCGCACGGTTTAGGAAAACTGTGCACCTCCCATGCGAAGTCTAATGCTCTTTAACCTTCCTTAAAGGTCTACCCAAATGCACCCCAATTCACCTTGACCTTCTAGAACACCACTAACACCACATTTTCACAACGTAATGAACTGGAGAGGTCCGGTCCATTACAGGCGGTCCGACCTCAAACTCCCTTGTGGAGGTTTTAACCACCCTACCTCTACATGGTGGCCATAAATAAAATAAAGTGTTAGATCACATTATTTTATTAAAATTTTATAAAAAACCCAAAAACTAACTTCTAATCTCAACCATCTGACGTTGAGGTGAACATATTCTTAAGCGACTATCGGCACTACGAGTTCAATGGTGCCCTTAGCTTTCAATTCCGAGCACCGGTATAAAATTTATAAAATCTTACTCGTACGTTTACTGAACGTACCCGAACAAAACTTCAGAAATTGATTCCGGGCCTTGGAATCACACATCTTCAGTTTTCACAGACTCATAAAATATCTATGTATTTAAAAAAAATTCCACAGAAATTCCAGGTCTTTACAAAATCATTACAATTTACCATGTATTAGAAGGAGAGGATCCTAAATAAAATATAATTGAACTTTATAATTTTTATAGTAATTTCAATCCTAGAGGAGTACTAGAAAATCAATTTAGCTAGAATTTTTTCCTCTTATATCTTAATGTAGATTCCATTGGAACGATCTAAAACCTCCAGCTTGGGGAATTCACTATATGGGATCGGCTATAGATGGTTTCCATCTAGAATTATTTCCCTTTCGTAAGGATAACATAAATAAATAAATAAATCTATGGGATCAAACAAGCATGTGGATAAACTCACTATGATATTTTGGAGAAATTGACATGGTTGAAAACATCCTCCCCATATCATCCTTTCAAAAATGAAAATTTATTTATTTAATTTTACCAAGTACATATGTGACATCAATAAAATCTTCTATATGATTTCTCTATAGGAGAACTAATAGAAAAATATTTCATTTAAGTTAGGGATATTATTGGGAGGATCTCCCAAAATTCTTAGTAATTAAGTATAAAATGTGACATAAGAGGACTAAATGAGGTTAAACTATCTAACTCCCATTACATGAAAATAATATTCATGAAGTTACCGCTATTGTGAGAAATTTATCTTTGAACATGGTAAAGGAAACATCACCTCCTAAACCACCAAGTGTTTGTTATCTTTTCTACTCTCAAGACCACTACTTAGATGGATGTCAAGAAGTTCATGGGACTAAAATCTATGATATCATCTAGCAATGGTAGATAATTTAGCAACCAATAAATGATAATTGGTATATATAGTATTACAATTATAATTTTGGTTATGGGAATCAACAAAATCAAATAGATCATTTCCTCTATGGTTTTCAACTATCAAGATCTAACCTTGCAAAGAGTCTGCTCTAATCTCTCTACAAGTTACCAATATGAGAAAAATTAAGAACCTTCCACAAAATAATTATTTAACAACTTTATAAATCTTACACCACTATATAAAATATCCCTAAAACAAATAAATTAGAACAAAAAGAGCTATAAGGATAGTAAATAAAAATTATGACTTCCATAAAAGACATGAAAAATAAAGGCATGAGAAATTTTCCTTATCAATCAATTCCTAACCCTATGGGAAATGCAATTTCTATTTTATTACATAGTTTCAAGGAACTGAGAAGTAGAGAATAATATCCTTATCAATAGGATGCTAAAACTAAACATCCCACTTTAACATAGGAATAATCCAATGAAATATAATTTCAATCACTAGTGGAAATAACCACAGTGATGAAAGATAAAAGGATGGACAATTTAGAAGACCTATATCATCCCCAACCTCCCTTCCCATCTAGATAAATACCCACCCAAGAGACCCAGTAAAGACACATGATAAGAGGATATTCTAATGATATTGAAGAAGGTGGAAATTAATATCCCTTTACTAGAATCAATTCAAAAAATTCAATGTTATGAAAAAATAATAAATGAAATGTGCACCAAGAGGATAGGACTATAAAGAAATGTAAAATTAAATTTAGGTAAAAATGTTTCCACACTTTTAACCCAACAAATATCATAAAAATTCCCAGATCAAGGAATATTCACAATCTCTTTCATTATTGGTAAGATTAAATTTTCCAATACACTTTAGGATTTAAGAGCATCAATTAATGTAATTACATATTCAGTTTATTTATATCTATATATATGAGAACTTAAACCCACCTGATTAGTTATGAATATTTCCAACTAAGACACTTCATACCTGAAATTTGTTTAAGAAGTTGTTCTAGTAAGTGTACATGAATTTTAATTCCCTAGAAACTTCTAAAATCTTAACAATATAGAAGGAAAAGGTAATGATAACCCCTATCATCAAAGGTGTTCCATTTCTCAATACTGATAAAAAAATTATTAATGTCAATTTAAAAACCTTTTAAATTAATTTTTGACAAAAAAAACAATGAATTTTAACATTTTAGATTCAATAAAATACCCCCATAAATAGAAATATATTTTCACCTTTAGTCATTTTAATTTCATTTATTCTACATGGATGGAATTGAATTTTTTTATAAAATAATATGATTAGTTAAATCTCTAAAAAAACTTGACTTATTTGAGGAATCTATTTTAAAAAATGAGTAAAATCTAGAAATAATGTTGTATGCTAGAATGTAAGAAGAAATTGATCAATTTTTATTTAAATATTTCCTCAGAAAACCCAATAAAACATCTTCTATATATGTATAGGCTTATTGTTTGGAGAACATAGAGATAAGACCATCATTATAGACCCCTTGACCTAGAATTGAAACTTCTACCATCAAATATGAAAATATTCTTATTTAATATTATAAAATAAATATCTAGTAGTATATTAAATAATTAAAAACATAAATAAGAGTATCATATTATTGAAATTTGTAAATGTCTTAATGAAATATGATAGAAACTGTGATATATTCTAGGTATTAGGCCTACCACATGCATATATAACATTTTTCATTAAAATGGGTCCACCCTCGTGAGAAAAACCTAGTCAAGGGTCATACCAACCCTTATAGAGGTAGTAAAAAAGGAAATAGAATGCATAATAGGATCATGAATAATTTAACTCATTATAGACTCCTAATGGTTGAACTCTATTCAAAACATGACAAGGAAATCAATATAAATATTTGTAAAAAATAAAAATATTGAATTGGTTCCCACAAGAATTCATAGTAGTTGGATAGTTTTCTTTGACTATAAGAAATTGAACCATGTGAATTGCATTGAATACTTCCCCATATCCTTTGTATAAATTGTTTTACAAATAATAACTAGGAAATTTTGTTTCCTTTATGTGTTTTTTGGTTACATTCAGGTTCCACTTTCTTTGGAGGACCATGAAAAAACAACCTTCACATGCACCTTTGGTACATTTCCAACTACGGGATTCCTTTTGGTCTTTACAAAGTCCCATGTTAATTTTAAAAAAATAATGTTAAGTATGTTATCATTCCCTATATACAAATTATTAGAGGTATTCCTTGAAAAATTAATAGTCTACAGAATATATTTTCATTTTGTTTCAAATTTTGGGAAAGTATTTTAAGATATGTATTCAAAATAACATGGAGTTTTATTTTGAGAAGTATCATTTCATGGTAGAGAAAAGAAATTTTTTAATCCACATAACTTCTATAGATTGGATTGATGTTTATATGTCCAAACTTCATGTTTTATCTATACTTCCATAACCTACTACTATCAGAAAAAGTGTGTCATTTTTCGAGCATGTTCTATTTTATAGAAGATGTATTCATGAATTTAGAAATAAAATTACCCCTTAATAACATACTCAATAAAGAATCTGATTTTTTTTGTTTGATAATCCATGTAGTATGTATTTTTATAAGGTAGAATCAATCTTGACCACTACCCACCTAATATACCCATCAAAATGGGATCATCCTTTTGAGATATTATGTGACGATTCAAACCGAGTTATAGGAGCATTTCATTCCAAAGAAATTGATGGATGCTCACAAGTTATATACAATGATTAATAGACCATGGATATAGAGTATATGAATGTTTCAACAAATTGGAATGAATTTGGGAATTTTTTTCATCAAGAAATATTGAACTTATAAATTAATAAGTAAATTCACTATTTTCTATGATCTTGCAATACTCGAGTATTTGATCAAGAAATTTTCTTCCAATTTAAGGATCATGAGATAGATGTTTCAACAATAAGAAAATAATATAGAAATAAAAGTTTAATGGGTTGTGATAATATATTTATATACCACATAATCAGATTTCCACAGACTTTCAAGGTAGATCCATTATCTAAGAAATATATGGGTGACTCCTCTCTCGGTGAGCAGTTATATAAATCCATGCATATACCCTAGTATCTGATTTAGTTAATTTTATAGTCACATAATTGGTATTATCTTTATTTTTTAAGTATCAAGAACATATATTAAACTATGAATCAATATTTTTTGTTTTTTAATATCTGTATTTATAGAAAATATGTAGTGATTGTTTAAAAAGTATGTATATCCCAAAAGAGGAAGTTGTTTATGTGATTTCATTTTCTCATACACATGTATGTAGAGGCAATTTTAGATTTCATATAATAGCCATGAAATTTTAGAATCCAGATTATTTTATCCATCCATTTTTAAATATTTACATTAATTTACATGCAAAAATTTCCAAACTATCAGTTCACTATTGGAATTTCAAAAATACATGATATTCACTAAAAACCATTTATTTTTTTCCTAATATTTTATATATGTGGATTAGATTTTATGGGGCTATTTATAATTTCATTTGGTTTTTCTTATATTATGTTCGTAGTTGATTATGACTATAACTAGACTTATGCAAGAGCAACATGAACCGATGATTCCAAAACAATTAATGTTATAAAATAAAATATTTTTTAGGGTTTAAAGTTCCTAAAGAAATAATATGTGACCAGGTAACACACTTTTTGATCGAGAATACGGATGGCCTCGTGATAAAATATAGAGTACATCACAAAAGATCCTTAAACTACCATTGAAAAACCCAATGGGATGAGCTTAGCCTCTAATAGAGAGATAAAGAGTATTTTAGATAGGATAGTGTGCCCCAAAATGAAGTCCTTGTGTAAAAAAAAGTTAGAAGAAGAACTATTAGACTGCATTAATCCCTATAAAACATACTTAGGTATGTATCTTTATAGGATAGTATTTGGAAATAACTATCATCTTCATGTGGATTTATAGTAAAAATACCACTATGATATTAATATATTGAAATTGGAGTTTGGAAAAGATTTATATTAAAGTAATCTCTAGAAAATGTGGCTTGAAGATCTGAGAAGAGAGGAATATGAGAATTCACTTCTTTTTAAAGATAAATCTAGATCATTCCATGAAAAAATCATCCAGTAAAGAGATTATAAAATTTGAGAAAAATTATTGTTTTTCTCCTCAGGGATGATACTCAATATAGGTAAACTCCATTATTAATGGATAGTACCAAACATAGTAATTAACATTATTCCATTTTTTAGTTTATTTCATGGAAACTAAACCATAAAACCCCTTAAAAGTGAATGGAATTAATGTTTATAATTACCTTAACGATTTCTATAGATATCAAATAGAGGAGTACAAAATCCTCCCTACTTCTACTGAATAAGTAACTACTAGGTTGTCACATTCCTACACAGTAGTTTAGCTTATTTTTATTTTTAATTTGTGTTCCTCAAAAAATACAAGCAATAAATTAATGGAAGTGTGTCTGAATTAAGTGTGGGGAAGAGGATATAATTAGGTTATGATGTAAATAAAATTTTTATTTACTTTTTTTATACACAATTATATAAATTGGTAATCAAATATAAAAAAATATTGGATTATATATGTTTCACATAACAATTTTTTCATATTTTTTGTTATTATTTTATAAACTACCATTATGTAAATAGTTTCCATAAATAAATTGCATACCATGGTATAGTGTAGATAGTTATTTGGTTTATAATTGTGTGAGTTGGATGATTTCTGAGTGAACTCACAACTGAATTTATGTATTTTTCTTCTTTTGAACTAGAAAAAATATTTTTAAATTAAACATAACATAGTGGGAACAAATAATATATTAAGGGAAATATATAGATGAAATCATTTCTCGGTAATTAGGAATTAGATATTAAGTAAAACCTTATGGAGATTCCATAAAATACAATCAGATTTCTCATAATAGCTAACGTAAAATTTGAATATGGGATATGATATTGAAACATTCCTAATTCAACATTATCATGTTTGTGTGTTATAAATAAAATAATAGTTATAGTTATTTGAGTATTAGATAGAAAATAATTAATTATATTCCTTTATTATAATAATTATTTTTAGAGGATACCTGATGTCCTGGGATGGTTTGATTTTAGGATTACAAACACTCATTCAATAAGTGTACTTAGATAATTCATTTCACCAATATGGATAGTAAAATTTAATAAGAGAAAATTGAAAAGGGGGTGTGTAAAAGTTTGGGGAATTATGAACTTGGATGAAAATTAAAATATGATATATTTCAATAAAAATTAATTAGTATTAAGGAAATGTGAAAATTGATCTTTGAAATTGAGATTTGGTAAGAATGAATTAAAATGTTCAAACTTGTTAAAAAATTTACTCCACTGTGATTTATTCCATTTCTAACCAAAAAAATTGAACCTAGATGTGATATAAAATGAGCGAGAGAATTTAATTCCCTAAAGTGGTAAGACAATTCAAACAATAGAGGGATATGTAGTTTTCTTTCCATCTTATATCATGTGAAAAAATCATAAATCCACCTAATCTCAATGATCCCCAATCCAACAAGAATGGATATTTATAAATTACCTATTCAAGAGGAGGTTATATCATGGAACTAATTCCATCCAAATGAGTTCTTATTGATAATGAAAATGTCAAGATCCAACTTAAGGATGAACTGATCATAGGCATACATGCATTCCTTGAGACCTGAGTTTAATACTCATGATTTATTTTTCTTGGTTCAGGATGAGAAAATATTGGTGCATATAATTGGAAAATATAAATAAAATGATTAATGTGTGGTCAATATTAAAGAACCTCATTTGGGGATAAAATCTCACACCAGAGATGATGGGTAATGTGGCTAAAAAACAATGCTAAACTAATATGATTAATTTTTCAAACTTACTCCCTATAAAAGTGTATATTTTTTCGGTTCCTCTTTTATTACCATCTCACACAATGTAACAACACAACAATACACAAAAAATGTAACATCCTGTCCCAACATACCATTGAACTGGTAGCTGAACTATTGAGTCACATGGCCTCAAGCATGTCTCCCCATATACCAGAGGTTTCCTACTAGAAGTGATGGTATTTGGAGGTGACAGTGGGGATATTGTAACATCTTATAATAATATCACATTGGTATTATAGATTAAAAAACAATAAACAAGAGAATAAGTAAATAGAAATGATATGAATCAAAAGACATATTCTTATATTCAATTTAATAAAAGTGGTAAATGCATGTTTACAAAACAGATGAATGCATGAGATGGTAATGATACAAATATGAAAATATTAAATAGTAAAACATTCTTATCAATACAATGAAAAAAATAAGGAAAATACATCAAATCCCCATGTGTGATCTCACTGAGCATCCCTAGATCTAGCTTGGTCCTTTTATCTTAAATCCAGAAATAAGAAACACAAAAAAACCTAGGTTTTTAAAATATAAGGTCTACATGGGAACCAAGTGTACCCAAGTAGGGTGTGAGATGAAATCTTGGTTGTTCAGTACCCAGAGTGGTAAGAACATTCTAGAGAGATCAATATAATTTAAACAATGATCAGGTATACAGAATAATAATAGATAGAATAAATTAACATCATCCATCCATGTTTCTATGAGACACATGACGTATATACCTTCTTCATCCCATGGCTAGTGGGTGAACATGTAACAAGTTCATTAAATAATTAATTAACAACTTATATTGATAGGTCACTTGATGCATAGCCTACACAGACATAACCTTGGGATTGTATAAATTGTGAACTCTACCAGATATAATAAGGAAACAATGATTGATGACATTAAATAATTAAGTTACAGGGTATTAAAAAAGGCAACACAGACCTCAAGGGTCGCTAACTCAGTAGTATCTGAGTCTTGCTACGGGGTAAGAATGTAATCGAAAGATCATATTCCAATGAAATCCACTAAAAGATGCCTACTAAATCAATGGTGATCATCTAAGATAAAATGAGGGTAAATAGTGATAGGGACCTATGGGATTTAACCATGGCACTTACATGTCAATGATGGATCCAAGGAGTGTTTCCAAGGAATCCTTTAATACTACGTGAGGGATCCTATGGTGTCATTACAGGAATCCAAGAATAGAAATGGATCAGTATCTAGGTGGGTATAAACCAAATCAACTTGTATCCTTGAATTAGAAAGGGGTTCTAGAGTCCTCTATGAATTCCCTGATAAGAATCCAAGGTGATCTCACGTCGGGTCACTACATGTTAATGAAGTCATATGATATTTCGTTTGGTTCAATCTTTTCCTTTCATTAACGTGATAAGTCTATATAGCATACAACCATTTAATTAATTCATAATTTACAAACAAGTTCATTAGGTTCAATCCTTTCTGTTCATTAGGGTGACAAGGCCATGTAGTATGCAACCTTCATTAAATCCATTTAATAAATATTCAATAATTATGTTTCACTATGATACTTCCCATTATCTTGGTAAGGGATTTTACAGACATGTAACCAATTATTCATTTATGAACTTCCTTCTATCCATGGAATTCCTACATGGGAATCCACGTATCACCCAAGGAATAAGAATGATAAACCATTGATTCCATCCATAACATTATTACATGGGAATCCATGTGTCACCCAAGATGTAATTAGGATTCAATACATTTGAAATGATTCAATAAATTTATTTTAAGCTTAATTATAATTCATTAATAATTCTATCTAATTAAAATCAATCAATTTATGAAAACATGTCAATTGTATTTATAAGGCTCCATTGGTCACTTAGGAGGTTTCAAATGAAAAAATGCAGTCATCTACATTGGTATTAATTCTCTAAAAACTAGCCAATCTCTTAGACAGTGACTTGGTTTTCTAATCATTTAAAAATTGAAATTCTCCCATTCTAATTCAATTACATGTAATTTCCTAAATATTCCATATATCAAACATAATATCAAGGAATAAGGAAAACAATAGGGAAATAAGGTAGAGAGTAATGTCTATCACTACATTTTAGCTTGAAGGTAGTGCACCTCTATTGGAGGTGTTTTATTACAAATAAAGGCTATATTTATCAATAAATCACTTATTACATTTAGTATTTAAACCATTAAAAATACTAAATTCATATTTAATAGGCATTGAATCTTAATAATTCACTGTTTCAATTAAAATCTAACAAAAGTGAAGTATAAATTGAAATAATTCATTTATAAAATTGGATTACTTTGAAAGGTACCCTACTTTAAAGATATGGCCAAGCCAATGCAATCTAACTCAAGTAGCCTCCCACTCGCACACACTTACTTGTATATATATCCTTAAACTATTGAATGTGTTCCCAGCGCCATGAGGAAACACGCACATGGAATAAATATATATATAAATATATATATATATATATATATATATATATATATATATTTATATATATTCATTCTTCAGTATATGTGTTCCCTCCCTTTGAATTCATTATAAATCCCCTGAAAAATTCCATGGGACTCATAAACCCCATAATACTCCAATTTAGAGGTGCGAAAAAAACCACAGGCTTAGCAACTTACCCAAAATTTATGACGGTAGACCAAATCGACAAAAACCACCTTGCCTACAGTAGCAGTTTCTGGAACACGGGACAATATCACCTAGGAGTCCATTTTCACAACCCTAAAACCATGAAAAACCGAAAATCGTGGTTATCCTCAATCCCTATGTTTTCCTGTACTCTATAGGGTGATAGAGAGGCTAAAAATCAGCCAAAATATGAGGCTTGAGAGGGTAGAAGACCTGCCATGATGATTGGGAGGAGAAACTATAAGAAATCCATCAGGGAAAAAAATAACAGAAGGAGTCAGAGTAAGGGTTTGTGCGGCTCAATGTGGAACATCATGGGTTGGATTCATTGGTGTGGAGATAGATGAGAGAGTGGGGATTTAGTTTTAGGTTTTAATTTTATTTCATTTTATTAATATTTAATTTCTTTAAAACACTCACACTGAACGGTTCGGAAAATCATGCGCCAACCATGTGGATCCCCCTATTTAAGAAAATCATTTTATATGGTTTGTCCCGCATGGTTATACTAACCACACACAACTCATGTGAAATGTCACTTCCTCACCTATACATGGCCACACAATATCCTTATGTGGGTCACCTGATTTCATAAAAACTGTGTTCCATATATATTCCCTAAAAATGTTTTCAATATGGGTCTGGTGTTCCATAAACTCCTCTAGCCACCCTGCAAACATAATGGTTCCACCCCCAATTCCAAAAACCTCAATTAAAGATGTCTTGAGTCTTGGAACTCCACCCGAAAGGTCAGTTTAAAAAAATACTCATTAAAGAAACTAAAAAGATCAAAAACCATTTTATTTTAGTCCTTTTCAAAATAATGGGACACTAGAATATCCCCCCCATAAAACATCTCATCCTTAATAAGCCTTCAGAAAAAAAAATACATGACCCAGGATGGTCATGAAGTTTTCTCTAAATGGATTCATTTTGTTTCTGATTCCCAACCCACCTTTGATAAATTCTTATGCATTCCTCACTTAAGCCATTATAACCCATGTCAATTCTCATATCCAAACTAGAACACTGAAACAATGATTACACAAGCCCATTAAGATAGATACATGATCATTCCATTGTGTCATAAAACATTTGACCAATGGCTCTCCCCACCATAGGTCTTAACTTATGAATGTGGCCAATTCCAAGCCATAGTAACTATACCATTATAATTTCCATATGAAATATGCCTTTGTGTGATTTAGAAAATGGCCTTGACATTATTTTATTGAAAATAAATGGTTTAATACTAACCAACCTAACAGAAATTTTTCATGCAAGATTTCTCAAAAGACACTGCTGACCTTAAAAACACACTTGCCTTCACCTGAAAACATACTTTAGAAACGGTTTCTTATGAGAGTAAACATTGACCAAGAGAGGTAAATAGTAAATCCAGTTGGCCATCTTATCCAGAAGATGTTGGGATTAGGTGGCTAGTTCAATTAAAAACAAATGGATGGAGTATGTGATTCTAAAAAATACATTCCTCCTATGAAACCCATGAATCACTCAGGACATATCAAGCCTTGATTAGAACCACATGTCAACATATAACACTGATAAATATCACCAAACAATCTCAATAGATTTATTCTTTTACCATGATATAATATTGAATTTATCTTTGTTTATTTGGACGAATTCATGATAGTGGTCATGCTCGTCACATAGAAGAATAAACTAATAGGTTTGAATGGTTTCCAGTCAAACACACCCAACTACTGGAAGGAAAATATTCAAGCCAAAACGGGTAAAATTCAAGAAGATGCTCAACTTCACCAATGCAGGTGTATATTTTTTGGGTCCTCTTTTTTTCCCATATCACACAATGTAACAACACAACAATACACAAAAAATGTAACGTCCTGCCCCAACATACCATTGAACATGTAGCTGGACTAGTGGATCACAAGCCCACAAGTGTGTCTCCCCATATTCCAGACGCTTCCTACTAGAAGTAATGTTATTTGTAGGTGATAGTGGAGATACTGTAACTTCTTATAATATTTTCACATTGGTATTATAGAGTAAAAAACAATCAACAAGGGAAGAAGTAAATAGAAATGATATGTATCAGAAGACATATTCTTATTTTAAATTTTATAAAAGTGGTAAATTCCAGTTTACACTACAGATAAATGCATGAGATGGTAATTATACATATATGAAAATAGTAAATAGTACAACATTATTTTCAATACAATGCAAAAAAATAAGGAAAATACAGAATAGCCGCATGGGAAATCTCTTTGAGCATCCCTGGATCTAGCTCGGTCCATTTCTCTTAACTCCCGGAATAAGAAAAACAAAAAAAAACCTAGTTATTGAAAATATAAGGTCTACATGGGTACCAAGGGTACCCAAGAAATGAGTGAGGTGAAATCTTGGTAGTTCAGTTCCATCAATGTTAAGACCAATCTATATAATTCAATTTAATTTAAACAGTTAGCATGTATACATAATTATAATAGTCTGAATAAATTAACATCAACCATCTAGGTTCCTATGAGACACATGACGTATATACATTCATCATCCCTTGGCTAGTGTGTGAACATGTAACCAGTTCATTAATTAAGTAATTATCAACTTATATTGATAGGTCATGTGAGGAATATTCTGCACAGACATCACCTTGTGATAGTATAAATTGTGAAGGCTATAATAAATAATAATGAAACCATGATTGATGACATTTAATAATTAAGTTTCAAGGTATTGAAAAAGGAAATTCTTACCTAAAGGGCCACTAACTCAGTAGTATCTAAGTCATGCTATGTGGTAAGAATGTAATCCAAATAGCATATTCCAAGGAATTTCACAATAATATGTCAGCTAAATCAATGGTGATCATCTAAGGTAATATGGGGATAAGAATTGATAGGGCCATATGGGATGTAACCATGGAACTTACATGTAAATGATGGATCCATGGAATCTTTCCAAGGTATCCATTAATACTATGTGAGGGTCCTATGGTGTCATTCTAGGAATCCAAAAATAGAAATGGATCAGTATCTAGTTGGGTATGAACCTAATCAAGTTGTAACCTTGAATCGGAATGGGGTTCCCGAGTTCTCTAGGAATTCCCTGATAAGAATCCATGTTGAGGTCATATCAGGCCACAACTATGTTAATAATGTCATATGATATTTCATTTGGCTCGATATTTTCTTTTCATTAGTGTGATAAGTCCATATAGCATGCAACCATTTACTTAATTCATAATTTACCAACAAGTTCATTCGGTTCAAGGAATTATGTTCATTAGTGTGATAAGGCCATCTAGTATGCAACCTGCATTAAATCCATTTGAGGAATATTCAATAATTAAGTTTCACTCTACTACTTCCCATTATCATGGTAAGGGGTTTTACATACATGTAACCAATTATCCATTTATGCACATGTTTCTATCCATGGCATTCTTACCTGGGAATCCACGTATCACCCAAGGTATAACTATGATAAACCATTGTGTCCATCCATAGCATTCCTACTTCAGAATCCATGTGTCATCCAAGCTGTAATTAGGATTAAATACATTTGTAATGATTAAATAAATTTATTTTAAGGTTAATTATAATTCATTAAACATTTTATCTAATTAAAATCAATCAATTTACAAAAACATTCCAATTGTATTTATAAGGCTTCATTGGTCACTTAAGAGGTGTCAAATGAAAAAATGAAATCAGTAACATAGGTTATTACTGTCTAAAAACTAGCCAAGATCTTAGATAGTGACTTGGTTTTCTAATCATTATAAATAGAAACTCTCTCTTTCTAGTTCCATTAGATGTCATTTCTTAAATATTCCCTATATGAAACATAATATCGAGGCTTAAACAAAACTATAGGGAAATAAGGAAGGTGGTAAAGTCTATCACTGCATTTTATCTTGAAGGAAGTGCACCTTTGATTGAGGTGTTTTGTTATAAATCATGACTATAATTATCAAATAATAACTTATTACATTTAGTATTTTAAACTTATAAAATACTAAATTCACATTTAAGAGGAATTAAATATTACAAATTCACTACATCAATTAAAATCTAACAAAAGTGAAATACGAAATGAAATAATTCATTTATAAAATTGGATTACTTGTAAAGTTACCCTACTTCAATGATATGGCCAAACCAACGCAATCTAACTCAAGCAGCCTCCCACTCGCACACACATACTTCCATATATATATATATATACTTATATATATATCCTTAATCTATTTCATGTGTTCCTCATGACATGAGGGTACACACACATTGAATATATATATATGTGTGTGTGTGTGTGTGTGTGTGTGTTTATATAAATACATTTTTGAGTATATGTGTTCCCACCCTTGGAATTGATTATAAATCCCTAGAAAAATTCCATGGGACACCTAAACACCATAATACCCCAATTTAGAGGTGTTGAAAAAACCATGGGTTTAGAAACTTTCCCCAAATTTATGACGGCATGCCAAATAGACCCAAACCACCTCGACTACAGTAGTTTTTGGAACATTGGACAATCTCACCCGGGAGGCCATTTTCACAACCCTAAAACCAAGAATAATACAAAATCCTGGTTATCGTTAAACCATATGTTATCCCGGACACTTGAGGGTGATAGAGAGGCCGAAAATCTGCTGAAAACTAATATTGGAGAGGGTATACGACCTACAATGATGATTGGGAGGAGAAACCATAATAAATCTCTCTAGAAAAACAAATAACAGAGGAAGCTAGAGGAAGGGGTTGCAGGGCTCAAAGTGAAACACAATGGGATGGTTTTGCTGGTCTGGAGATAGAATAGAGAGTGTGGATTTATTTTTTGGTTTTAATTTCATTTTATTTTATTTTTATTTAATTTATTTAAAAAACTCACACCGAATGATTTGGAAAACCATGCGTAGACCATGTGGAACCCCCTATTTAAGAAAATCATTTCATACGGATTATCCCATAGAGTTATACTAACCACGCAAAACCCGTGTGAAATGCCACTTCCTCACCTACACAAGGCCACACAAAATCATTTTGTGGGTCACACAATTTCATAAAAATGATGTTCTTTATATAGGCTCTTAGAAAGTTTTTAATCTAGGTCTGGTGCTCGATAAACTCTACAAGCCACTCTAGAAACATAATGGGTCTTCAACCATGTCCAAAAACCTCAATTAAAGATGTCCCAAGTCTTGGAACTCTACCCTGAAGCTCAGTTTAAAAAATGACTCATTCAGTAAACTAAAAATTTCAAAAACCATTTAGTTGTTGTCTGGTTCAAAATAATGGGACACTAAAATATCCCCACCATAAAACATCTCATCCCTAATAAGCCTTCAGAAACAAATAAAAAATCTCCTGACCTAAAATTGTCATAAATTTTTGTTCAAGAAGATTCATTTTGTTTATAATTCACAACCCACCTTAATGAACTTATTATGAATTCCTCACTTAAGGCATTATAACCTGAGTCAATAATCACTTCCAAACTAGAACACTGAAACAATGATCACACAAGCCCATTAAAATAGATACACGATCATTTCATTGTGTCAAAAAACATTAGACCAATAGTTCTCCCCACCAGAGGTCTTAACATAAAAAAGTGGCCAATTCCAAGCCATAGGAACTATACCATTGGAATTTCCATAAGGAGTGTGCCTTTTAGTGATTTAACAATGGCCTTGGCATGATTTTGTTAATAATAAATGGTTTAATCCAAACCAACCAAATAGAAACTGTTCATACAAGTTTTATCAAAAGACACTGTTGACCTTAAAACCACACATTACTTCACCTAGAAACATACGGTAGAAACGGTTTCCTATGAAAGTAAACATTGAAAAAGAGAGGTAAATAGTAAATATAGTTGGCCGAATTATCTTGAAGATGTTTGTATTGGGAGGCTTTTATAATTTAAAACAAATGGATGGAGTATGTGATTATGAAAAAGGCATTCCACATAGGGAACCCAAGAATCACTCAGGACCTACCAAGCCTTGATAAGAGCCACACGTCAGCATATAACACTGATAAAGATCACCCAACTATCTTAATAGCTTTATGATTTTAGCAAGATATAATATTGAATTTCTCTAAGAGTATCTAGGATGACGTCATGATAGGGGTCATGCTCGTCACATAACAGAATACACTAATAGGGTTGAATGTTTTCCAGTCAAACACACCGAACTACTAGAAGGAAAATATTCGAGCCACTACGGGTCAACTTCAAGAAGATTCTCAATTTCACCTACCGATACACAAAAAATTAATTGAACACATGAATATACATCCAAAGGAATTTCATGATCACTCTAAATTTAACCACTGATGTCTCCCAACACCTATGGTGTTTTCCCGAGTTTTCATACATAGAAAACCTGATCATCATCATGTTTCTAAGAAATCGCTAACATGTAATTAAAACTTGAAAGCCTCATGGTAATTCAAGTGATATTGACCATTTACAAATGGTCTTCCTTATGGGGTTCTCCTTCTACATAGAAGGAAACATTTACCATTTTCAACATGACACTCCCCACCCTAGGAGTGTCCTAGACTAAACAGAAGGAAAACTAGACTCCCATAAGAACACTAGATCAAAACAACATAAATAAATTCTTGATACTCCCCTGAGCCACAATCACAGTGTCAAATAATTCAAATAAGATCAAAGTAATGAGACCAACATGTTGAAATACCAATGTCTTTTGAAATCCATCCCAAGAATTGGGATGAAATTAATTCATTAACACCATGACACTCTACTATGGATATGACCCAACACCATACACCAAATCACAATATGTTTATTTTAGAGTTGTATTGCCTTATATGACCATTCTCCTGAATGACACTATGACCATTCGTCTATTTCTAAGAAGAATAAAGGGTCAAACGACCTACGAATCATCCAACCATGACCAATCCATGTCTAACCTACTGAAAAATAGCATTACCCCATGCTCATACCCAAAAAAAGTCCAATGAAATACATGGCCTAATGTCTGAACAAGGGTTTCATTTTAAAAATGAAAGCCCTACTCAAGACAACGACACCAAAATGGAACCAAACATCTAGAAACTCACATTACTAGAAAGGAATTTAATTTTAAGGGTGATACCTTCCACGAGATAGCCCCTTATGAAGAAAAAAATCAACCCTAACACTAGTTCATGCTAATAGAAGTTACTAGGCTCAAAATATGATCATTAAGACATTTCTAAAGATAATAATTCCTAAGAAAAATTATCGTGAAACCATTCCATGGAAACTCATGGGAGAAAGTCGAACTACCCATATATGAAGGTTATAAATAGGGGAAACCACTAAATGTTCTATTTCAAATCCCTTTACATTTCTTCACATTCCAAACATATACAGGGTTTAAAAACATAAAGTACCCATTTAAAACAATTTGGCTATGTTGTATCAAAATTCATTTTTCAAACAATTATCATTTTTGACATTCCATCATTAATTAGGAAATTTTTCATATTACGTCCTTTAAAAAAATAATATATAATGAAACCTACTAGGGTCCCTCTTTAACCAACATGGGTTCTCTATAAAGAAACCCAATAGAAATTTATCAAATTATTGAAGTTCAAACACCCAATGGGTAATCTCAACATAACAAGACCCAAATGACTTACTTGGGTAAAGTTTCAAATTTTAGTATTTAACAAATACTTTTTAGATTTAAACTAAACAACTCCTTCATCTATGACCATTTCAAATAGATCATGGTCATGGAATTCAGCATGGGTTTTCATTTCCTAATCGATGAAGCACCCATATAATCCATAAATTGAGAATTGGATCTCATTTATCAAAACTAATTACATATCATAATTTAACACACTTACATAAAATGGTCCAATGATATGGGTGGCCACCTACAAACCTATAAAGCACTTATACACTTAATAGTTTGGAATTTGAAACCCTTTAATGAAAAATAAATTTCAATTTATTGTTAAAATTTATCATTTTTTATAAGGGTTCGAATACACGAGTTACCTATTCCCATTTATAATGAAACCATACAGATTAAAATTGAAAATTGGCTCCCAATATAACAAAAACCATCTAATTTATCAAAGAAACCAATTATATATCAATAAAGAAAGGAATATCTTCATAAAAAGTAAACACAAATTTCATGCTATTTAGCCAAGAATCATGGATTATTATCACCCAATAATGTTAAATATATCACTAAAACATTATATATAAATAGGCATGATAATAAAATCAAGGTATGACATACATTCAACGCATGTAATCTGAATCAATGGGAAAAACAAAATGGAACTACATGGTATGGAACTATGCATGGTGTGGGAATTTCCTATGTTCCTATACAATGAACACAATTAAACTTACTTGAAATATAATTCGAAGGGTGAAATACCATAAAAACATAAAACCATAATAATTTGAAATTACACCAGTCACTCAAGGTGAAATCATATCAACTGTAACATCAAATAGCAAAAACCAAAATTCTCATCCCTGGAAACTTGGTCATTTCCTGTACATGGGGTGATCAGTCCCAACCATGACTATTATCCCAGGATCAACACATTTCAAGTCTCTTGAATACTAACCAAAAAGAGTAATATGAATGAAAAAATAAACTTGGATGTCAAACCACTTTGTAATGTCCCTACCCAGCTTACCATTAAACCAGTAGCCAGACTGGTCGGTCACATAACCTTAATAAATTCTCCACTTATGCAAGATTCTTATGACTAGAAGAAAGGGTATTGAGAGTTGATAGTGGGGAGACTATTCCCCCTTTATCATAGTTGCACAAAGATATATTATAGTAAATTATAATCAACAAACAAAGTGGTAAATAGAAATGATAAGTAGCATAAGACAGGTTCATATATTCAATTCTATACAAGTGGTCAATGCTAGTTTACACAACATATGAATTCATGACATGGTAATGATACATATATGAAATCAGTAAGTAATACAATATTCTTTTCAATACAATTCAAAAATAAGGAAAGGAAAAAATGGCCCCACAAGAGATCTACTTGGGCATCCCAAGATCTAGCTCAGTCCTTTTATCCAAACTCCAAGTATAATCAACACACAAAAAACCCTAATCCTGCAAATATATAGTATAATCACGTACAAAGAGTACTCGAGTAGTGTTTAATATAAAATATTAATAGTTTGGAACCCATGGTGTCAAGACCATTCCAAATGGTGAAATATAATTTAAATATTGAGAAGGTATAGAGAATTATAATAGGATAATAAATTAACAACAATAGTCCGTGTTCTTATGAGACATCGGACGACTATACCCACTTCAACCCTTGCCTAGTGTCTGGACATGTAACTAGTTCATCAATTAAATAATTATTCATTTATATTTATAAGTCATGGGATACATAACTAGCATTAGCATCACCACATGATTGTATAAATGTTGAAGTTTCAAAGATATGACAAGGCAACCATGATTGATGACATTTAATAATAAAGATCCAAGGTAATGACTAAGGCAACATAGACCTAAAGGGATGCTAACTCAGTAGTATCTGAGTATATATAAGGGGTAATAGTGCAATCCAATGAGAATATTCCAAGGAAATACACAATAATATACTTAACGAATCAAAGGTGATATTCCAATGTAAAATGGGGCTAAGTACATATAGGGCCATATGGGTTGTTATAATGGAACCTACTTATCAATGATGGATCCAAGGAGTGTCTCCAAGTCATCGCTCACCACAAAACCTAAGTTATCTCTATCCATGAAACCTGCGATGCACACTCAACATAGGATATGTATCTATTGGTACCTCCAAATCCAACAACTTCTCGAGATAGAAGAATGGTCATTAATGTAACCATCTGATCAGTCGGGGCCCACTTAAGCCAGATGATCCGGAATGATACCTCTTGTGAAACCTCTACTACCTATCATTCTATATCATCACAAAACCCTAGTGATCTCATATAATTCTCTAAGACAGTGCATACCATCATCTTCTCCTACTAGAGCTATCAACTGATCAACCCATGAATGGTCATTTTCTTGATCTGTAGAAGGATCCATGCTCCACTCAATCAGTTTCGGTACTACTCAGTGTCTTCCTATAAGAAAGTACCTCATGAGATTTTCTAGAAAATGAGGACTCATCGCTAAAACATTCATTGTATTAAAACATCCAAGAAATACTCTATGGATATCTTCATAAAGACATCTTTAATGCTATCAATAAATTCCACAGTCAAAGAGAATATCTAGGGAGACAGATCGAGAATAATAGCCAATGGACTCAATCCTATATGATTAATGTACCATTGATACTTTCAACTAATGTATTAGTATAAATGGTTTAAAATAAGGTAATCAGAGTCCTCATGTACTGATTTGTTGAAGGTCACGCCAACACTAAGTTACTTGATCTGAAACCCATACTCAAGAACCTCTGACATCACTGTCCTAAATTCCCAACAAAACTTCATAAGGGGATAAAACATCAAACACATTCCTAAGGTCAACCCACATTTGATACCACTCTGTAATGAACTAGCCTAGAATTTCCTAGTCGGTGGAATACTTGGATACGATAACCCAAATCCGACCTCCATAGGCTAGGGGCTAGTGACATGTTCCAAGAAGGAACAACTAAAATGGGTTTCCTTTTACTAATGTACATTTATTCATGAATCCAACTATCTACATTCATAAGTAAAGAGGAATAAAAATAAAATATCTTAAATTCAAGAGTAAAAACCCATGAACGTAATAATATATAGGTAATAAAAAAGGCCAAGACATCATAATCCAAAATATATGATGGAAAAATACATACCCAACCAGAAAATATGTCCCAACATGATAATAAATTGAAATTTAAAAGTTGAGAGAGCTCGACTCTTGATCTCCAAGATAGAAAACCATACAAAGTCAATGTAACAAGGTAATCAATGATTTATCATAATCACTATTGATCTATGAGTCTTATGTATAAGAATCTACATGTACAGGATGATCCCATGCAAGGGTGAGTATATACATACCCAATAGCATGCCCTGAAAATCAAGAGAGAGTAATACGAGACATTGAAAAGTAGTCAACTAAGTCCAATGAATGAATTTCAATCAAAAACTGATTCAACAACTATAAAAATAACATATTCAGAAAAATAATTTCAAATGAGAGACAAATGGGATCTCAATCTCCATATCCCAACTAAGAACAACAAGTCTACCCACAGATCTAAATTCCATCATAGATGCCCAACATCATGCACAATCGTATAAGAAACCATGGGGAGGGGCCCACACCCCACCACTACTATGAACCAAAGACAAGGGATACATGACTCCTCCAAAAAATGCTTCTCATGTATCCCCAACATGAAAATAGTGGACAGGATAGCACCCCAGAATTGTGCGCCAAAGTTGAGGGAGCCACAACTCGGTGGAGGACATGCACACTGTCAAATCTCAATGATGGGGTATTTCCACTTTGCAGATAGAAGAACCACACCCTCTATAGTATGGGTGAGTACCTTCTATATACGTGTGATGATTATGGAGAACCTGTTCCCTGGTGTGACAAGATAGTACCATCCCCATTTATAGAGGACCCACACCCTAGTGTGACTAGGGAGTATATCCTCTGCCCATATAAAGAGTGTGGGGGGTCTTCTCTCTAGTGATATTGGGGAGTACCATACCACCAAATAGAGGACCCACTCTCTGGTGTTATGGGGTAGTTCTTCCACTATATGTACAAATAACATGGTGGACCCACACCTTGGTACAATAGGGGGTTATGCCCCTGATTATTCTCTAATGATCACACCTGATCGATACCATCAATCACATGATTCCTAAATTAGTGTCACACTCTAAACATCTCACATCATACAAAAAAATAAATTATAAATAATTCCATCACATTCTACATGAAAAAAAATCAAGATAGGCTAATCATGGACTAAAATCTATGTCTGGAAAAAATCCCGACGAGGGCACGAGTCCCATCATCCGTTCGTCATGAAAAAAGTCAAACCATTGATATGTAATAGTAGACATGCCTGAATGAAAAAATGGATCATTCTATTATGATCCTCATGTAATGAAACTCAGGAAATTTTATTCACTTTCCCAAATCGAACACCATATGAAGAAAAATATTTCACCATAACACGTACGTACATCACTGCATGGGCCCAAGCCATGTGTTTGAAAAAGGTTCCCAACATTGGTCCTGAATGATCAACCTCAATATCATTATCGCAATGTCAAAGATATATCATAAATTCAACCTTAGATTGTGATTATATAACTGAATCAAGATTCTAAACAAATAGTGATGATAATAAAAATTATTTTATTATCTAAATCATTATTTAGGAGAGAGGTAGGGCCCCATTCCTCCTCGCCCCCAATTCCCACAATAGAATATGAATAATAACATATTATTGATAATATTAATATTATTATTATATAACTAACATACAGAATAAATAGGGGGATAAATTACTCATACCGAACAACAATCACGCCCCTAACCCCCTCATTAATCATTTTATTTTTTTTATTTTTTTTATTATCAAAAATAATAACATAACTTAACACTCACCCCCCCATTTCCATGCCTGATGGTCCACGTGAATAAGGAGGTCCCCCTTGAAAATTGGCTTCCCAATATCTCCCTTCAATAATAATATTAATTATAGTAATATTATTATTCACAATTTAATCTGATTGTTCCTTCTTGGATTCATACAATCGTCACCTCATGATTCCTGTTATTATTTTTATTATTATTCTATTCTAAATATAAAATTTTATTACTAATAAAAGCATAAAATTTTTGTTGTTGGTAAAAAATTAGATTCTGGCCATTCTTCTCTAGAAAACCATCCAAATCCATACATATACACTGCACATCCCCAGACACCCATATTGTTCCCCTACTTCTAATTCATATCACTCCTTAGAATATTGAATCCATGGATTAGCATGTGTATCCCTTTCCATTCATCAATCCATCCACAAAAAATCAATCTATGTTTTTTCCATGCTACCGCAACAAATATGGGGGTTTGATCTTGGTCAAACATTCCATGAAAATGTCAAACAATATCCCCATATACCACTAATAAATAAATAGATGAATAGAGAGGTGAAAATCATAATAAAAAATTGAAATATCATTGGCCAATTGTTTATGGAATATTATTATATAGAAAACATGTTAGCAAGGGAAGAAAACGGGTTTAACAAATTTATTACATAATAAGGTAGCATGGATCATACGAAGGAATACATAATTCAAAGGTCAAGAGTAGATAATTAATTATTGATAAATATTTTAATCAAAAGGGTTTAATCCACAATTTAAGAGCCCTGCCTTAATTTTGGATATATTTTTGGAGAATAACGTGTTTTCCCGTGATGGATAAGACTCATTCCATTCACTACTTCTCTATCCCAATTAATTCAGTTATCATTTTTCATTCAATGTTGATCTACCAATGAAGAACACTCTCATCCTCCTATCAGATAACCAAAAGGGTTACATGGATAACCCTTATAAAACCATCATAAGAGGGTATTTATTAAGGAAATTAATTAGATCATTTAATAAAACAAACAAACAAATTATTTATTTATTTATATGAACTAAACACACATATCAACAAATTCCTTAATCAAACATCTGGTATCGACCAACATTAGATCTCAAATACGGTAGTCCTCACAGTACAAACTCAACTTGGTATCAGATTTCGAATCAAAGACTATATTTGGGATTCAATCCACTTTTTAAACAAATCTATTCATATGCAATATTATTACATTTAATACATTCATAATATCAATTCTGAGATTATTAGACCTCAAAATCTCCTGTATTCTCAGAAGCTAGCTCAAAAAACATTCTTAGAAATATTCGCAATTCTTAAATGGAAAAACAAGGTCCTCTGCATCTGGATTCATTTTAATTATTTAAGTATTTGGATATTCACTTAATTATTTTCATTTTGAGTTTTTAATCCCTCTTTCACTATATTCCACATCGAGTCCATATAGATTTTATCAGCAAATTTAGATCATAATAGTGGGTTGATTTAAGGATGTGTGGATATCTCTGATCAATGGGCTAGGTGAGGTTAGATCCTATAATGATCATTTCAGCACTATAATTCAGCTAAAAACCCAGTAGACTGTGATAAATGTGGTTTCATCTAATCTGGGAGAGAACATGGGAGTTTTCTAGATAATGTTTTTCCTTGTAAGACTTTGAAATATATCATGAAATATTTTCAATGTCAGGAGTTGAGATGTTTTGAGACTCTGAGGCCCGACGAGCACAAAATTATTGTTTAAAAAATATTTCATATATTTCATATTATTAGTTCCCATGTTTTTAGAAATAATGAAATACTTTCTGAAAATTTTACCCAATCAAAAATACAAGACCACATTTGAATTGGGATAAAGGGGATTACCCTTACCGAGGAATAAATTTAGTCATCATTGGATGTTCAGATGAGGTATCCATTGGCGGGTACGTAAATTGGATTATTTAATTAATTTATTTATTTAATTAATTTAACACCCAAAACTCATTTCACACATAATATAGAAAGTTATATAAAATATATTGGTTTATTTTTGTATCTCTAAGAATGTTTATATGATGATTCATCATTCTTCATTGGTGGATCAAGATCAAATGATGAACGATAATCAAATAGAGGTGGTTTGAAAAACAAGGAATGCAATGGATGTTTCTCATAACTAGTTAACATGTTATTCACCAAAAATAAATCCATATTATAGTTAGGGCTCATTAATAGTGGTTTTCCCCTTGATTAAAATATTCGACATGTTCTTATCTACTATTCTTTGATCTGTGATTATTTGATATCTTTCATGAGGCCACTTATCTTAATAAATATTTTTATTCTATTTTTTATTGATTATGCTATGTTTTTGAACATGAGTATCCTTGATAAAAAAATTTTGTCGAATAATAATTGTCCAAAAATTGATGAAACTTTGTTATTTTGTCTTTTCTATACCTTTCTATTGTGTTCTTGACTATTGGTCTATGGGGTCATGGTTCGACATTGTTGAGTAGGCCTGAGGATGATAAGACCACCAAATTCATGGTGGATATTAACACAACAACTCAATTTGTGATTTTTGGATATATCAGGATGGGTTAATGGTGTTCTTTCATTGGTATTGGATCTGAAGGAAGCACAAGTGGTAACATGAGGTGTTACGGTTAAAGAAGGTTTTCAGTCTTTGAGCATACTGTTATATTCAAATTTCTGTCAATAAGAGGGCCCAAATTGATGATAAAAGGACTTCCCTAGTAATTTCAAGTGGTCAACAAGATATATAGGTTGTGGATAAGGTGGATTTGTATTTCTCATGAAACCTTCTTCAGTTTCATGAAAATCATGATATACAGGGTGTGTATTGCCATGGACAGACACCGTGTAATCAAGAATTCTATATCGGCTACGGTTTATGGTTTGAGTTAAATATCATGTGATATGTAAAGGGCCCATATTTCATGGGGCACTTATCCATTCGACTCGGCCTATACATAGGGTACATTCCTGGGAGCCCATGTGGTTCCAGATGTCATGCATGTCGGGGCATAGGATGTATAATTTAGAGATTGCACATTCTTGGGATGACGATGCACACATAGTCTTGGCATGAACCTGAGTTTTTGTTTGTTTATATGGGCATGGAAGGTACTGGCACATGGCCAGTGTACAAGGTCATTGGTCTAAAAAACATGATAATTCCTCAGGTGGATGGGAAACACATTGTAGGCCCTATACACACTATGTACAATGAGATAGATGTGGAGCCACATTCATAGGAGACAGAGACAGGTGAAGAGTTGGGTTTACACACCATGTGAAACACCATAGATGTTGTGTAATTCCCTTTGTATATTATTTATTTTATATCTCCTTTGTTTGGACTCATATTTTTTCCCTTGAGTATCTTATCCTCATTTATTTCCACATTGAACACAATTGTGGCCTTCAGAGTGATTTTTTGAGATATGATGAAACATATTATGAGTGGGAAGCTTCCTTAGTCGATGATTGATGATGGAATTTATCAGTAAGGATTACCAGAGAGTGTTGATAGAGATAGTACACCCCTATTGCACCAGGGTGAGGGTCCTCCACACTAGTTGGTCATATAGACCTAATATTCCCTAATGCGGGTATATTTTCACTATCAACTGAGATGATACTCCCATATCGTAACTTGGTGTGTAACCTATATAATTTTTATTTTAGGAAGATGTGGTACTCCTCTGTTGTACCAAGTTGTGGGTTCTCTATCACTGTGGATTGTAATCCCCTATCATACCAGGGAGAAGGTCCTCTATCCTTACAGATGGTACTAGCCTGCATGGGCATGGTTCTCCATTACATCTTATCCCATATATAGAGATGGTACTCCCCTATATGGGTGTGAGTCATCTATTTATGGGTATAATACTCCCTTGTCGCATCAGGGTGTGAGTCCCCTATATTTTTTACATAGTTATAGAGATGGTACTACACTACATAGGAGTGAGTCTTCTATTTACATTGTGGAATTGCTCTGTTATACCATGTTGTGGGCCCTCAATCTTTTGAAAACTATGCTACCTCAGGATGTGGAACATTAGTGAGGTTTGGGACCTTCTCGTGACTTATTTAGGATCACACATGAGATGTAGGACACCAATGATGGGCCTTTTCCACTGTAGGAAGACTCATCATCTGGGGCTATAACTTGTGATGAAGATCCCCTTTTTATCTCATATGGGTTTCTTACATGATAATATATATATATTGTTATTGTTATTGTTATTATTTATTTCCCTATTTCTTATGGTTGAGATAAAAACTTATATCTTGTCTTCTATTTCTCTCTCCCCAGTTTTTTAGGTTCCCTACTCGGTATCTATATACTCAACCCTGCATGCGATTTTCTGGCACATGTGGTGTCTTATATAGACTATAGATAGATCAATAGTGTCATTGTTAGGGAATATGGATACTTGGGTGCATTTGACTATGTATGGGGGTTGGGGCTTGTATATTAGTAGTCAAGATCTCTCAAGATTACTTTATTCTAGTTGTTGTCAGGTTGGAACATCTATTCTTGGTGGGAATGTATTTTTCCTTTAATTTTATGATTTAACTATAACACTCTTTTATATATTGTATAGGTTACGACAAGTATGGTTTTTACTCTAGAGGTTATTGAATATTATTATTATTCCTATATACTTCTTAATGGATATAGTTGGGTGAATATCTAAATTTACATTAAGAAAAGGACCCTCGTTTTAGTTGTGACATATCATCCCTTCTCACAATCCCATACCCTATGGAGGTGGGCTTGTGGTTGTTGTGTCCTGGTCTTCTCCCAGCCAGGTAGGCTCTAGTGGGTCAGGTCAATAAGGATTGGTATCAAAGGTGGTTTGAACTCAATACAACATTTTTAGTTTTCCCCAAATAAGGTTGGGTTTGGAATTTATGGTAATGGTGTCAATGTGTTTTGAGTGCAACTTTCAATCTAGGGAACCCAGTGATGGTTTTGTGGCCAGTGTATATATTCACTAGGACTTTCAGTACAAACTTTTTTACATGAGATACAATCAAATTGGTTATAGGGAACAATGGTAAATGTATCATATATGATTCAGTCATTTGAATATCATTCTCGAGTCATCTCATTATATATATATTCCCATATGACCGTGGTACATCTTGATTATTTTTAGGATGTAACGAACCAAAGTTTAATCAATGGAAATTCCATTCATATAATTACATCATATAATCACATGAAATCACAACATAGTGAACTAATAAGTACTATGTGGCCTTTAAACATAATATTGTCACTTTTTTATTTGAATTTAAAAAAGATGACCTAAACGGTTGTGATCATTAAGATGTTTTGAGTCCAATAAGACAAACATATTTTTTAGTGAATAGTAACTAACCCTTCTGAACACAAATGTTACCCTTATGAATAGTAATATAACCCATATGAATTGTAATTTTTTTAATTAAATAGTAACCTTACCAATTAAAGTATAAATAAAATTTATCAATCTTATATGTAACAATAAGATAGTGTTGGTATTTTTATAAGTCATAAAAAATTATTTAAAAAATTATGAATAATTTAATAATTAAAAAAGAAAATTTAATTTCATAAAATGTATTCATAAATTATTGTCTTGATTTATAATGATTATAGAATTATTTTATGAGACCTTAGTATTTTTCATTGTATTATAAAATCAGTTATAATTTTAAAATATGTATTTTCCAAGAATTTAATGATTTTATTAAAAAAATTAAATTTCCCAAATTTATAAATTTGTTTTCATAAAATGGATTTCATTCTCAGAAGCTACATGTCAAAAAATGGTGAGGGTAATTTTTTGGATTTTTTTTGAAATACATGATTTTTTATGAATAGTAAAATAAGATAATTTACGATAAGTGCTAAAACCTGAATTTCTGCATCATTCTTAAGTCATAGATGATGTAAATTTCTTTTTGTTAGAACTCACAGAAACTTGATACTATTTTTTGTCATGTAATAATCATTATTTCTTTTCTTATAGATAAATAGTAAACTAATGATTAAAATATTAAGAAAACCCTCCTCCCCTCCACTATAAAAACCACCCACACTCCCATATTCTCTTCACTCCTCTCAAGACTTATGGATTTACTAAATTATGCTCAAATTTCTACCAAAACTCTTCCCCCATATCCAATGTCCCTTGTTCTCTTCAAATAAAAAATACTATCCACTTAATAGTCTCTCAAGGAAGATTAATTTAAGAGGTAAATTCCTCTTGTCAATTCTTTTATTTCATTTCATGTTCCTTTGTTTTATTTTCTATCCTTAACACTCCTCATCAAAATGTTATGAAAAATCCAATACCATACATGTAATTTAATTTTTAATTATAATGTAATTATTTATTATCATCTCTCCTTTACCCTTATTTTATAATAGTAGTCAAACACCATTTGAGATGTGTTGATTTACCACATTCAAGGATGATGGGTTTTCAATTTCAATTTCCATATTCAACTTTGGTCATTAAACCATTAATAAGGTTGAACCAGTCTATAATATCTGTATCAAGTATGGTTCTGTAAAAAAAATTTATACATGGTTTTGATAAATAAAACAAAATGTGTTCGTCGTGATGAAAAACCGCCAATTAATCCAAAAGGTTATCACTAATGTTTTATAAAATGATTCATCTTCACTCCAAGTAACCAAATGAAATAAAAAACCTTGTAACCTTCTGGATGTTCAATAATAAAATATAACTCCAATTCTAATAAACCATACTCATTTTACATGATTACCTATTCATATATATAAGTAACACGACCATGAAACAAACGAGCCCGAACAAAAAAATGAACCTCATGACCAATAAAAAAGGTTATTAATGAACTCAAAATGTATATAATAAATCAATTAAATTTGAAATATGATATTTAATTATTAATTAATGAACCTAATTTGATTATTCAGGTCATTAATATCATGTGGAGAACACTGTCGGACTAAAGGTAAGGGATTCTACCCAAACCTCCATTATTCCATCGAGATATTCTTACTCTCAATTTAACCAAATGGAATCATATATTATATTTATGAACATCATATAATTTCTATTTATAAATATAAAATCTTGTATAATGATCCATTATTTATTCTCTTTTAGGGATATACACTCTTTTAACTGATTCCCTCCACAATACATCTCGTTAAGAAGACCTGTTTTATGGGAACATTCTGAATTAATAGCCTATTTCAAGTGTACTCTACCACATGTTTTAAGCTACAATTGTTTTTATAAAACCAATGTTTTCTTATGAATGAATTCTTGGTTCACTTCTAGTTTTAAATAAAATATTATTCCCTTTTCTATTTTAAATGCTCGTTAGTATTTTTCTTATAACTGCCCTAAAATGTTTTAATGATAAAATATCATAAATACTCTACTTACATGTTGTAAATTATGTTTGACATCAAATACCATGATATATTATTGTTTTATCTTATGAATGTCCAGGTATGTTTTCATTCCATTCTTTTAGGGACACTTTTATAATACACCCATTTAATATGCTTTATGACATGATAATGATACCCATTTCATTCCATGGTTACCCTTATGTATATGTATGATGGATTATGTATGATTCATTATGAGATAAGAATATTGATGAACATGTTAAGATGGGTGCACCCATATAGTACTCCAATGCATTTGGAAAAGTTGAGTTTCATGAGACGTTATGTGGATTGGTCTTGGTGGTTATCCTTCACTCGTGCTACCATGAGTAACGGTCTTGGTGGTTAACCTTGACTTATGCTCCTCTGTGTACAACAAGACTTGAATCATACTAAATTTATGTTTTCTATTACTTCTACATTATTATGAATCCATGTTTATATGTTATGATTTCACATGTTCTATACCTTTTTATACCATTATTCAATTCCTTTTAACCTATGTGATAAATATTTTTTACTATGATTTATCCCTTAATGATATTTTATCTCATTCCTTTGTTCGTGTTAAACCTATGTTACAGTATAAATATGAATGAGTACAATGGTATTTAGGATCTCTTTATGAATAATAAATAAATAAATGTTGTATGTATCCATGTTTTTAGTTTTATGTAACTAGTATTCCAAGCCACTATAATTTTGGATCCTTGGTATGTAATATGATGCCTTACTATGCTTAAAATCATGTAATTATATTTGTAAAAGGATAGGGTCACTATAGTTGGTATCATAGGAAGGTCTAGTTATTTATGTAGATTAAGAATAGAGCACATTAGTAAGAACCTTAATGATGAGACTATGTATAATAAAACAAAACTAAATTCTGGTAAGTATAGAGTAAGTGGCTTATCCAGAAAATACATCCCTGTATGGATATAAATAAGTAGAGTTGGCTCTGCCACAAATGTATCTAGGGGTATAACCAGAAGACACTGCTTTGACCTAGACTCAAATGGGATTTGGTGTACGACATCAGACCATGTTGTACCCTTGGTTTGACACTCATGGGGGATATTCTTTGGAAAATTCATGATGATAGTAAAAATCATCATTAATGGATTAAAATATTAAGTATATAAGTTAGGAAATAGATCAAGGGAAAACTAGATTTAAACCTATGGAATCAAAAATTAGGATATACTTCTCTTTTACATGTTTATCCTTTTATGTTCAATGTTTCCTTTTTTTCTTACTAGATAAGTATTCAAACCACATAAAGGTAAATTATTTTTCATAGTTAATGGAGGGAGATATAATTACACATTCGAACAATAAATTTTATAGGGAATGTAAATATTTCTATAATGATATGCCAAATATTATGGGAACGGGTGGTTAAAACTTCATGAAAATACTTTCTTAGCTAGGTCAAGTTATGAATAATAACATGAATCATGTGTAATTGCCTTATCCTCAAAAGAAAGGCAATGTTTTCATTGAATCCTTCATGTTTCAAACTTATCCCATGTTAAGTGGATTCTTTGATCCCCTCCTCATGGAATAATGGAAAAATCCATTGAAATGATATTCTCTGTCCTCTATTGCTTAGAAGAAGAGAAAGTTGTACTTGAAGTCTATCATTTTGATAGAGAAGCTGATAAGTGGTAGACCCTGATAAGTATTATGTAGTCCCATGAGTAAATTGATTCCATGGATTTAGAGAAATCTAGAATTTTTTTTCAGGAAATATTTTCCCCAAACCCTCCATCTCAAGATGGAAAGAGGGTTCCTCAGACTCAAGCAGGATGAAGATGAGTCTATCAGGGTGTATTATGAAAACATCACAAGTCTTGAAATATACACCTCCTGCTTTTTCCTAAACACCAAAAGTAAAGTGTATATCTTCTTTAGCGGACTAAAGACGATTCGACAAAAAGTCTTGGTGATTCGTGACTTCAACAGTTACGAAGATATTGTACATTGTTCCCTCGAGGTTCAAATGGAGATTAGAGACTCCCTTAGGTATCATGGACACGGTGAAAAAGATTAAGATAAAGTCTAATATGAGTGGTTCAAAAATTAAATACCATAATAGAAAGAAGATAAAACATCCCACATGTCAAAATTGTGGGAAGAAGCATCTTGGGAAATATCAAAAAGGAACTAGGAATTGCTTAAAATATGGAACGATGGGACATCTAGCTAAAAAATCATGAAGGGATATGAATAATCCTATTAATGTGGAAAAATAATGGAAGGTTTAGATAAATTTTCAGATAGTGGTACAATGTTACAACTAAAACGAGCATGGGTATTATGAAAACAATTTTCTTAAGTTAGGGGTTGTCTGAGGCAATCTACAACAACCTCCAAGGCAACAAGGAAGGGATTATTATATCACTGCTGCTGAGGTGGATCCAGACCATGATGTGGATACATGTATGCTAGTTATTCATTCAAAAATAGAGAATGTAATAGTTTGTTATGGTGTAATGCATTCTTTTATATCTTGAATGTTTAGTATAATTATTCACACCCCACCTAAAATTTTAGAGGTTAATTTATCTATGAGAGTAGTGAATGGGAAAATTATTATGTATAAGGTTCATAACTCCTCCCTAGTAAATTTTTGTGGCTGGAACCTCCATGAAAATCTTTTCACACATCCATTAGGGTAGTTATATGTTATCTTGGGCATGGATTGGATATATTTATACAAAGCCAACATGAACTCTCAAGAAATGGAGATCACTCTTCACATCTTGAAGAATCCTCCAATTCTTTACATGTGTAAGGAGTAAGAAGAATATCCTTTAGAATCATTTTAACAAATGTTTATATTACTACCTTATGGGGAACCATGTATCACTCAAGTGATTGGGACAAATGAGATGATACTTCTTGAATATATTCCCACTGTGGGGGATTACTCTGATGTATTCTATAAAGAATTTCTTGGTCATACTCCTAATTGATTGGTTGAGTTATCATTTAAAATTATTCCTAGATCCCTACCTGTTTCAATGAAACCTTAGATAATGGCCACCATAGAGTTAGAAGTGTTAAATAAATAGTTACAGGAGAATTTGAAGAAGCATTTATATGACTGAGTGCTTCACCATGGAGTGTGCCAGTCCTCTTAGTTAAGAAGATGAATGGATCAATGCTCCCCTACATTGATTATCGTGTTCTCAATAAAATCATGATAAAGAATAAGTATCCCTTTCCTACTATAGATGACTTGTTTGATCATCTTTGTGGGGCTAGTTATTTCTCTATGGTGGACCTTTGATCAGGATATCACCAATTAAAGTTGAGGTAGGAAGATATTCCAAAGATTTTATTTTGAATGAGGAATTAACACTATGAGTTCATATTTATTCCCTTCATACTCAAATATTCTCCACTATTTTTATGGATCTAATGAATATAGTCTTCAGATATTATCTCAAAAAAACATTTGTAGTCTTTATCGATGATATTATGATATACTCCAAGAGAAAGGAGGAACATGAGGAGCATTTGAATATTTTTATAAACACTTTATGAAGGGAGAAACAATATGAAAATTATAGTAAATGTGGGTTATAGGTGGAGTAAGTATCATTGTTGGGGATTTTTTTCACCAGAAAAGGGATATATGTGGACCCTTCCAAGACAAATGCAATTGAAGAGTGGTCCAAGCCAGCATCTTTAATGGAGTTCCATAGCTTGATGGGTCTAGAAAGGTATTATCGACCATTTTTTAAGAACTTATCATGATTTTTAAACCCAATGAACAAGATGAAATGGAAGGGATTGAAGTTTTTGTGGCCTCAATAATGTAAAGACAGTTTTAAGGAGTTGAAAGAGAGGCTTATCACTACTCTAAAAACCACACTCACAAAAAGTGGAGAACTATTTATGGTTTACAGTGATACTTCAAAGAAGTTATTTCGCTGTGTGCTGATGAAAAATGATAAAGTGATGGTCTATATCTCAAGGTAGATGAAAATCGATGAGCAAAACTATCCTATGCATGATCTGGAGTTTATGGCTGGGATATTTGCGTTGAACATTTGGCGGCATTATCCCTACGGGGAGAACTGTGAGGTATATACTGATCATAAGAGTCTCAAATATATATTCACAAAAAAATAGCATAATATGCACCAGTGATGATAGTTATATCTCATCGCGGATTATGACTACTCAATGCACTGCTATCCTCATTATGAAAATAAGGTGGAAGATTCTCTAATGAGCATGGATCAGGCATCTTTATCAATGACAAGAATTGAAAATTCTAAAATCTTCTTCAATACGCAAAGGATATACATGGGAATTGTTATAGGAGGAACGTCATCAATCCTTTCTCAAATTATTGTTTAACCATCCGTCATGGAGAAAATAATGGACACCTAAAGAAAAGATATAGAAATTCAAAAAATGGTGGATGCTATTAGATAAGGTAAACCCTATGAGTTCAAGATTTATGAGGAAGGAGTTGTAATATTTGGGTGACAATTATGTGTACTATCCAATCCAAAGATAAGGAAGGATATTTTGAATGAATCACATAGATAAACATTTTTTATTGACCTAGTGAGCACAAAGATTTATCGAGATCTCTGTGAGAACTTTTGGTTGGACAATATGAAGAAGGTGATTGACGAATATACATCAAAGTGCCTGGTATGTCAATAAGTGAAGGATGAAATCAAGAACAGAAAGTGGATGATGCAACCACTACCCATAACAATCACTACCACAAAACAGGGAAAGCAAAGAACTAGCCTTTATCCGCACTAAACCGAAAGAGCTGATAGAGGGTTGTGCATTTATCAATGCTAGCTAAATGTGCTGATAAAGGGTAAATTTATCAGCTCTATTATTACTAATGATAATTTTTTTTTATTAATTTATATAAAATTATTATATTTATAATCAAAAAGAAAATTTGTGTACATTAACAATTATATACCATTATTTATAAATATAAACTATATTTAGATATTATTAATAAATAAATATATATTTATCCTATATATCATTTTAAATAAATATATAAGAAAATAAATAAATTAATGAAATTATACCGTTATAAAATAAGTATTTATCAGCACTATGATTTTAGCAATGATAAATATGTGTTTTATCAGTGGTTTTTTAGCACTGATAAAGGTTTCTTTTATCAGCTATTTTATTTTACCATGGAAAAAACATATCTTTATCATCATTTTTAACTAGCACGGATATAGGTTTCAGCAGTTTTTATAGAAGAACCCTAATAGGCTCCTCCTCTCTCGCATGCATTCAAGATTTCGTGAAAGCTGAACCCGACCCTCCTCTACCGTGACCCCTCCCCCTCCTCCTCCCCCCTCCTCCTCCATCGTCATTTCCTTTACCTCCTCCTCTGCCATGACCGTCCTCCACCATTGTTGTTGCTTCCTCCGCCACTGCCTCTTCCACCACTACCTCCTCTACCGCTGCCTCCGCCGCCGCTGCCTCCGTCACTGTCAACGCTGCCTCCACCGACACTGCCTTCACAGCCATTGACTCTGCCGACGTTGCCTCTGCAGCCTCTGCCTCCTCCACAAAGGTATATTCTTTGAGTGCTTCGGGTATTATGGATGAGATTAAATGAGTTTTATGATGGTAAAATATGTTAGGGGTTAGCCTAGTATTGTGAAATCTTTCGAAACATGACCTAAAGGTATATTATTTGAGTTGTGATTAGCATAAGTGGTGTCATACCATGTATGGTATATATGCATGGGTATGCCTTAGACATTGGGAATGTGGATGGTATGGGTAATTTTCTTGACTTGAGATTGTATAGGCATTGAGATTCCTTGGAATATTTTTGAGAAGGGATCCTTGAGTGTCGATATTTTTGATGTCAAGATTTGTTTTGAGTGTAAGATTTTTATGATTCCTAGACCTATGTTTTTTATGTGTTTCTTAGTGGAGTAGCTATTAGATTATGGATGGTCACATGTGATTTTGAGATGATACCAGTTGAAATTAATTTGTGGGGTTTTCATGAAAATTTTAAGAATGTTAATCTTGTTGGAAAGTAGCATGGAGGTTATTTGTTTTGAAGAATGATATACCATGGAGCATGGTCATGACTTTAGGCATTTGAGATTAATATATAAGAGATAGGACTAATTTTAGTCCATTTAGGGTGAAAATTCATGGTATCAAAGATAATTACACTAGTCTAGACATTCATTTTTTCGATAATGAGGGTTGTCGATCACTATTCTTGATACTGGCTCGTGTGGTTACATGGGGTGTACATAGGTATGTTTATAGATCAGGTTTATTAGAGTCTCTCATAGAGATGGTATTTTAGTATAACAAAATGGTGTTCGATTTGTGGAATCATGAGTCAAGTAATTTGATCATGTGGTACAATATTTTACACCCATTATATTGGATGACGTGAGAATGGTACACTCCGGTTATGTGTGGTACCGATTTATATATCATGTTGGTGAGATGTAAAGTGTGAGCCAATGAAAGATAGATTTGAATAAATTATTTTAGACACAATTTCTTGGGGTTTTGGATGAAATAGAAAATTTCAATCTATGGTGGAGGATACATCTCAAATGGATCAAATATAGTGTCATGTTTGATCCGAGAGTAAATCCTAGACATATGTTTCATTAGATAAATGATCATGGATCAAGAGAATAAACACAAATTTGGTGATAGAACATGTTGAGGTGATTCTTGATAATTTCATAAGGTAAAAATGTAGTGGGGATTGGAACCAATGGTTTTTAAGGGTGCGACTTTCATTTCAAATGAATTTCAATGTGTGATGGGTATAATATTTCAGTTATCGGGGAATATCTGGCATCAGATATTTCATGTTAATGATAATGTTTGATAAATATGATCACATATATTAAATATCTATGATAATAAATGGATCACTCACTATGCAGGTATGACCCTCAACATACAATGATCTTCAGTATAATGGGACTGGTTATTGGATGGTTGATATAGAATTTGTATGTCGTTGAGTTAGTGAATATGATTTATATGGTCCCACATTAATACCATATTTATATTTTAAATGATGTAATAGATAAATTTTATATGTTTACCAAATGATAAGGATATTAATTAAGTGATTCAAATGTGATTCATGAGGTACATCGTGATTCATCATGTGATTTTGGCGGTGAAACCAATTCATCGCATTATTTTGGGGGTGGACCTATTTCTTCACATGATTAAAGAATTGAATCATGTGTAAAAATGTAGTGGTAGTGTTTTCTATGATATGAGATGTTGTATACAATATAGGTAAATGGTTACATCATATTATGTATGACAGGTTCATTTTGAGGTATGATTGTGACTTTTTTAGGGAATGTTAGCTCATTATGGCCTTGTTCATAAGTAGTAGAGACTTGTTTGACTCTATTTGGAATAAAATATGACAACTAGTACTATATTTTAGAGGGGTTTTTCATATGAGTTTTGGTTTGGTTAGTTGTAAACCACACCAAGTTGGTTTTTGGACAACTGGATGACTTGTTACAATAGGCGTTTACGATGGTTGGCAGCACTTTGGATCAGGATCATGGTGGGAATCACCATGAACCTGATGATGTGTTTATTGAAAAAATTATGCCCTTAATGGATGGGTTTCTTGGATCATCATATATAGGTATCAATGATGTCTAACAAGACATGTCCCATTCCAAAATCTCATTGGACATGTTTTGGATTGGTATAACATATGAGTTCTCATTTTCTGTTTTATTTTCAGTTGGAAATATCCTATGTTGTGCATCTCTCATCTACTGTGAACAGACCTCTGTCATGCACTGAACGACACCTTTGTGGTGAGTTTTCTCCTATTACTCAATGGTTTCCTCTTATTCTCTTGTTATTACTATTTGATATTGATGGTTATAATGTGAAATGTATGGGCTAAACGCCCAGCTGAAAATCATCGTCATTGGTGGTCCTCGTTTACACACTAAATGAATTGAATGTTGGTTGGTTCCTGTTGAACATTTGAATAAAAAATTGGTAATTTAAATATAATTGTCTTATGAATGAATTCCCCAGGGTGATAAAACTTCTGTGATAACCCCTAAATTCACAAGAAATGTTCAATAAGGGTTGCTTTTTCAAATATGAAATTGTGATTGTTTGGTTTGAATGGTGTTGTGATTGTAAGCATGATTGTGTATTTGTATGGTGTTGTGGTTGTTTGTCATGATTGGTATGAATTCTTTTCCCATTTGTAATTCTTCCACCATTGAATATTAATCCAAACTTTACCCATTTCAATGGCACCACCACTTTGTTACTAGTGAAATTCTATTGAATTCTAGAAAACCACTTCATTAGAGGACTCTATAAGACACTCTATAGACACCCTAGTCAAACAAACATAACAACACATGTAATGAATCCTTCCACCCACAAGAACTCTATTGAAAATCATACCATCTATTAGTTTAGTACCATAGTTCTTGACTAGAGACATTATGTTTCTAGATAAACACTAAAATACAGGTTTACAAAAATTCATATAGATCACAAGTGGGATACTAAAACATTCTAGTGTAAGGGATTCCCAGAGATTGTTGAAAATATTTTGTGTAATTATTCTTTATATATTAATATTTCTGTATCAAATAGGATGAATATGAATAAAGAATGGATGAATTCCAATAATTTGGAAAAAGAGTATGAAGATGACGTGGAAGAGTTTATCAAGTTTGTAAAATATCATGCATGTAACCCTTCTCAAATCCTTTTTCTGTGTTTATGCAGTTGTTATTCAAGAAAAATTAGTACAAAGGAGTTGGAAGAACACATGATCTGTCATGGAATAGATCAATTTTATACATTTTGGAATAAACATGGGAAAAAATAAATATAGGTAGTGGTGCGGATAACATGGTATTTTATGGATCATCTAATTTGATTACAAGAATGAACAATAAAGATGATCATATGGAGGATGTGATTTCAAATGTGAATGATGATGAAGATCATATTAAGGAAATTACAAGGGAAGTTAAAGATGAACTTTGTGATTTTGCAAAACTGTTTGGGAAGTTAAAGATTTGTACTAAAATGCCATTTGTATGATAGTTACACTAAATATATAGCATTTTCAGCCGTATTGATGCTGTATAATTTGAATGCAGGAAATGGGTGGAGTGATGCCAGTTTTAAGCAGCTACTAGTTCTCTTGAATGACATGATCCCATATGATAATGAGCTCCCAAGCTGAACATATGCTTCCAAATGAATGCAACGATTGATTGGTATGATCTCTGAAATAATTCACTTCTTCCTAAATGACTATCCAATCCTTAGGTTACCATATGAATAATTATGAGAACAATGGGAGTTAAGATCTATTTATGTATAATAAATAATGAAATGTTTTATTTAGTCCCATGTTTTCTGTTCTATGTACCTTGTCTTCCATGACCATAGACATTACGATCCTTAGCTTGTAATATAATGCCTTACTATGCTTAAAATCATGCAATGAAATTTGTAAAAGGATAGTGTTGCTATACATGATTCCTCTATGAATAAATCCATCCAGTTTACTGATTCAGGCTCATGACAATGATAAAATTAGTAATGAGGGCTCAGTTCTGGTGCCATTTCTCGATAATTTTATTCTAGTTGTAGGTGGTAGAACCCATGCATATCTAGAAATATATTACACTATCCGATAAAAATGATAATGTGAAAAAGATTAGTTCCCTCCTTCAGTTTTAGTACTAGAGGCCGCTGATGTTCCATAGTGAGCTAGATCCCCAGGCAACAAAGGATTTGATTGATTAAGTGATCCAACTTTTCATACATGTACAAAGACATAGTTATTAGACAATTTTCACAAATATCTAGTATTTTCCACAGAGTAGCTGGGTGTTGGTGGAGTCTAGTCACATTGGTGCATGATGAGTTATAACTCCCATGGTCTTACCTCTTGCAGTTGTTTCCTAAGGAGTAAAAACCCTCGTACTTGGACTCGGTTTTGATTCAAGAGTCTTTACAGCTTTAATAGCGAGGGATGACATTTTATAAGTGTGTCGTGTGGTTCATTTACCCTTCATTGTACTCCCTAAACATGATTTGGGATGGTTACATATGATAATGATATTTCAACTAGGGTATCTATAGAAACATTTCTTACAATGTTGTAACCCTATGCATTCCCATAGGTACTGGAGTTCTAGATAGGGAAATGTGATAGAGATATTCCTATTGCAGGTATTTAATGTCACTGGAGCCTTTAATATTATCCCAGGTCTAAATTTTGTGCAATGGAAATAATTTTATTTGTTTTGAGGCACATAAGGTGTACCCATACTAAGACTCATTCGTTGGATCATGTGTAATATGGACAAAGTAAATGACTATGATAGATCAGATAAGGGAAATACAATCCATGTGATGGGATATGACACATCACATTTGATTTCCCAACCCAACATTCTGAGGAGGATAAGAATACATTGGATATACCACTAGGTAACATGTAATACCATGATCAGGGTTCTTCTAGACATTGACAAGGTGTACCTTAAGGAGATGGAGCTAGTAAATAAGTAGGTGGGGCTCCCAGAGGAAGATATTCTGGTGGTGGATGATGTTACGAGATACTTTCACCTCCACAACCACTATGTATCCCAAGTTAGGATCATGGATATGATAGTGGGGGTCGTGGGAAGCTGAAGGATTTGGAGTCTTATGACCTGATTGCCCAAAAAATGATTAGTTGTATTATTTTTACTTTTTATAATATTTATTTTGTACTAGTAGGCACATGAATTATTCATTACTTTATTTAATACTCCTTCTGTGTGAGCAGGATCTCCTTGTTGAAACTTTTTCTCAACTACTTTGGCTGGAGGTTCTTACTTGTAATGAGTCCTCAATATCACTTATTGATTTGTAGTGTGAGCAATCACATGGTGGAGAGAGTTTATCATGGGAACTCTTAGTCATCAAGATGATACATTTTGGATTAACCTTGGGTATAGTCTTTTTATCCATGGTTCGGGCCTATATTTACTATCACCAAATATGATTCATATTTCCTCAAAAAAATAGGATGGTATTCTCCTTTGTAAAAGAGAGAGAGATATGATAGAGGAGTGAGTGGTTATTGTTAGATGAATGTTATAACTCATCACCCATCAGTTGGAAATTTCATCTCTTGGTGCAGTGGGATCATCCTGAATCTGGGTTCTTTAAATTGTGTTTGATTACATAGACATATTTCCTAAAGACATTTCAAGACTACCTTTGATGTGGTAGGTGGATTTTTGTATCTAATTTACCATAGGTAACACTATGATATATTGTGTGATATATTGAATGGCCCCTATTGAGCTCTGAAGGAAGATGGTGCAGTTAGAGGAACTTTGAGGTAAGAGTTTTGGCAGACCCAATGTGTCCCCTAGGTTGATCTGGATTTTTTGTGTGAAACTGGTAGAATGGAGCTTGCAGCATTGTTTTGGTTGTCATCACCTGAACCCGGGCATGATAATTAAAAATTACCCCTAACTGAGGACTTACGTCCTCTTGGATTATTTCGGATGTGTGATATGTTTCTCGAAGTTTGATCTTAAGTCTGACTAACAATAATTCATGGTCCATGAGGAATATATTCTGAATCTAGCATTGATATGTCACTATTGACACTATGATTTCTAGGTGATTCCTTTTGGTGTGATAAATTACCCCACTATGTTTATGGATATGAGGAACCCGATCTTCCAGTCATACTTTGATAGATTAGTAATTGTCTTCATTGATGACTTTATTATATACACTACATCAGAGGAGTAGTATATAGAGAACATAAGGATTTTTCCAGACTTTCTTTAGGATAACCAGCTATATATTAAGCTCTCAAAGTTACACTTTAGGATCTCTGAGGTTTACTTTTTGGGGCATTTCATTTCTGATTATGGATTAGCTATAGACCAGTAAAATATTAATGATTTGATTTATTGGGATCCAAACAATATCATTTCATAGGTGTGGGGTTTTATTGGATTTGAAGGGTACTATAAGAGTCTCATGGAATACATCATTAGGATTGTATCCCCTTTTAACATTCGGATGTTTGAAGGGTATTAATTTACCAAGACTGAGTAGTATCAGAAATCCTTTTAGGAGTAGTGGCTGAGGCTAATTAGTGATCCCATTTTCATTCTACCATTGGAGTTCATGTAGTAAAAATTATATAAATATTATTTTTGAGTTGGGATCAGATACATGTTGATGCAGAGGTAGGATGTGATCAAATATGTGTTGAGGAAATTGAGACCCCATGAGATGAACTACATGACTCATGACCTAGAGTCGGCTATTTTTATCTTTTCTCTGAGGATGTGGAAGAACAATCTTCTAGGAGAGTGATTTTTTTACTCAGACAATCAGAGTCTCTGGTATATCTTCATGCATAATGATCTAAAACTAATATTGAGGTGATTGTTGGACTTATAGTAAGACTATGAATTTTATATATTCCATACTCATGGAAAGAGAAACATGGTAGTTTATTACCTCATTAATAAGTCATGTTATCATCTCGTGGAGGAGGAAACTATGTAGTTGGATTATTTACAGTTGATCATCATGGAATAGAGGGGTGTGAATTATCCTCATTTGATGATGTTGACCCCCTATTCTTCTTCAATGTGCGACAAAGGCTTAGTTAGGATACATCCACTATGAGGTCCTATATAACCATATATCCATAGGATATTCATAGGATGAATTCTATAAGTGAGGGAATAATGTCTTTACTTACCAAAAACATACAGTCGTTAAGGTCTTGTTGTGAGTGGAGGTGATGATGGAGTTTCAAACTTATACTTTGGTCATATATATTAGAGTAGGGAAGATATAAAAAGACCTTCAATGGCTATTTTTGAGGGATATCATTATTTGGAGTGTGGCTGAGTTTGTCTCTAAATTTATCACATGTCTGTAGGTGAAGCATTGGCACTAGGTTCTGAATATTATATTGTGGATTCATGATATACTTGACTGGAATTAGTACAAAATATACATTTAATTATTAATAGAGATCCATGGATAGTGAGAGATCATGACTCCATATGGGTGATATTTAAAAAACTTTACAATTCGACACACTTCTGTTCTATCAAGGAGAAGAGTGCAGTTGAGAGTTTGAATAAGATGTATGTTCGGGAGATCATATGCCTATATAAGGTGACTTTGTATATTTTCTAATAATTTAATGTGTAGTTCATGTAATGTTTCTGTAGATTCCACCAATATTCATTCAAAACCCATTTTAGGATGAGTATATCTTTTCACTCCTAGATGGATTTGCAGGATGAGCGTACTATCCATGTGTTGGATGTGATGCTGAGGTCTTTCGTGTTCAGCTTCGGTCGAAGCTAGAAGTATCACTTATATTTGGTAGAGTTTTATTATAATAATATATCTCTCTCTACTATTATCATGTCACATTTATAGGCCTTGTATGATTTACCCTTAAGGTCACCCTTATGATGTATAAAGATCGATGTTATGTCATTTTTTGGGCCAAAAATGGTGTGACCAATGATGGAGAGGTTCTAAGTGATCTGTGAATGGATGAGGATAGCCTATATTTGAACAAATCTTATACAAATCGATATCATAGGACCATTTAGTTCAACAACGAATAAAAACTTTTCTTGATAGTCTCCACATGATAATGACTGAATAAATTTGGATAGGGATTCAAGTTATTCCTAAGGTTTATCAGGTTATTTGATATCCTACATATGGTTGGTGAGGTCTCTTACTACCCAGCCTTATGTCTTCCATGTGTCACTATTGAAGAGATACACGCATCGTCCTATACACATTATTTAATGGGGATAGATAGATATTGATGATGGAGCCAGATTCATGGAGTACCCAGTGGAGATGGAGGATAATTTGTAGAGGATCCTATTATAATGATTTATGACATTGGTTCGTGTGTTGTGGCGTCATGGGAACATGTGTGAGAGCTCGTGGGGGCATGGGAGAAATATGCAGTATCAGTTTTTCCACATTTTTACTTATTTTATTCTTTTCATTGATAAAAAGTTGTGAAGGAAGGGATAATATAGAGGTTATTTTTTCATTTAAGACAATGAAATATGTCAATGAATATTTTCTAATTCATGCACTGAGACGGTGCAATATTCCAATGCATGGTGATCCTGAAATGGATTTTATAAAATATTTTATATATTTTATATCATGAATGAACATGATTTTATAAATAATGAAATATCTTCTAAAATGAGTCTCTAATAATAAATATGAGATAATTATTTAATCCTAAGTTTGGGGTTTACCCTAGGTGTGACCAAAAGTTGGTTGCTGCCAGATGTTCAGATAAGGCAGACATTGGCTGGTACATTAAGTGGATAAATTAATTATTTAATCTAATTAATTCATTTAATACCCAAAAATTATTTTCCCCTTTAAGTATCTTGTTATATAAAATCTCTATGGTTAGCTATATAACCTTGAGAATGTTGAGTGAAGGTTTCATAGTTCTTCATTGGAAGATTGAGATCAGAAAAAGAATGGAAATCTGATTGTGGTGGTTTGACAGGTAGTGTGCATATCTGATCATACCCACAATAATAGAATGTGTTCTTCACCAATGATTGATCTATAATCAATGTATGTCTCATCAATTTTGGTTTCAACCCCATACTAAAATAGTGAGTTTGTTCTTATCTACAATTTATTGGTCATATATTATTTTATCATTCACATGATCCCTTTTATCCAATTAAATTGTTTATATGATTTTATTTGATTATTACATGTTTATCATCGAAAATATCCCTAATATACATTCATTGGTCATGAAATCTTGTAATTTGATTATTTTCCTTTTTTCTTATACCTTTTACCCACTTGATTTTTATGCTCTTCATCATTGGGATACAAGGCCACAATTCGACATTTTTGGGTAGTTTTGAGAAAGATTAGACGCCCTTATTCATGGTTTATGTGTGAAAAATAAAAATATTTGCGATTTTATGAAAATATTGGATATATTTAGGTATTTCATTCATGGATGTTGGATCTGAATAGGTGTCGGGAAGTGACATGTGGTACTATATGAAATTTAGCCACTGTGGTTTTCAAGTAAACCTCAAGATTTGGATTTTTGGTCACTCGAAGGCCATAATAATTGAATACAGGTCTTAACCCACTAATTCATTATATTTAATAGGTTGTAGAGGTGGCATAAAAATTGGATCTATATTTTATAAGAAAAATTATTCAGTTCTCAGAAAATCGTGATATACATGGTGTGTACTATGATGAACAGACATTGTCTAAACTAGAATTATGTGGGGGATAGGGTTTAAGGTTTCACCAAAATGTGGTGGAACCACATCCCATGTGACACCTATCCATTTGGATCATCATGTATAGAGGATACATACCCAAGAACCTAATGGCCCAACACATCGGGCATGTCAGGGAATACACCATGTACTTCGGAGAGTACACAGGCGTGGGAATATGGTTTACGCTGAGTGTCGACCTTACCCTAAAAAACCTGATGTTTTTAGGGACATTTTTTTTACCGGAAAATGGAATGTGTACCTGGGAACATTCTAATGGACACATGTAGGATCCTGGTTTCTGAGACACGCTATATAATCCATATACACACCGTGTATGGCGACATGGATTTCGAACATGTTTCGAGGAGACACGTCCAAAAAATTAGGTGGGTCCACATTCCCTATAAACCCCTATACATGACATGTACATACATCAACATATTATTTCTAAAGTATATCCATAATTTGGACTCAGATTTTGTCCCACAAGTTTCCTACCAATGTGTTTTTCATGTATAATGTGGTTGTAGCCTTTGTTGTGGATTTTGATATATGATGATAGATTCTCACTGTGGGATTGTTATTTAGGAAATGATTGATGATGGAATTGATCGGGTAGGATCATTGCAGACTTCATATCAAAAAATTACTCTTATGTCATAATTGGGTGGTCCTCTATACTTATAGTTTAGATAGAGATATTACTCCCCTACACAGGCATAGGTCCTCTATCCTTGATAATGGTACTCCCCTATCTTAACATTGTTTGGTTCCTCCAAACTCATTATTCTAGGTAGATGAAATACTCCCATATCATACCAGGGTAAAGGTCCAAAATCCATGGGGATGGAACTACCCTATCCCCCTAGGGTGTAGGTACCCCATACTATTTATATAGGAAAATTTGGTACTCCCTTGTCGCAGTAGGACAAGAGTCCTCTCTATATGAAGACAATACCTATTAGGACCAAGATGATGAGGAAGGTGATCATATTTAAATGTATTTTATTTTTTTCAAAGAAGATTAAGAGGAAATAAAAATCACGTTACATTATTTTTAAAGAATATCACAATAACCATTATATTCAAGGAATCATACTCACAAATCTTGAAAAGGTCGATCGCATTGAGGAAGAATATTGGTGAAAGAAAATGGACATTAGACTCACCCTGATTTTGGTATGGAAGGATTGATCATAATGGTAGAGAATCAGAGTTTGTATGACTAAGATTTAAATGTGATGATGATTTTCTAATCTTGGAGTTATCATAAATCACAAGTAATCTATAAAACTTGCAATGAAATCTTGATGAAAGAAAGGTGTATTAAATGAGATGTGGCCAATTTCATTCAGTCTGATTATAATCATGCCAATCATATTCAATACAATCATATTCAAGATGATTATAAATGAAAGATGTTAGTGGGATAATAAAAATCTTCATAAGTAATGGGAAGTTACTAAACATTCTATTAGAATTCAAAAAATTATGAATTTTGTCTTTAACATATTCAAATTCATGAAATAATTCATCATGAAAGTTGGATTTTGTGGAAGAAGAAATTTGGGGAAGCTGAATTTTTCAAGTCGTAAGATCATCATAATGAGTTTTTTAGATCTGTATTTGTTTAAAGGGTGAGAAGGATGGTTGTAATGATGAAATTGAGGAAGTTTCTTGAGTTAATGTTATTAAATAATGATCTATAATATTAAACATACCATTATATTCATCAAAGGAATAGTTATTTATATCAATATTGATGGTAACAAAATTGAAATTATTTAATTCAATTCAAAAAATAATGTCCTAGACTGATCAACAATGTATTAAACCATTTATTAGGTTTTAATATAATTGTAATGTGACAGATCAAAATCATAACTACAATCAGACAAGTTTTTTATGATTATGAAGGATATGTTTGAGTTTTTTGTTAAAGTGGAAGCCTAGAATTTTAAGGTTAGGAATATTTAAAAAAAAATGTGAGAAACCTAACGCACTAGTTTTCAGTTAGACCAAAATACTAAATATATAAATATTAGGAGAATGAATGTGATGGGTTTTATATTGAGAAGAGAAAATAGAACATTGATTTGTTTTCAAATTCTTTTATAATGTGTCTCATGATCCATCGTATCACATTTGATACTGATTCATCTTTCTTATTGTAATTCAAAATATGAATGGGAAGATTGTTTTTCATCTTGTACTGGGAAAAAAAATTGTATCAAGCTGTTGAATTTACTAATCAGAATATCGGTGTGTGATGAAAATAAAATCTGTTTATTTCTTCAATATACATAATTGGTATAGAGCATCATAATAAAGAAATTGGACTGAAAAAATAGGGATCGTACTGTTGTTTGTAAAAAAAATTTAATAGTGGGTGAATATTGATAGAATATTCAAGATGGATTGAGAAGAAACTATGAGAAATGAGAGGAATGGATGAAATCCAGATGCACTTGAAATTTATAGAATCATGAAAATTCAAATAATTTGATAGAGTGGGAGAAAAATTTAGACTCTTTCCAAAACCTATCATGTTTCAACAATAAAAGGATAAAAGTACAATATAATTTCTAACTGTAGTATTATTCATGATGAATTATAGAGAATTCAGAACACACAAGAATTCATGACATATAAGAAGATGAAGTTTATTTATTGAGCTTTATTGAATATTTTTTTTCAGATATGAGTGAATGTAGAAGATATTAGAACGTAATGTATTCAACTGATCATCGTATTTAGTGTATAAGAGTATTCAACAAACTATATTATTTTTCATGTCATCGTGTTTGGGCAGTCAACATATCGGGAAATATAAGTCTACCAATACTAAACTATTGGTTTTCTGGAATAAGGAAGAATGTGTTCATAATTGGCTCAACTATATTCTGATAGAGATATATTTTTATGTATTGAGAAATCAGATTAGGTGAATTAGATTGGGAAATCAGACCATCTTTCACATCAAAATCCTAGAATTTCATACCAACATTGGGGTAATAAAGTGATAAATTGTTTTCAATGAATACATCTATAGAAGTATAAAAGAAAGAATAGGTAACATGTTTTTTTTATAAAAACTATGTATTAATCATTTGTTCTAGAATAAGAAAATGAAATATTGGATTGTTTTCATAGTGCTATATGAGTGAAAGTGAATATCTTACTCATTATAGTCCACACAAAGGATTTTATCTAGTGAATTAAGTGGTATTGGATTGTTTCTAAACCATACTAAGGATGTAGTTATTCTTATAGAATAGTGAACCTTATAAATACTTGTGTCTATGTCGATGTGTGTCTGTTTTGTTTTTCAGTAGGGACAGATATCTTTAACAAGAGTTGATGGTTGTTTTATTTTCATGGAAATATAAAAGAAAACATCACCACTGATTCGCCCCTACCGCTATGAAAAATATGGGTTTTCTCCAATTGGTGGTAAAATTCCTCTTACATCTGTTGATAGGAAGAATAAATGGAATGATGGAAGGTCCATGAATGATTTATTATCATCACATTATAAAAGTAAATTACTAAGGCTGAGAGGTGTTTCCACATCCAAATGTATATGGGGTAAATCTAAAAACATTTGATAAGTCAATAAAAAGTAAAGAAGGAAAAATTAAAAATCTATAAATTGATGTATGTCGATTTAAAAATGTGTGAATATGAATCTATTGGGGATTTTTTTACCAGCATAAATGATATTTTCGGAACAATAAAATGTCCTCATGAAAACTTAAATGATTCTATAGTTGTAGAAGATATATTATGAATTCACCCAATTAATTTTGATGAAAAATTTTATTCATTAGAAGATAAAGATCCTGAAACATTATTTCAAAATAAAATTTGTAGAACTCTCATTACTTATGAAATGAGGAGGTAAATTCCTATGAAAAGAACAACAAATATTTATAATGAAATTTATTTCAAGGATTCAATGAAAGGGGAGTAAAAAATATCATCATTGAAGATAAAACGAAAGGACCTCTTTAAAAAAATGTGGTATGTAAAAATCATGATAATATTTTATCCCTATTTTATAAAAATTAGAAAATATTCATAGGTAAATAGAAAGGGAAAATTCCATAGAAATGTTTTTAATGTGCTTCCACTGGTTACTTTGTGGCTAATTATCCATATAGGAAGAAATAATAATACAATGATGAAGAATAATGAAGTCCAATAAAGTCATGGAAGAAACATAGAGATAAATGCAAATTGTATTCCATGGGAAAAGATAAAAAATTATTCAAATCCAAAAGAAGATGTTTATTTTAAAAATATGAATAATATGGAAGTGATGTTGAATTTGAGGACTCTATTGATTATGGTGTCGAGAATAATTTTATTACAACAGTAAATGATGGAGAGTTTGAAATCGATAGATATAAAGAAGAAGAAACTCAACTAGGATTTATTTTTAAAGAATAGTTGAAATTTTTTCTGAGAAAAATTATAAGGCTTGAAAATCAAAACAAGAAGTTTGAAAATGAATGTTCCTCAATAAGAAATCAAGAATGATTTCTTGATGAAAATGTTAATATGGTGAATGAAACTAATGACCTGAAGAAATCTCTTAAGGAAGAAAAGAATCACAATGAGAATTTGGATGAGATGTTGAAGTAGAAATAAGAAGAGCTAGAACTTGTTCCACAAAAACATTCTTAATATTAGTAAAGAAATACTAGTTTCAAAAAACTATATCTTAAATTGGTGAAATCTCAAATAAGAATAAAGTTGATAAGGTTCCAAAAATGTTACCTTTCAAAGATGACAAGAAATATGGAATTGTTTCTTAAAATAATAAAACTAGGAAATTTATATATGTGTCCAAGACCAACACAATTGGGAATTCAGAAGCTTCAAAATACCCTGAGTCTAAAAATCTTTCTAAACATTCTATATCAGAAAATATTTTTGATACATCTAATTCTGATAAGGTTTTAAAGATAAATAAGACTCTAATTGATAATAGAAAGGTTTTTGGATTGGATAAGAAAGAAAAGAAGTTTACTTGGAATCATATTTAAACTTCTTTTTATAATGGATGTTTCAAAAACAATACTCTTTCTATGGACACTAATAATATTGTGGTGGATTTGGACAAAGGGAAAATATATTTTGGTTCAATAAAAAACATTAATATTATTCCACCAATTATGGAAGGAAACTTTTAAGGGGAATTCAATCACCTTAATGAAATAAGTTGAAGATGGTTTTTTAAGAAACTTGAGATGTTTGGTGTAAGACCCCATCCATTACTCATTGTCTTGAGAAGGTGGTGATGTGTGACTAGTCCTTAAGCGATGTTCCCAAGGTGAAAATGGATGTAAATTAATGCAAATGGATTTATGAATCAATTCAGAAATTATTTTCTATTGATTTAAACCAACCAACCCAACAATCCATTACCAAAAAAACTATATGATTCCTGTTAACATAGAAACATGTCCCATATGGTGCCAAAAGAAAACCAGTTATTCCATAATAATTCCCAAAAACCAATAAATCCAAACCATACTAAAAAAAGTTAGTGTACCAAGAAGAATGATAAATAAGAGACCCAAAGTAAACAATGAAACACTCCACTACTCCACAACAAACTCCATGCTCCAAGAACCACCAAACCACCCAAACATCATGAAGAACAACTTTCAAAATGAGATGATTTACCCTTACCTGTGTCCTAGAATACAAAATCTACAAAAGCACCAAGGTGACAATATAGGGGTGAGTAATAATAGTTAGTAGTATTTCCCCAAATTACTTCCCTACACACACCACTAGGATAAAATCATTAGCAAATTTATATAAATTTTTTTATATAAAACATAAAATAGCTCAATAATTAATGATAAAACAAACACACACATACCAATCCACATTACCCAAACCATGCAACCCATGGGAAAGAAAAAACCCATTCCATAATATATTTCACAATTTCACATTAGAATATCAATTTTTATCTTGCATAGTAACACACAATAAGGAAAACAACCCCGATGGAACTTCCCATCCAAACTCGTTTACTAATTTTCCAAACTAGTGGTACTTCTCGACCACTTATCCATAATGGCGTCCCTTACATCCAAAATCCATCACCTTTTATAGTTATAATTACTTGCTAATTCACACACAATCAACTCATGTAATGATACTTGACCAACAAATAAGCATAAAGCACACCATAGCCACACATTATGCACACAACCACTTCCAACACATGCCAATCACTTCAATAAATCACCCATTTATGGAAAACACCCTATAACCATTTTCTATACCAAACCAAATTTCAATAAAAAACATCTTTATTGAAATTAATATTTCATAAACATTTTCCATAATTCAAAAAATTATCAATTTTTTAATCATCATTTTAAAATCACACAACAAAACCCCTTTTGCACAATAGCCCATTTTACACAAAATCCCCAAATCATCACCAAATTGGTTTCCAAAAATATTCTCACATCATATTAACAATTAATTTCAAGAAAGAAAAATTAATTTCAAATAAGACCACAATATTGAACAAAGTGGAGTTGATAGAAAATCCCCTAACTTTAGGGTTCCGGTGAAATCGTTCTGCAAGTAAAGATACTAAAAATTCGAGGAAACACTCTAACAAAACCTCCCTAGATATACATCCCTATCAGGAATAAGCATTAATATCATCACTTACGATAATAAAAACCCTTGATATACATGAAGAAAATGTAGATATAGAAAAATAAACGAGAGGAAAGATAAGATCTTGAAAGAACAACAAAGGAACCAATAGAGAAGACTTCTCCAAGATGAACCACCTTCAAAACACCAAGAAACCCCTTTAATTCGATTCCAAAATTGGTGGGATAGCCCTTATATCCCTAGAGATCAAGGAATACTATGTAGGATTCATATGGGAGGATAAAGGAAATAGTTATGGTAAATCCTGATAAACCCCGTTTTAAAAACTCATTTTTTAGGGGCCTCATGGTTAGCTCGCACGGATTGTCAAATCTTGCACTAAATATACATATACTAATGTCTAAATAGTGTAATATCACAAGGTAACTTTGGATTCTCACACAATTTCCCCTAACCATGCTCAAACTGCACAGCCTTAAAAAGGCCTCCAAACATTTCCAATGCCTTTCCATACTCTCCCAAACCATTCCAAACCACTTTATATACAAAAAAGGTATACAAAGGGTAACTTACCTCAATATAGGGGTTTTATAGTTGGAATAAAGATTTAAAATAGGTTCCAAATAAAGAAAACTATTAGTGAAAGATGTAAAAAACCATGACACCTTACAAAAGGATATAGTTTTTTACTAGAATAACATAATATTAGTTACAATTCTCAACAGTAGTAAGTAAAGAAAGAAAAGGTAAATGAAATATCTCTTTTTGTTGAAACTGCTTTGAAATCATTAAATGGATAATGAACATAGATTCTTGATAGTGGGTATTCTTTTCAAATGATAGGATAATTGAAATTTTTGTATAATTTAAAACATTTTAGTGAAGTAACTGTGACATTCAGCAATCATGAATCATTAAAAACAAAGGTGTTAGATTATATTTCATTGAAAAAAATTGAAATATAAGAAAGCCTTATATGATTATAGGCTAAAACATAACAATAAATGTATTTTAAAATTGTGTGAAAAAGGTAACAAGGTTACATTAAGGAAATATGGATTTCTTTTGAAAAGTGAGAATGATGGAAATATAGTTACAAGATGCCAATATACAAAAGTAAATTTATTTCAGGTTAGTGAAATCCAAAAATCATGTTACCTGGGAATGGTGGAAGATAATCAATTTTGGAATAAAAGGATGGTACACAAGTGTTAGATAAATATAATAAAGTTATCTGAAATAAAAAGTTTCTATGAAATTATTGATTTTCTAGGTGAAAGAGACTAGAGTTGCACTATTTGTCAGAAAGAGAAGATTACAATTCCATTTCTTAAGAATGTTGAGATTTTTTCAAAAAATACCATGGGTCTTTTTCAATACGATATTTTTGTTCCAATAGAAAAACAATATAAAAAAATAGATAAGTACTTTCTCACATTCGTTGATGATTTTACTGGAATTTATTCGGTTCTATAAATGAAACATAATACAAAATCTCTGAAAATGTATAAATGTTTTAGGAGGAATGTTAAGAAAGAATTTGAGTATTCATGGTAGAATTTGGTAGATAAAAATGGTGTTGAATAATTAAGTTATTAATTTGAGAGTTATCTAAAAAATAATGTAATTCGTCATTAGTATAGATCTTTATACACTCATCAAAAAATGGATTTACTGAAAGAAAGAATGGAAGTTTTGTGGAAATGGGGAGAACTATGTTACTTGTATATGGTCCTTATCATTACAATAGAAGGAAAGATATAAGTATTTATATATACATTCAACTCCATGGTTTCATTAAGTTAAACACTAATATGACTCCATATGATTTTTTATTGAGAAAATATAATTTTGAAACATTTAACAGTTATCGGGATTCAATGTATTGTAAATAAGAAAGGTGATTACTTGGGAAAGATTGAGAATAAATGTGAAGACGTAATGTTTTTTTCTATGATTTGGAAAAAATAGGATATACATGTTTTTAAGAATAATCATGAATATTTATTAATTATTTTTATGTGAAAGTTATTGAAATTCTAAGGAAATCACATAGTAATCCAGAAAAGAAAGTTGATCATGGTAAGGAAAACAATTTGGATAAGGAAACAGACAATTGTAATCCTACTCCAGAAGATTAATCATACTCATCTATTTCTAGAGATGAGGAAGATACTTGAAAATCACTTCCTAGTCTAAGTAAACAAGTGTATAAATATAATATTATTGGTGATCAACATGAAAAGATAAAACAAGAAGAATAAAAATTTCAATTACACGTAATTCTTTGTATTCCAAAGTCTAACCTAATGATGTAAATGAAGATTTTGAGTATCCATAATGGGTTCAGGTAAAATGAATAGATGGATCACATTGAAAATAATGATTCATGGGAATTTTATCCTAAACTAGAAAACAAAAATTTCATCGGTATAATGTGGGGTTTCTAGAACACGATGTTTGAATAAGGTAAAATAACAAGAAAAAAAATGAATGATTATTGTGAAAAGGTTACTGGAAAATTAAAGGGGTTGATTTTGATGATTCATTTTCTCTAGTGGAATGGTCAGAAACAATTATAATTTTTCATGTTAATGTTGTAAAATGAAGTTACAAATTTTTTCAAATGGATGATAAATCTGCATTCTTCAACGGTGATCTTGAGGAGGATGTTTATATTAGAAAACCTTGTGGCTTTGTGGTTGGTAAAGTTGAAATATATGTATGAAGATTGAATTAGGGCTTGTATGGGATAAAACAATCTCTAAGGGCGTGGTATTTGAATTTGGATACTCTCTTATAAAAGATGTGTTACAATAAAGGAAGTTTTAGTAACAATATTTACATCATAGAAAGTAAATTATATTACTAATCAAAATTGTTTATATTGATCACATTATCTTTTTTCAAAATGTTGAAGGATCATGAAAAATATTTTTATAATAAATAAAAAAGATATTTGAGATGTCCAAGATGGGGGAAATTTAACTTTCTTAGGTTACAAATTTACGAAACAAGAAACAAATCTTTCATTACCTAGAAAATTATGCTAAGGAACATATCAATAAGTTAGGAATGGAAAACTAAAAAACCTATTTACAAGCTGATTTCAGTGGGAACAAAGTTTTCTAATGATGGATAAGGGAAATAAGTTGATCAGAAATAATTTCAAAAGTCGATTGGATGTTTTTTTTATTTCACTACCTCAAGATCCAACATTGATTACGTATTTAACTTTTGTGAAAGATTTCAACATGCTCTAAAATAATCGCATTTAATTTCTAGAAAAACAATTTTTAGATACATAAAAGGTATAATTTTTTGCAAGCAGGTATAATATCTTAGAATGTATTGATTTTTTGGGTATTCAGATGTTTATTGGGCATGAAGATTTATTAATAGAAGATCCACATCTGGTGGAGTATTATTTATAAGAAAAAGTTGTGTTATTTTTTATAAAATGAAACAAAATCAAGTAACTCTTAGTATAGCTAAAGTAAATTATCTAACTATTACTCAATCTCCTACCCAAATTATATAGAAAAAAACTCAATTAGAAGACTTATTTGTTGAAGTGATGTTACCCTTGTTCTTGGGGTGTGATAATTAAAGTGAAATAAATCTCACCAATAATCCAGTACAAAATTATCCCTAAAAAAATATTGATTTCAAATATAATTTAGTCAAATAAAATGTGTAGAAGTATGAATTTAAGAGGGAGTATGTTCTTACAATGGAGAAAGTTTCTAACATTTCCAAAAAACCTTTACTGAAAGAATCCTTTTCTAAATTGAGTTTGACCATAGGCAACCAAACTCTTTCTCATCAAGGTTGAGGTATGCATTTTCCCCCTCTATCATCATAACTATGGATAATGTCGTCAATGGGGAGAATTTTTTCCTAAATATATCATTTTGAATGTATCTAAAAATGGAGAGTTCTGGGTAATCTTTGAATAAATATTTCTATATGTTAGAAATATTCTATCTATTTATTCGAATGGTTGTAGGAAATAATTTTTTTTTCTTTGAAATAAGTAATATGTGGAAACAAAAGTGATTGTGGAAGCTAAGGAAGAGGGATGAGGATATGGATGTTTTTATAATAACAACTTTTAGATAGTATAGTTTTTTTCAATAATTATTATTTCCTTAAATTAGTTATCACACATAGGCTTAGAATTGTCAAAAAGTAATCAATTTCTTAAGGATACAATGTTTATTGATTTATGAAAATTGGTTGAAAAAAAATTAAAGGGTTGGATTATTGGGGCCAAGTTGATGAGGAAGGTGATTGTATTTATATATTTCATATTGTTATCGAATAAGTTTGAGAAGAAAGGAATTCCATGTCCATTTTTTTCAAAGAAAATTCGAAATGCCATTGAATTCAAGGAATCAAAAACTCAATTCATGAAAATGATGATTATATTGAGGAATAATCTTACTAGAATAAAATGGTTATTATACTTTCCCTCAGTTAGGTGTGGAAGGAGCAATCATAATTGTAGGGAATTTGAGTCTACATGATTGTGATTTAAATGTGATGATTCATTCCTTATCTTAGGGTTCTCATAAATCACAATTATTATATAAAACTTGTGATGGAAGCTTGATTAATAAAATGAGGATTAAAATAGAGGATACTAATCATATTTATCTTGATCATAATCATGCCAATAATATTCAGGAAAATCATATTCATGATGATCTAAAAATAAAGATGTTTCTGGGAGAATAAGAAGTTGCAGGATTAATGGGATGTTACCATACTTTCAATTGGAAGTAAAAAAATTTTAAATCTAGGTTTCAACTTATTCAAATTCATGATGGAATTTATGATAATTGTTGAAGTTTTTCAAAGAACAAAATTAGTGAAGATGAATTTTTCTAGTCCCATGATCATCGTAATGTGTTTGTGGGATGCATAGTATTTTAAAGGTTGAGAAGGATAGTCATAATGAAGAAATTAATGATGTTACTAAAGTCAAAGTTGATAAATACTAGTCTATCGTATTAAATGTACCATCATATTAATCAAAAGAATAACTTTTTTACATAAATAACGATGGTAAAGGAATTACAATTTATTAATTCAGTTCCAAGTGTAATGTAAGAGACTAATCAACAATGTATTCAAAAATTTATCAAGTATGAATTACATCATAATGAGATAGATCGAAATTAGAACTAGAATAAAAGTTGAGTTTGGGAAGAGTATAAAGGAGATGGTTGAATGTGTTATTAAACAGGACGCTTGAAATTTGAAGGTTGTGAATATTTGAAGAAAATTTAAGAAACTGATGGTATTGGTCTTCAATCAGAGAAAAATCTAAAAGATATAAATCTTACAAGAATGAACCTGATCGTTATCATATTCATAAGAAAAAAAGATCACTGATTTTTGTTTGAATGATTTTATCAAGTGGGTTATGGGCCATCATATTATATTTGATACTTATTTATCTTGCTTATTTTAAGGAAAAATCGGAATGGGAATGTTACATTTTATAAGGTATAGGGAAATGAAATTATATCGAGTAATTGAGTTGAAGAATCAAAACATAGGTGTGCGGAGAATATGAAATATGTGTATTTCTTCAATATACATCATTGGTATAGAGCATCTTAATGAATAAGTAAAACTAGGAAAATCAGAATCGAACTAGTGATAATAATGAATGTCCTAAGAGGAGGTGAATATTGATAGAAGACTTGAGAAGGATTGAGAACAAAAATAGAAGAATTGAGAAGCGCATATGAAGTCAATATGCACCCGAAATTAAAGGAATATTGAAAATTTGTGTAATTTGGTTTCGAAAGAAACGATTTCATATTATCACCATACCCAATCTTGGGTCACCTATAAAATGTTAAATGTACATCAAACATTCTGAATTAAGTATTATTCATACTGAAGAGGAGAGAAGGTAGAGCACTAAAGAATTTTATAGATAGAAGAATATGATTTCGTATTAATCTTTTCTGAAGAAGTATCATTGGATATGAGTGAAATGGGAAGAGAAAAGTTCACAATTTATTAATGTCATCATCATATTTAGTTTATCATTGTATTCAGCTGGCTATCCTATTCTTCTGGTCATTATAATCATTCGATCATCATATCAGGATGGATAATTAGACCGAGACTAACATATTGGTTTTCCAAACCAACTAATAAAGAGTTTATAATTAGATAAACATTATTAAGATATAGATATATTTTTCCATTTTTATCAATTGAATTAGGTGAATCATACTAAGAGATCAGACCATATTTCACATCAATGTACTCGAAGTTCTTAGTAGGTTCTAGGAGAGAAAGGAATGAATTTTTTTCTAAGAATACATTTATTAATGATTAAAAGGAATCATAGGTAACAAGTGTAGTTAAAAAAACTGTGTATTACATCATTGTTTCTAGAAGTATCACATACAATATTGGACTATTTTCATAGTGCTACATGAGTGAAAGTGGATATCATACTCATTGTATTACACACACAAACAAATTCTAGTGGATTGTGTGTAATTGGATTGTTTCCAAACCATACAAATTATGTAGCTATTCTTATTGAATTGTGAAACTTTTAAATATTTATGTTCCTATGGATGTGTGTTTTTTGTGTGTTTCATTATGGAATTAAATCTTTAAGAGGAGGTTAAGTTTGTCTTATTTTAAAGGAATCATAAAAAAAATTATCCCTGGCTCACCCCTCCCTATCTTAGGGATACAATTCTCTTTACTAGGAACATACAATTTGTATCATAGGGTAGGTTCCCTTCTCTTATTATTTGTTTTTGTTTTTAAGATAATTTTATAGAGAAATTAATTTTTTGAATAGTATAGGAATTATAGTTTTTATGGAAATGATTATCATATCTGGAAAGATAGAATGTTTCCTTATCTTATGTCTATTAGATGTGATGTTCTTAGAGCTGAAAGAGATGAGTTTCCTCAAATTTATTATAAAGTTAATCTTACATATGTTGTTAAAAATAAGCATTAGAATGATGTAAGATCCTATAATACATTATTATCATGAATTTCTAAAAGTTAATTCCTAAGAGTGAAAGGTATTTGCATATCCAAAGGTATATTGGATAAATTGAAAAACATATATGAAGGGAATACAAAAGTAATGAAGGAAAAATCTCAAATCAAGAGATTAATGTATGATGATTTGAAAATGGGTGAATATGAATATGTTGAGGACTTATTTACCAGGTTGAATGTAATTTAAAGCACTATCAGATGTATTGTTGAAAAGGTATAAGATTCTAAATATGTGGAAAAAAACATCAGAATTCATCCTTAAAAGATTGATGCAAATGTTTCTTTATTAGAAGATAGAGATCTAGGAACATTATCTCTAGTTTATTTGGATAACACTCTCATTTATTATTAAATTATAAGGGAACAAAGTTTGAAAATCAAAAAAATGTTAATACTGCAATTTATTTCTTGGCATCTAAGAAAGAGAAGTGAAAAAATATTCTTATAAAAGATGAATATTATTCCAAAAATTTGGTATGTAAAAATAATTATGATATTTTGTCCTTATTTTCTAAAAATGTGAAAAGAGGTATAGATAAATACAACGGTAAAATTCCATTTAAATTTTTTAATGTGGAGATGTTTAGAACTTTTTGGATAATTTTCCACAAATAAAGAAATAATAAGACATTTATGAAGAAGAAAGAAGGCCAAGAATTTCATGGAAAAAATAGGGAGATAAAGGAAAATCGTATTCCACATGTAAATATAGAAAATTATTAAAATCCAAAAAAAAGATTATTATATAAAGATGAAGAATAATAATGCATTGATGATGAATCCAAAACTTTTGTTGAGTATGGTGTTGATAATACTTTTAATACAACATTGGTTGATGAAGAGTTCAAAAGAAGTAGTTCTGAAGAATAAGAAACCAAACTTGAATTTCATTTGAAATTAGAGTTCAAAGAATTTATGATATGGATTATATGTTCTAAAAATTATTATTAGAAGTTGGAAGATAAATTTTCATCAAAAATAAATCAATAATGTTTTCCTGATTAGAAGTTTAAGCTAGTGAAATAAATTGATGATATGAAGAAATATCTTAAGAAAGAGAAGAATTGTAATGAGAATCTATAAGTTAAGCTGATGGTGAAATAAAAAGAGTTAGAACTTATTCAAAAAAAATTATAAAGATAAACAGAGAAATGATTTTTCAAAAACACTACCTCTAAAATTGGTGAAAGCTCACATAAGAATAAATTTATGAATGTTAAAAAACATTAACCTTCTAAATATTAGAATAATCATGGTATTTTTTCTGAAAATAAGAAATATAAGAAAGTTTTGTATGTTTCCAAGAGCAAAAATGTTGGGAATTCAGAAGTTTCAAAATGCCTTGAGTCTAAAATTTTTTCTAAAAATTATAGATATGAAAATATATTAAATACTTATGATTGAAAAAAGTTTGAAAATATAAAGAATATTATGATTGATAAAATAATTTTGGTTGGGTCATATAAGGACATGAAAAGTGTTGTGAATCATATTTATAATTCCACTCAGTATGGATGTTTAAGAGGAAAATACTATTTCATTGGATAATATTGGTATTGTGGTGGATTCAAACATATATAAAATATATATTGGTTCAATAGGAAAAATTACTATTATCCAACCGAATATGGATGTAAAATTTTGATGGGGAGTCAATCTCCTCAAAGAAAGATGTCAGAAAAGGTTTTTTTGAAGAAACCAATGAAGGTTATAATAAAGATTAAAAATTGGTTCATACTACTATAAAATATTTTTAAAAGATGTGAACAACCTGGAAACCCTGAAAAGTATGTCTTGTTTTGTTCCTAGCATAAAAACAGTTTCGTAATAGTGCTTGGAAGATGAATGTAAAAAATGAAAATGAAGATGAAAAATATCTTGTTGATGAAACTAGTTTGAAAGCTTTACAAGGAGAACAAACTCGGATTCTTGATAGTGGGTATTATAAAAAAATGATATGAGACTTTATATTATTCAATAATATAAAATATTTCAAATAAAGAACTTTGAAATATGACAATGAGGAATCATTATGAAAAAAAAGCGTTAGATCAACTATCATTGGAAAAGAAAAATTGAAATTTATAAAATACGTATATACTTGTGGGATAAAACCTAAACTAGTGAGTGTTTCAAAATTGTGTCATGAAAGTAAAAATGTTACTTTAAAGAAAGATCTATTTTTTGTCAATAGTGAGAAATATATTAAGATATTTACAAGAGGCCAATATACAAAATGAAATTTATTTCAGGTTGGTGATACCCAAAACCCTTATTACATGGGCTTGGTGGAAGAGAATCAATTGTGGAATAAAAGGATGGTACACATGCATCAGAGAAATTTGAGAAATTTATCTAAAGGAAAAAATTGCTGAGATACTACTATTTTTTAAATAGAAAGTGACATGTGTTGCACTATTTTATAGAAAGGTAAGATTCAAAAATCACTGCATAAGAATGTTTAGATTTATTCAAACAAAACTGATAAATATTATTAATTTTTATATTTGAGGGATAATAAGAAAAAATTAAATAAATATAAATAAGTACTTCATAAATTTAATTGATTATTTTACTCAAATTACATGTGTTATGTATATGAAATATAAGTCAGATTCTCTGAAACGTTTTATATGTTTCTAGAGTAATGTTGAGAAAGAATGTGATTATTCAGTGAAGAAGTTGAGATCTAAAAATGGAAGTGAATACGTAAATGAATAATTTGAATTTTATCTTGAAAATCATGAAATTAGGCATGACTATAGTTCCCCATACACCCCTCAACAAAATGGGGTTGTTGAATGAAATAATATAAGTTTGGTGGAAATAGGGTGAACTATGTTACTTGAACATGGTATTTCTCATTACTATTGGATGTAATCCATAACTACTTGTGTATAAATTCCAAACCAATATTTCTATAGGTAAAACTATTATATGACTCCTTATAAACTGGTTTATGGAAAAATTCAAGGTTTGAAACATTTTAGAGTTTTCAGATGTATGTGTATTATAAAGAATAAATGTGGAAACATGGGAATTTTTTAGCAGAAAGGTGAAGATGGAAAATTTCATGGCTTTGCTCCAAGAGAAAATGGATATAGATGTTTCAAAAATGAAACATGAATAATCATTGATTAATGTGATGTCAATGTTGTTTAAATTACTATGTAAGAAAAATAGACTCTTGTTCATGGTAAGGAAAACAATTCTGATAATGATACAAACAATTATAATCCTACTCAAGAAGAAAAATCGGACTCAATTATTTTTAGTGATGAGAGAGATACTCATAAATCTCACCCTAGGATGAGGAAAAAATTAGAATCTCAAAATCATATTGGTGATAAACATAAAAAGGTTCAAACAATAAGAAACAAAACTAATATTTCACATACATATTTGTATTCAAAAGTCAAGAAGAATAATGTGCATACAGATATTTCATATCCATACTGGGTTTGGGCCATGAATGAATAGCTAAATATTATTGAAAAGAATGATACATGGGAAATTACCCCAAAAAAACAAAATTGTCATTGGTACAATGTGGGTTTTCTAGAACAAGTTGAACAAAGAGGGTGAAGTCATAAGGAACAAAGAATAATTTGTGTGAAATGTTACTCAAAAATTTATGGTATATATTTTGATGAAACATAACATTTTTGGTATGTAATATTTTATATATATATTAATTTATTTTAATTTTATGTAATTATGTTTCAAATATTTAATTAATTATTATTTTTATTTATTTTTAAACTATAAATTTGTGTTTACTATGATCAGGTGCATCTTCAAATAGATATAGGGGATTAATAGAGGGGTTTGATCCTGGAATAGTAGAGTCATGTTGGATTAGTTAATTGAGGACACCTTTCAACCAATTAGAGAGGGTGTAAGTTCATTAATTCATTATTGACGATATATGATAGAAGACCCACATATATTACCTTAAATGACTCACAATAGGAATTTATTTTTTAATGATATAATTAACATATTATAAAGAAATGTTATGAAAAATTTATTGGTTAATTTTTCATGGAATTATTTTTATTATTATCATAGCCACTAATAATATTTTTTTATCATGATAATTATGCATCATATCTAGATGTGTTTCGGCCAGTATGCATAACTATGTATCAAATTTTATGGAATTATTGTGAGGTAAATAGTAAATATAGGTCACTATAAATAATGTTTTCGTGTTCCAAACATTATACAGCGAGTCCATATATGCCTTATTCACTTGTAGTTGTAGGATTTGGTTTCATTTTGATTAGGTTAGGTAGTGATGGTAAATTTTATTTTTTTAATATAAAATTGATTCTAAATTTTCATTTTTCAATTAATAGAAAAAATTGAATTTTAATGAAGTACACTTGTCATTTATGTAATTTGGTAATGCAGGGAACACCTTCCATATGTGGAAGTCAACATATGTCTCAACTTAGAAATTATGTAAGTTTATAATTCACTTTTCACTCATATATTAAAAATATTTAATATAACATGAATATAGATGTGTATTATATAATAATATTTATTGTAGTTACTCCAGTGAGGTGAGATGACCAAATATATTTCATTATAGATGAGGATGTGTTAGGTGGGTGATCTTGCTATTGTTAGCATTATAGTAAGACATGTTTTTAGTAAAAATGTATTTTTATTTCTTAACAATTATTCAAATTTATAAATTAATTCATTATGTGTATTGATAGATCTTCTAGAGGAGCAGCGTCATATTACTATGAATAGATATGAGATATTTATGTTTATCATGGGGATTAATGGTCATGTTTACTCTTTAACCTATGGAACTGGTGTATTATGATGTGAATTTCACAGATGAGAGGTGATGAGTGCATGTATATATGGGGTATTTTCACATAGTCTAAGGTGGATACTTCTTTATAGACTATACAATTTACTATAGATGATCTGTTTCAGCAGCTATGTGTAGAGTATGATGAGATATTATCACATATTTTGACCTATATAGATGAATTGATGATGAAGAATCCTTTTTATAATACAAAAATGGTTCCACATGTAAAAAAGAAAATAAATTATAATCATATTGACTTTTTATGATATACATATAATATTTATATATTTATATATGTTTTTGGATCCAAATACAACTAATTTAAATCATCGTACCTTTTTAGGTAATCCATATGTGCATGCACCTAATGTAATAGGTGTTTTACAATAGCATTTATATATATATTATTTATTTTAGAATGAGTAATTTAAATCTGTATTTTCAAAGTTGTTATATTTATGAAAAAATTATGTCATCACTATATATTCATAGTAAAAACTCAATAGATGTTTCTAAATTACTATTAAATCAGACACCAACAACTATAGAATAATATTTTAAGTGATAGACAAGAAGACACATCAATCATATGTTTTGTATTCTAAGGATGACATGATATGAAATCGAAATATTTTAAAATCAATAAAACAAAAAACTAAAAGAAAAATAAAACATAATTACCACTGAATAATGTGAAATCACATAAAAAGATTCTTAGTACTATTTTTGATATGTATGAGAAAATAAAACAAAAATTAGAGATTTTGTGTGTTCACGTGGAAAAAATATACAGTTTTTAACAGTTTATTTTCCTTTAAAACTTGTTACATGTGGTGAAAGATAACTAAAAACTTTTTATTATCACGAAATCATACATTAATAACCTTTGAGTGATTTTTAAAAAAAATTAGTATACGGAATGTAAGTTTGACATGTCATGTGCTTTGTATAACACCCTGATATTTTATGAGAAGTATTTTTTTATGTCTTATGTTATACTCAACATCAAAGGAATCTTTCACTACACACAACACTATCTTGGATTGTGTTATACGCAAAAGCAACCTTCCTCGATAGCGTGTGTTGTATACAATATCGACTTTCACTAAACAACAATATGTTATTAAAATATTATATAAACTATCTATTATGAATAGTATTAACTAAATTTTTAATTTTATAACATTATTATTCATCTTTAAAATTTTCTAGAACATGGTATGAGAACAAAATAAATATTTCGGGTAAAATAATTATTTTTCAAAAAATGCAGTTTTGTCGCCTTTTGATGGTGCACCCATATTAAATCTAGTTTTTAACATTTTTATAGGTTCAATTTTACAAAATAAAAATCTTATTTGGAATCAGGATATAAAAATTTACTTTGGATAAATTTTTCATATTATTCTGATAACTTTCATACTTTAATGAATAGTAAAAACACGCTATATTTTAATTAAAAACAATTTTTTCATCACAATAATTTATATGGTTAAATTATAATATTTAGTGGTTTTAAAGTATAAATAAAATATATTTTTACCATTTAATATAATTTATGTCATTACCATTAATTTTTCATTGAATTCATAGGTAAAAACATTTCAATCTTTGGTAATGTTTTAACTTTTAAAACCCATTTTCTTAACAAGTGGATTAATTTTAAATTAACTACTGAAACTTCTGTGTTTTTAATTTTTAAAAATTTATTCCATAATTGAATTCAGTGGGTCCAAATTATGTTAATAAGTTACTTTTATTTTTTTGATATTATGAATAGTAACTACGATAATTTTTATTTACTACAGTTAAAGGTAAATCTGGTAATTAAGGGTAAAAATAAGATTATAAAGTTACCCTAACACTTTCCAAAATCCTATTGGCTGAATAGAAGTCTACCCATATCACCTATGGGTCAGACTAGATTCATTTCATAGACTTTTGACCATGAAATAATATAATTATTATTAAAACCAAAAAATGTGACAACATGTCACTCTCTTAAATCTTATAAGTGTAATAATTTTAATTTAGTGATACACAACCTAAAACATCGGATATAAATAGTCACTATAATTATAATAAAATTATATACATCATATGAATTTATTTATAATTTTTAGGGATAAAATAATTATCATTATTCATGACACAATAGTGATGTTGAAATTATTTTATTGATTGAAATGTCAAATAAATGATTTTAAAGTATTAAAATAAATATTATATGAACTATTTAATAATCTCCACTAATTTTCTAGATACAAATGACATGTTATGAATCTATTAAATCTTTTAATTCTAACATATCTTCTTTATATATTTTATTTTAATTCAAATAAATTAATAGTGTCAAAATTGACACTATTGTTATTTTTTAAATATTACATGTTATAAAATTATTTTAAAATCACAAAAATATTTGAAAATTATAAAGTTATATTTTTATTTTGGAAAATTTAATAAATTATAAAATTATGGACAATTAACAACATATAAGTAATTATTTATAATGATTTAAAATTTATAATATTATTACCACAAATAAAATTAAATAGATTATATAATGATAAATCAAGTTGATAATGTTTAAAATAAATTCCCAACTTGTATAAATTTAATTATTTGATGATATTACAACCCTATCTCATATAATATTTGTATTTGAGTCATTTTTGGAGGTTTTTAAGTGGGTTTGGAATTTATTATAAATTAATATTTCTTATAATTCCAAAGGTGCCCCTCTCCTCCCTTATAAAAGTGAACCTCCTCCCTCTCCTCCTCACGCCACATTGAGCCTTCATGCTTGGAAAAACCCTGCCAATTTCTCTTCTCCACTTCCCTAGTAATTTTCTAGAGGTCCTGGTCTTCTTCAATGTCCAACATTTTTTCCCTAAGAGGAGGTTTCAAAGAGGATTGTCGAAGAAGAGGTAATATCCGTTACCGATTCATTCAAATTTATTTCTTCTTCTACTTCTTCTTCTTTAGTTGTTTCATTATAAATTAATAACATCAGTATCATTAATATACTAATATGTTATTATAAATATTAATCAACTCTATTTCACCTTCTATCCATCCTACGGAAAACGAAATCACCGCGCGTGCGTACGTACGAAATATCGTCCCACGTCATGGTGTAATCTGTTTTCCACCACCGCCTTACTTGGATGGGTATAATGGTGTAAAGAATAACTATATATGATTATTTGAAAGTTATTTTGATTCTGAAATAGTATACATACAGTTCAATACAATTCCACGATCATTGGAACGATATCATCGCTCGTGCGTATGTACGGCCTACCTTCTCCATGATGTGATGCGACTCATTCTACATGATCTTCAACGCATAAGGACTATATAAATGAATTAAATGAATAAATATGATATATATTAAATTAATACCATTCTGTAAATGAGGTATCTATAAACTAAAAATAGGAATAAGAATTTATTCGACAAAACAAGCATAATAACATAAAGTAATGAACACCCGAATAACAAGTAGCAATGAAATATTACTAATAAGAATATAAGAATATGATCATATATTATTATATAACAATTAATATTGTTATTTAATAAGTAAATGACATTATTTAGATCATTATAAAGGAGGTTCAAATACGTACAAAGCATATTAGACCTAAGGTAAGGGAAAATCTCGCAATCTCATTTTTATCTGAGATTGTTTATACATCAGAATTTACTGGGGAATATTTATCATCCCCATCCATGTTTCGTCAATATGTAATATTATTTCTATCCTCCTACAATTTTTTAAATCAAATTTTACCCATTTTTGAGTTTTTATTAATAGATATGAAAGGAATCTTTTGTCGTTTTTAGTACGAGGTACTTTTTGACTTTTCTGGCCAAAGTACGAGAAGAATGTTTTTTTAACTTATACAGCATGAATGGATTTTTATGATTTAATAGAACATTATTTACATGAAGATTCATTTAAAATTTTTCAAGTTTATTTTTAATAAACTTCTTTTAGTTTAAAATTTTATGACATGTTAAGGGAAAATGTTTTTTAAGTTGAAATGATATTTTCCTCAAGAATGGAGTTCAAGCATTTTATCAAAATTATTTTCCATCTAAGATAATACAGGGTTCTGTTTCTATCCCTATTTTTACATTGATTTGATATATTATGACGGAATTATTTTTATGAAGTCCTTTTATCTTATATGATTTATGTTATGATGGCATGATGTTTAAGAATCCCATTTTTATTACATGGGTTATGATATGATGTATGATTTATGATCTTGTGGCACACATAACAATGGTATCATAATGAGATGGGTGGGACCTATATCTCCCTCCAATGCATTGGGTAAAAATTTATATCTCATGAGATAGACATGGCTGGAATGACAGGTGAATCTGGTTCAGTGATACAAGACTGAAACGAGGAGTGAACTCGGTTCAAAAATGGACTTTGTCTGCTAAGATAGTCTTGGTAATGAGTCTTAACTTATATGAAATGATTCTCTATGATTATGTGTGTATTCCACAAAGTTTCATGTTATGATTATTGGGATTACATTTCACTACTATGATTTATCCCATGTTATGAAATTATGATCTCTTTTTGCAGGTTAAGATTTCCAAAATGTTATGTTCTTATGAATATGATGTGATTGATATTTCTTTTGTTTACCCTTACTGAGCATTTGAGCTCACCCTTTTGTATTTTTTCTTTTCCCCAGGTCAGGAAGAAGGGTATTAAGTAAGATATTCCAAAAGGTACTCTAGATATGATAAAATAAAAGAGCGACAGTGTAGATGATTTATGAACCAGTTGTTTATGTTTCTCAGTTTCTAAAGACACTATACCTATACGGTCCATTCATGGTTTGTTATATGTTGTAATAAGTGTGCTTCAATTTTAAAGTAATAACAATTTATGTAAATTATGGGTCGTTATAGTTGGTTTCAGAGGAAAGTTATAGTCAACCTTTGGAAACTAGGATGTGAAAGCCTTAGTAAGCACCCTAAGGATATGTCTAAGAATAGAACACAATCTTATTGTTTTAGAAATGTCCATGAACAACCTATGATAACACCTAAAGTGTGAAATTTTATTCTTGATTATGTGGTTTTCGTTTTGTGATTAGTGTTTCCCACTTGATGCTTCTGGGTTTTAGTCAATGGATGGAACCCGAAGGAACCGTGTAAATGCTGAATGTGACGGACAATGCAATGATTGTCCCCCTGAGAAACCAAATGTTATGGGTGATGGAATAAAAAATATTGTATCCATGATCACATAACTTTCTCAAGATATGAATCATGCAGGACTTCCAAAAGAGAAAACGAAGGAGCAACATTTTGTTGAATCCTTCATGAGGTAGCATCCACCTTCATTCAGCGGGTCTTCTGTTCCATTTGTGGCTGAACAATGGATCAGTACCATTGAAAAGATATTTTCAATTCTACAATGTTCTGAGCATGATTAAGTCATCTTAGTAGTATATCTTTTGGAAGGTGAATCTGATAAATGGTGGAATCTTATTAAGAATACAAGGTAAAGGGATGAAATTGAGTCCATGGAATGGGACTAGTTCAAGAACTTATTTTTTAGTAATTACTTCCCTCGTATTCTTGAACAAAGATGGAGAAGGAGTTTCTTGAACTGAAGAAAAAGGATAATGATTCTGTTGGTACCTACGAAGAAAATTTTACAAGACTTGCAAGGTATGCTTGTGGGATTATTATCCAACCTGAGAGTAAGATCGATCGATTCTTTAGTGGCTTAAAACCAAGCCTTCTAAGGGAGTTATCCATAAGGGACTTCAATAGCTACGAGGAAATCGTTCGATGTGATCTCATGGTTGAGATGGAGATTGGAGTAACCCATCAGTCATATGCGTTTGATAAGAAGAAGAAAATGGAATTCAAAGGAAAATATAAAGAGCACACTGAAATGAAGATGATTTTTCCCTTATTCTCAAAGTGTATAAAGAAACATGGAGGGAGTTGTCTTAATGGGACAAGTAAATGTTTTAAGAGTGGAAAAGAAGGTCATCGGGTAGTTGAATGTCAAAATAATGGGAATAAGATGTCTAATGATGCGAAAAAAGAAAGGGATACACAGAATGTACCTCCTACACTTCAATGTTTCAAGTGCAAGGAAATGGGGCATTATGCCAATCAATGCCCTAATCCAAGGGTTGTTGGTGATGATCGACGTCAAAAAACTCTTAAGGATAAATACAATGGAATGTCACATGCAATTTCTATCAGAGATGTGGAGTACGATAACAAAGTGGTAAAAGGTACACTTACCATCCACTCTAAAGTAACAAATGTTCTATTTGATTCTAGATCCACCCACTCTTTTATTTATGAATATTTTTCTAAAGTAATTGCCATATTACATCAATAATTAGACGTTGAGTTAGTTGTGACAACTCTTAATGGCACAACGGTCGCATTAAAAGTGTATAATTCTTCTCCAATTTATGTTGGTGGGAAAGTTCATCCTGCAAATCTTGTGATCCTTCCTATAGTGGAATTTCATGTGATTCTTGGAATGGATTGGCATTCTTTATATGGAGCTCATATCAATTTCCAATGATGTGAAATCATATTTAATATTCCCGATCAATCTACTATTATCTATCGATGCAAGGTTGAACATAACCTTCTCGTAGAAATTTCTTCCATCTTATGGGTCTTGATTCCACTAAATGAAGGTTATTTATCTCAAATGGTTGGAGAGAAACTCATGATTAAGAATATTCCCATTGTACGGGAGTTTTATGATGTCATTTCGGTGGAATTTCCTGGTCTTCCACCAAATCGTGAAGTTTAGTTTTCAATAGAACTCATACCGGGTGATATGCCCATTTCAAAGACACCTTATAGAATGGCCCCAATTGAGTTGCAGGAATTGTAGAAGAAACTCCAAGGGAATATTGATAAAGGATTCATATTCCCTAGTGCATCACCTTGGGGAGCACCTGTTCTGTTTGTTAAGAAGAAAGATAGATCAATGAGACTCTCCATTGATTATTGAGAACTTAACAAGATCACTATCAAGAACAAATATCCTCTCCCATGAATTGATGACTATTTTTGACCAACTACGTGGGGCTCAATACTTTTCAAAGATTTATCTTCATTTAGGGTATCATCAATTCAGGGTTAAAAGGGAGGATATATGAAATATGGCTTTCCGTACAAGGTATGGACACTATGAATTTATAGTGATGCCATTTGGTCTTACTAATTCCCCTGGTATCTTCATGGATCTAATGAATAGAGCCTTTAGAGACTATCTTGATCTGTTTGTGGTAGTCTTTATAGACGATATTCTTTTCTATTCAAATAGAAATGAAGAACATAAAGATCACTTAAGAATTGTATTTAAGACCCATAGAAAGGAGAAGCTTTATGCCAAATTTACCAAGTGTGAATTTTGGATTCAAAAATATGCATTTTTGGGTCACATAATCTCAAAAGATGGGATATATGTGGATCTAGAAAAAAATAGGTTATCGAAAGATGGTCGAGACCAACAAAAGTAACCAAGATCCGAAGATTTATTGGCTTGGCTAGATATTATTGATGTTTTGTGAAAGATTTTTCAAAGTTATCTAATCCACTCACCAGGTTGACTCGAAAAGGAGTTATGTTCATTTGGATGGAGGAGTGTGAAAAAAATTTCAAGGAGTTAAAAGGAAGGTTATCCAGTGCACCTGTGCTCACACTACCTTTTAGTAGAGAAAGTTTTGTAATATACATTGATGCATACAAGAAGGGATTGGGGTGTGTTCTAATGCAAAACAATATGGTGATAGATTATGCCTCACGACAGTTGAAAATCCATGAGAAAAATTACCCAACTCATGATTTGGAATTAGCTGTGGTAATATTTTCATTAAATATTTGGAGGCATTATCTTTATGGTGAAAGGTGTGATATTTATACTAATCATAAATGTTTAAAGCATATTTTCACACAAAAGGAGATGAATATGCGCCAAAGAAGATGGTTGGCGCTGATTAAGGATTATGACTGCCCAATTCATTATCACCCTGGGAAAGCAAACAAGGTGGTAGATGCATTATGTCGACAAGACCATGCTAGCTTAACCATGATAAGGATCACAAAAGATCCAATATTTATGGATTTACAAAGGATAGATCTTGGAATTATAATAGAAGGGGAAAAGCTTATATTTCTCAAATAAATGTTCAACCATCTATACATGTGAAGATTAAAGAGGCACAAAAAGAAGATGTAGAGTTTCATAAGAAGGTGAGAAATGTTCCAGACTTCAACTTTGATTATGATGGGATAATAAGGTTCCGGAATCGGGTTTGTGTTCCTCCCATCCTAGAATTAGAGAAGGAGCTGCTGGATGAGGCTCATTGTTCTTCATTATCTATTCATCCTGGAAGCACGAAGATGTATAAGGACCTGAAAGAGTACATCTTGTGGGATGGAATGAATAGAGATGTTGTTCAATATGTCTCTCGATGCTTGGTTTGTCAGCAAGTTCAATCTGGGAGATAGAATTCTACGTGTATGTTACAACCATTAGCCATACCCGAATGGAAATGGAAAAAAATCACTATGGACTTTTTTACTGGACTTCCTGAAACATCCAAAGGCAATAATGCTATCTAGGTTTTAGTTTATTGTCTTACGAAGTCTGTACACTTCATTGCTATTAGAGACGATTTCTATCTGGATTAGCATGCCATGATATATGTGAAGGGTGCGGTAATATTGCATGGAGTATCACTTTCCATTATATCTGATTGGGATTAGAGGTTTAGCATTAATTTTTGGTGAAGTCTTCAGCATACTTTAGATACAGAGTTGAGTTTCAGCACTACTTATCATCCTCAAACAGAAGGTCAGTCTAAGAGAACAATTCAGACTCTAGAAGATATGTTAAGAGCTTGCTCTATGGATTTCAAAGGTGGTTGGGATCAACACCTACCTTTGGTAGAATTTTCTTATAATAATAGCTTTCACTCCAGTATTCAGATGGCTTCTTATGAATCTCTCTATGGAATGAAATGCAGGACTCCAACTTGCTGGGATGAATTTGGGGAAAGAAAGCTATTAGGACCTAATCTTGTTGATGAGATGGCAAAAAAGGTCAGATCCATTCAAAAACACATAAGAGTCGCTCAGAGTCAACAAAAAATTTATGCTGATAACCGAAGAAAAGACCTAGAGTTTGAAGTGGGTGATAAAGTGTTCTTATGAATAACTCCTTGGAAGAGAGTACTGAGATTTGGAAAGAAGTGCAAGTTGGGCCCTAGGTATACCAGTCCTTTTTTTAGAGACCCGAAGCCTGGAGTACATTGACCTTACATTACATTTGCGGAATACTTAGTACATAACAAAAACACACACACAAGGATCGTAATAGTTTAGTGTCTTTGGAAACTCGGACTATAATCTTCTAATCGTGGTGAAAGATCTTCAACATCTCCCATAAAGATCTTTTTATTTACCTAAAACTTTTATTTATATCCTGGGGAAAAGAAAACATAAAAGGGTGAGCTCAAATGCTCAGTAAGGGTAAACAAAAGAAATATCAATCACATCATATACATAAGAACATAGCTTTTGGAAATCTTAACCTGCAAAAGAGCTCATAAAATCATAACATGGGATAAATCATAGAAGTGAAAATGAGATCCCCATAATCATAACATGAAACTTGAAACATTGTGGCATGCACACATAATCATGGAAAATCATTTCTTGTTAGTCATGACTCATTGCCAAGACTATCTTAGTGGACAGAGTCCCTTTCTGAACCAAGTTCACTCCTCGTTTCAGTCCTGTATCACTGAACCGAAATAACCTTCCGTTCCGGCCATGTCTATCTCATGAGATATAAAATCTTTACCCAATGCATTGGAGGGAGATATAGGTTCCACCCATCTCTTAATGAATCCTTTCTTATGTGTGCCACATAATCATAAACCATACATCATAGCGTAACCCATGTAATAAAAATGGAATTCTTAAACAACATGACATCATAAAACAATTCATATAAGATAAAGGAATTCATAAAAATATTTCCATCACAACATAATCAAATCCATGTAATAATAGGGATAAAAACAGAACCATTTTATTATCTTAGATGGAAAATAATTTTGATAAAATACTTGAACTCCATTCTTGAGGAAAATATCCTTTCTACTTCAAAAACATTTTTCCTTTCATAACATGTCATATGACTTTAAAATAAAAGAAGTTGATTAAAAATAAACTTTAAAACTTGTAAATTAAGTTTCTTGGAAATAATGTTTTAAAAATCCATTCATGCCGTATAAGTTAAAAAAAACATTCTTCGTACTTTTGTCGGAAAAGTCAAAAAGTACCTCGTACGAAAAACGACAAAAGATTCCTTTCGTACATATTACTAAAAACTCACCGAAGGGTAAAAAAATGGATTTAAACAATCGTAGGTGGATGGAAATAATATTACATATTGATGAAACATGGATGTGGATGATAAAATACACCCCAGTAAATACTTACGAATAAACAATCTCGGATAAAAAATGAGATTGTGATATTTCCCTTACCTTAGGTCCGACTTGCTTTGTAAGTGTCTGAACCTCCTGTATAATGATTTAAATCATGTTATTAACTTATTACAGAATCATATTCATTGTTATGATATCATATATGGTTCACTTATGACATTATATTACCCGTTCTTTTGTAAATTCCATGTTAAAGAAGCGTTTTGGGTAAAATCGTTTCATTTATCGTAAGTGTTTTGACTAGTTGTTCTTGACATCATTATTACTTATATCATGATTTACTTACTTCCAGAATGTAAAATATGATTTATATATCATATATATTCAGTATATATATATATATAATAGGTAGATAAATAAAATGAAAAACACCGTTCATGGAGACGGTAGTCCGTACGTACGCATGAACGCTGTTTTCCTTTCCTTATTGTCTTGAAACGGAAGTAAGTAGATGACATACATATGTATATATATACATAAATCCAGTAGCTTTATAATGTCATATATTTCATTATTATTTCTTATATATACATTATAATCATTCTTAAATGGTTAACATGGAGAATGAATCTCATCGCGTCGTGGAGACGGTAGTCCGTACGTACGCACGAGCGATGATATCATTTCTATAAATATTGAATTGAATTGGAGTGGATTATACAATATATCAGAATCAATATGATGTTGTAATAACTATTTATAGTTATTCTTTACACCATTATACCCATCCATGTAAAGTGGTGGTGGAAAATAGATTACACCACGGCGTGGAGACGGTATTCCGTACGTACGCACGCGCGGTGATTTCTTTTTCCGTAGGATGGATAGATGGTGAAATAGGGTTGTTTCATACTTATAATAACATATCAGTATATGAGTGATACTGATGTTATTACTTCATAATGAAACAACCTAAGAAGAAGAAGTGGAAGAAGAAATAAAGATGAAAGAATTGGTAACGGTAATTACCTCTTCTTTGAAGCGCCTTTTGGAGACCTCCACTTAGGGAACTAAAATTGGTCTTTGAGTAATACCAGAACCTCTAGGATGTTGCTAGGGAAGTGGAGAATATATTTTGGCAGGGGTTGGCCCAGCTTGAGTGCTCAAATTGGTGTGAGGAGGAGGGGGAGGAGGTGTCCTTTTATAAGGGAGGAGAGGGGCACCTTAGGAATATCTCAAAATATTATTTTATATTATAGTCAAAATCAGTTTATAATGGTTCCAAAGGGTCTTATTTCGAAGCTAAAGTGGGGATGGGTCGAAATCCTATCAACCAATAGGATTTAGACAAGTTTAGGGTATTATTTTAACCTTATCAATTAGATTTAACTCTAAGTTAAATAATTTAACTTTTACCGTGTCTTTTTGTTTTCTTTCACTATATGGTTAATAAACGTACTATAACATGCCAAACGAACCCCAAATTGTATATTATTAATACATATATCCTTATCTAAGTCATTTGGCCGATCCTTAGATTTTTAGGAATAAAATAACAATTAATAATATAATATTTGATTTAAAAACTATTTTGTGTCAATTTTGACACTATTTGATATATGATTTTTGTGAAAGTCATAACAGAATTATATGTTCGAACCAAGTTGATTAAATCAACACTAATATATCATAGTAACCTATAAAATTAGTGGAATTCATAAAAAGTCTCAAATTACATTTATTTTGGTGTTTATAACATCAATTATGTCAATATTTCATTAATAAGATAATTACTGCATCATCATTGTGTCATAAATAAATTAAATTATTTAATGTCTAAAAATTATAAATAAAATACCATCATTTAGGAAGTATTTTCAGCTTTCTAATGAATATTTATAGTCGAATTTATCTTATGTATAACTCTATATTAAAAATGATTTACTTATTAAACTTTGATTTTAACTATTTTAACCCTTCTTTAAATAAATTAATAATAAATGTCCTAATCTAATCCAAGTGGGCCTAAATGGTCATATTTTATTCCTAAGTTTGTTTTTGGTCGAATTACACTTATCCAATAGAATTCGTACATGTGTTAGGGTAATATTAATATCATATTTACCCTTAGTTACCCTATTTACTATTAACCGCGGTAAAAAAAAGTAAAAAGTTACTATTCACCAAAAATTATTTTCATCTCATTGAACCACATTTTAGTCCTTGATATTAAACGTGTATCTCGGATTTTTTAAATTCCATTCACAGAAGCGGTAAAATTAAGTTTTATGCAAAATTCCGTTTTTAACCTACCACTTAGTGGTTTCACTATTCATCAAAAATTGAAAGTTTTCAGAAAAATACCAAAATTTCACCCTAGGCTAATTTGGATATTCCGAATCCAAAAATGAAGTCCATTTTGAAAAATAAAATTTATAAAATTTCAAAAAGTGGTTATTACTATTCATAACGGCTAGTTTTAATAATATTTTAATAGCATATCGTTGTTTAGTGAAACTCGGTATTGCGTACTACACACGCTATCGAGGAAGGTTGCGATTGCGTGTAATGCAAGGCAAGTCAAGGATGCGTGTTGTGCAAGATCCTTTTGGTGTAGCGTACAACACAAGACTTTAATAAAATTAAAAATAATATTTTTTTATAAAATCTTGGGCTGTTACATTCTACCCCCCTTAAAATGAATTTCGCCCTCGAAATTCGTCGGGGTTATAAATGGTTTACTATTCGAAAGTTTCTTTAATAGAAACCCACATCGTAAAAAGGAATATCAAAACCAATCTTTAAAAACAAAAGTATGAAACGTAACGGTTACCCAAATAAACTAATCATTGGGTTTCCACATAGGTGAAAATATGGATATGGAAGAGAAATCTAACCATCATGTTCTGATGGAGAGTGGTAGAGAACATGGCTATGAAAAAGCCAATAATCACAAATCCATAAATTTGTGACGATCTAAGGTACCATCTGATTCATCAGGTATAAGATCACTAGGACAACATTTTTGGTTTTCAAGATCATTTCCCTAAAGTTGAAAATTTGAATTGGAATAAATACTTTCTTTATTTTGATACAATCTCACTATTGTTCGTGCCTAGAACAATTTACACTTCATCTCTTAAATAAATGAAGTTGAATTTGTTATTCGTGAAGTGTTAGTAGATCATGTGATAGAATGACGGGTCATTCCATCTGTCTCAAACAAAAGGTTAGCAAAAATTATATACATAAGTCGATCTATAGTGAGATTAATCATATATAGTTCCTAAAATGGACTTATACTTCATATATCATACTGCTTAATATAATAAAACTAGTTTCTACTAAACAGGGACTTCCTGTAGGCCAGTGGTAGGCGATAAAGGCCAATCGCACTTCGGTTGTGGGTTCGATTCCCACAGCCTTGTCCGAAGCGATGGGTTGTCGCCCGTCCTACAGGTTGTCCTTTTTCTAAAACTATATTACTATAACATCCCATAAATAATATCGAAAATCTTCTATCCTTAAACAATACTAACTTATGTCCAACATAATCCAGTCTAATCTTTAGGCTTATACATAATACTGCAGTCCACTCTCATAATATAGTGACAACGATTACCAGAGATTTAATACTGTCGTTGATCCCCACATATCATAAGATATGTCTTGTTGGTCACATTCCAAACATTCAAAGTCCTTAATCGTGTATTCTCTTGAATACCTTAGTGAAAACATGAGTGCAGTTAAAAGTTAACACTTTCCACATACCAAAATCCTCAAAATTCTATATACTCAAACCATGATATCACTTAGTCCTTATATCAATCATGAGCTCATGAATACTGTCAAATATTTCATTTTCTCGTTTTCCCTTCATTATGCGCATATCATTCTTTTTCCAAAAATATCTCAATCACTTTCCATGGTTATTGGTACCATAAAATTATTGAAAACCACAATAGACCAATACATAAATATTCCAATACTCCATGATACAACATTATTTTGGAATCCTATTACATAAACAATTATTCATTCCACCACATCGTTGTCATATTCAACATCGCCAATAGTGATCGCATGTGACTTCCCTTTGTCCTTTTCCTTAAGCGGTTGCTCATGTCGATCATCACTAACCCTTGGATTAGGGCATTTATTAGCATAATGCCCCATTTCCTTGCACTTGAAGCATTGAAGTGTTGGTGATGTGTTCTCTGCATTGTTTGCTTTATTCACATCATTAGAATCCATTTTTCCATTACTTCGACACTCAGCTACTCGATGACCTTCTTTTCCACACTTAAAGCATTTTCTAGTCCCTTTAAGACAATCTCCACCATGCTTCTTTCCACACTTTGTGCATAAGGAAACATTCATCTTCTTTTTACCATTATTCTGAGATTTCTCCTTGAACTCCATCTTTCGTTTCTTGTCAAAACCATGAGATGGATATGTAACACCAACTTCCATTTCTACCTTGATAGCACAACGCACAATTTCTTCATAGCTACTGATGTCTCTTATAGCTAATGTCCTTCGAAGACTTGGTTTTAAGCCACTGAAAAATCGATCAACTTTACTTTCAGGTTGGATGATAATTCCAGAAGCATACCTTGCAAGTCTTGTAAAATTTTCTTCATAGGTACCAACAGATTCATCGTCCCTTTGCTTCAGTTCCAGAAACTCTTTCTCCATCTTTGTTCGAAGAATACGAGGGAAGTACTTACTGAAAAACAAGTTCTTGAACTCGTCCCATTCCATGGACTCAATTTCATCTCTTGGCCTCGTATTCTTGTTAAGATTCCACCATTGATCAGCTTCACCTTCCAAACGATATACTGCTAAGATGACTTTATCATGTTCAGAACATTGAAGAACTGAAAATATCTTTTCAGTAGTACTAATCCATTGTTCAGCAACTAATGGATCAGTAGACCCACTGAAAGAAGGTGGACGTTGCCTCATGAAGGACTCGATAGAATATTGTTCCCTTCTCTGCTCATTTGGAAGTCCAGAATGATTCATAGCTTGTGTAAGTATAGCAATAAGATTTTGCACTCCATCTCCCATAACATTTGTTTGTTCAGGAGGGCAATCATTTCATTGTCCATTGCATTGATCAACACGGTTCCTTCGGGTTCCAGCCATCGTCTAAAACCCAAAAAGAATAGTGTGAGAGGCAAAAATCATGCTAGGGAAAACAACATAATAAAGGGGGAGTACCTTCAATATCCAACATCTTAGGTTTAATTCTATGATCGTTAGCGTAATTATATTACTATAACCTATACGTATACTTATCCCTAGGGACATCCCTAGACATACCTTAGAAATATCTCTAGGGATCTCACTAACGTTTTTGCATCCAAGTTTCCAAAGGTTGACTAAACCTTTCCTCTGATACCAACTGTAGAGACCCGAAGCCTGGCGTACATTGACCTTACATTACATTTGCGGAATACTTAGTACATAACAAAAACACACACACAAGGATCGTAATAGTTTAGTGTCTTTGGAAACTCAGACTATAATCTTCTAATCGTGGTGAAAGATCTTCAACATCTCCCATAAAGATCTTTTTATTTACCTAAAACTTTTATTTATATCCTGGGGAAAAGAAAACATAAAAGGGTGAGCTCAAATGCTCAGTAAGGGTAAACAAAAGAAATATCAATCACATCATATACATAAGAACATAGCTTTTGGAAATCTTAACCTGCAAAAGAGCTCATAATATCATAACATGGGATAAATCATAGAAGTGAAAATGAGATCCCCATAATCTTAACATGAAACTTGAAACATTGTGGCATGCACACATAATCATGGAAAATCATTTCTTGTTAGTCATGACTCATTGCCAAGACTATCTTAGTGGACAGAGTCCCTTTCTGAACCGAGTTCACTCCTCGTTTCAGTCCTGTATCACTGAACCGAAATAACCTTCCGTTCCAGCCATGTCTATCTCATGAGATATAAAATCTTTACCCAATGCATTGGAGGGAGATATAGGTCCCACCCATCTCTTAATGAATCCTTTCTTATGTGTGCCACATAATCATAAACCATACATCATAGCGTAACCCATGTAATAAAAATGGAATTCTTAAACAACATGACATCATAAAACAATTCATATAAGATAAAGGAATTCATAAAAATATTTCCATCACAACATAATCAAATCCATGTAATAATAGGGATAAAAACAGAACCCTTTTATTATCTTAGATGGAAAATAATTTTGATAAAATACTTGAACTCCATTCTTGAGGAAAATATCCTTTCTACTTCAAAAACATTTTTCCTTTCATAACATGTCATATGACATTAAAATAAAAGAAGTTGATTAAAAATAAACTTGAAAACTTGTAAATTAAGTTTCTTGGAAATAATGTTTTAAAAATCCATTCATGCCGTATAAGTTAAAAAAAACATTCTTCGTACTTTTGTCGGAAAAGTCAAAAAGTACCTCGTACGAAAAACGACAAAAGATTCCTTTCGTACATATTACTAAAAACTCACCGAAGGGTAAAAAAATGGATTTAAACAATTGTAGGTGGATGGAAATAATATTACATATTGATGAAACATGGATGTGGATGATAAAATACACCCCAGTAAATACTTACGAATAAACAATCTCGGATAAAAAATGAGATTGTGATATTTCCCTTACCTTAGGTCCGACTTGCTTTGTAAGTGTCCGAACCTCCTGTATAATGATTTAAATCATGTTATTTACTTATTAAAGAATCATATTCATTGTTATGATATCATATATGGTTCACTTATGACATTATATTACCCGTTCTTTTGTAAATTCCATGTTAAAGAAGCGTTTTGGGTAAAATCGTTTCATTTATCGTAAGTGTTTTGACTTGTTGTTCTTGACATCATTATTACTTATATCATGATTTACTTACTTCCAGAATGTAAAATATGATTTATATATCATATATATTCAGTATATATATATATATATAATAGGTAGATAAATAAAATGAAGAACACCGTTCATGGAGACGGTAGTCCGTACGTACGCATGAACGCTGTTTTCCTTTCCTTATTTTCTTGAAATGGAAGTAAGTAGATGACATACATATGTATATATATACATAAATCCAGTAGCTTTATAATTTCATATATTTCATTATTATTTCTTATATATACATTATAATCATTCTTAAATGGTTAACATGGAGAATGAATCTCATCGCGTCGTGGAGACGGTAGTCCGTACGTACGCACGAGCGATGATATCATTTCTATAAATATTGAATTGAATTGGAGTGGATTATACAATATATCAGAATCAATATGATGTTGTAATAACTATTTATAGTTATTCTTTACACCATTATACCCATCCATGTAAAGTGGTGGTGGAAAATAGATTACACCACGGCGTGGAGACGGTATTCCGTACGTACGCACGCGCGGTGATTTCTTTTTCCGTAGGATGGATAGATGGTGAAATAGGGTTGTTTCATACTTATAATAACATATCAGTATATGAGTGATACTGATGTTATTACTTCATAATGAAACAACCTAATAAGAAGAAGTGGAAGAAGAAATAAAGATGAAAGAATTGGTAACGGTAATTACCTCTTCTTTGAAGCGCCTTTTGGAGACCTCCACTTAGGGAACTAAAATTGGTCTTTGAGTAAGACCAGAACCTCTAGGATGTTGCTAGGTAAGTGGAGAAGATATTTTGGCAGGGGTTGGCCGAGCTTGAGTGCTCAAATTGGTGTGAGGAGGAGGGGGAGGAGGTGTCCTTTTATAAGGGAGGAGAGGGGCACCTTAGGAATATCTCAAAATATTATTTTATATTAAAGTCAAAATCAGTTTATAATGGTTCCAAAGGGTCTTATATCGAAGCTAAAGTGGTTATGGGTCGAAATCCTATCAACCAATAGGATTTAGACAAGTTTAGGGTATTATTTTAACCTTATCAATTAGATTTAACTCTAAGTTAAATAATTTAACTTTTACCGTGTCTTTTTGTTTTCTTTCACTATATGGTTAATAAACTTACTATAACATGCCAAAAGAACCCCAAATTGTATATTATTAATACATATATCCGTATCTAAGTCATTTGGCCGAACCTTAGATTTTTAGGAATAAAATAACAATTAATAATATAATATTTGATTTAAAAACTATTTTGTGTCAATTTTGACACTATTTGATATATGATTTTTGTGAAAGTCATAACAGAATTATATGTTCGAAAAAAGTTGATTAAATCAACACTAATATATCATAGGAACCTAGAAAATTAGTGGAATTCATAAAAAGTCTCAAATTACAATTATTTTGGTGTTTATAACATCAATTATGTCAATATTTCATTAATAAGATAATTACTGCATCAGCATTGTGTCATAAATAAATTAAATTATTTAATGTCTAAAAATTATAAATAAAATACCACCATGTAGTAAATATTTTTAGCTTTCTAATGAATATTTATAGTCGAATTTATCTTATGTATAACCCTATATTAAAAATGATTTACTTATTAAACTTTGATTTTAACTATTTTAACCCTTCTTTAAATAAATTAATAATAAATGTCCTAATCTAATCCAAGTGGGCCTAAATGGTCCTTGATATTAACCGTGTCTCTCGGATTTTTGAAATTCCATTCACAGAAGCTGTAAAATTAAGTTTTATGCAAAATTCAGTTTTTAACCTACCACTTAGTGGTTTCACTATTCATCAAAAATTGAAAGTTTTCAGAAAAATACCAAAATATCACCCTAGGCTAATTTCGTTATTCCGAATCCAAAAATGAAGTCCATTTTGAAAAATAAAATTTATAAAATTTCAAAAAGTGGTTATTACTATTCATAACGGCTAGTTTTAATAATATTTTAATAGCATATCGTTGTTTAGTGAAACTCGGTATTGCGTACTACACACGCTATGGAGGAAGGTTGCGATTGCGTGTAATGCAAGGCAAGTCAAGGATGCGTGTTGTGCAAGCTCCTTTTGGTGTAGCGTACAACACAAGAATTTAATAAAATTAAAAAGAATATTTTTTTATAAAATCTTGGGCTGTTACACTTTTGAAATACGGGATCGTGTTGGGAAGGTAGCTTACCGATTGGTGCTTCCATAGAATCTCTCTCAATTTCATGATGTGTTCCATATATCTCTCCTGGGAAAGTACGTACTCAATCCTTCACATGTACTCAGATCAGAAGTTGTACCGCTGGAGCAAGATCTTTCTTATGAAGAACAACCGATAGAGATTCTGGATCGTAGTGAAAAAGTCCTACGGAACAAGACCACTCTCTTGGTGAATGTTTTATGTAGTAACCACCAATTAAAAGAAGCTACATGGGAGCTTGAGGATATAATGATGGAGAGGTATCCTCGTCTGTTTGTTACAAAGTGACGAATTTCGAGGGAAAAATTCATTTTAAGGGGGGTAGAATATAACACCCTGATATTTTATAAGAAGTATATTTTCTTATGTCTTTTGTTATACACAACATCAAAGGAATCTTTCACTATAGACAACACTAGCTTGGCTTGTGTTATACGCAAAAGCAACCTTCCTCGATAGCGTGTGTTGTACGCAATATCGAGTTTCACTAAACTACAATATTTTATTAAAATATAATATAAACTATCCTTTATGAATAGTATTAAAAAAAATTTGAATTTTATAACATTATTATTCATATTACACATTTTCTGGAACATGTTATGAGAAAAAAATAAATATTTTGGTTGAAATAAGTATTTTTTAAAAAATGCAGTTTTACCGCCTTTTGATGGAGCACCCTTTTTAAATCTTGTTTTGACATGTTTATAAGTTCAATTTTACAAAATAAAAATATTCTTCAGAATCAGGATTTAAAAATTTACTTTGGATAATTTTTTCATAATATTCTGATAACTTTCATATTTTAATGAATAGTAAAAAACAAGCTATATTTTAATTAAAAACAACTTTTTTCGTCGCAATAATTTATATGGTTAAATTACAATATTTAGTGGTTTTAATGTATAAATAGAATATATTTTAACCAATTACAATAATTTATGTCATTACCATTAATTTTACATTGAATTCAAAGGTGAAAAAATTTCAATCTTTGACAATGTTTTAACTTTTAAAACTCATTTTCTTAAAAACGAGATGAATTTTAAAATAATTACTGCAAATTTTGTGTTTTGAATTTTTAAAAATGGATTCCATATTTGAATTTAGGGGGTCTAAATTATGTTAATAGGTTAATTTTATTTATTTTTTGATATTATGAATAGTAACTACGGTAATTTTTATTTACTAGAGTTAAAGGTAAATCTGGTAATTGAGGTTAAAAATAAGATTATAAAATTACCCTAACACTTGCAAAAATCCTATTGGATGAATACAAGTATACCCATATCACCTATGGGTTGGACTAGATTCATTTCATGGACATTTGACCATTAAATAATATAATTATTATTAAAACCAAATAAAGTGACAACATGTCACTCTCTTAAATCTTATAAGTGTAATAATTTTAATTTAGTGATAAACATCATAAAACGTAGGATATAAAAAGTCCCTAGAAAGAAAATAAAATTATATACATCATATGAATTTATTTATAATTTTTAGGGATTAAATAAGTATCATTAATTATGACACAATAGTGATGTTGATATTATTTTATTGATTGGACTATCAAATAAATGATTTTAAAAGTATTAAAATAAATATTATATGAACTATTTAATGAGCTTCACTAATTTTATAGTTACCAATGACATGTTATGAATCTATTAAATCTTTCAGTTCTAACATATCTTCTGTATATATTTTATTTAAATTCAAATAAATGAATAGTGTCAAAATTGACACTATTCTTATTTTATAAAAATTACATATTATAAGATTGGTTAAAAATCACAAAAATATTTAGAAATTAAAAATTAAAATTTATATGGACTAAAATTTAATAAAATATACAGTTATGGACAATTCACAACATATAATTAATTATTTATAATGATTTAAAATTTAGAATATTATTACCAAAAAAAATTAAATAGATTATATAAGGATAAATCAAGTTGATAATGTGTAAAATAAATTCCCATCATGTCTAAATTTTATTGTTTGATGATAATACAACCCTATCTCATCTAATATTCGGATTTGAGTCATTTTTGGTGGTTTTTATGTGGGGTTGGAATTTATTATAAATTAATATTTCTTATAATTCCAAAGGTGATCATCTCCTCCCTTATAAAAGGGCACCTCCTCCCTCTCCTCCTCACACCACTTTGAGCCTTCAAGCTCGGCCAACCCCAAAAAATTTCTCTTCTACACTTTTCTAGTAATATTCTAGAGGTCCTGGTCTTCTTCAAAGACCAACATTAGTGCCCTAAGAGGATTTTTCAAAGAGGCTTGTCGAAGAAGAGGTAATATCCGTTACCGATTCTTTCAAATTTATTTCTTCTTCTACTTCCTCTTATTTAGTTGTTTCATTATAATGTAATAACATCAGTATCACTAAAATACTGATATGTTGTTATAAATATGAAACAACTCTATTTCACCTTCTATCCATCCTACGGAAAATGAAATCATTGTGCGTGCGTACGTACGGAATACCGTCTCCACGCCGTGGTGTAATCTGTTTTCCACCACAACCATACTTGGATGGGTATAACAGTGTAAAAAATAACTATATATGATTATTGTAAATTTATTTTTATTATTAAATAGTATACATACACTTCGATACAATTCCATGATCATGGGAACGATATCATCGCTTGTGCCTACGTACGGCCTACCGTCTCCACGTTGTGATGCGACTCTTTCTACATGATCTTCAGTGAATAAGAACTATATAAATTAAATAAATGAATAAGTATGACATATATTACATTAATACCATTCTTTAAATTAGGTATCTATATCCTAAAATGTGGAATAATAATTTATTCGACAAAACATGCATAAGAACATAAAGCAATTAACACCCGAATAACAAGTAGCAATGAAATATTACTAATAAGAAGATAAGAATATGATCATATATGATATCATAACAATGAATATTATTATGTAATAAGTCAGTGACATTATTTAAATCATTATACAATAGGTTCGGATATGTACAAAGCATATCAGACCTAAGGTAACGGAAAATCATACAATCTCATTTTTATCCGAGATTGTTTATACTTCAGAATTTACTGGGGAATATTTATCATCCACATCCATGTTTTGTCAATATGTAATATTATTTCTATCCTCCTAAAATTTTTTAAATCCAATTTTACCCATTTGTGAGTTTTTAGTAAAATATATGAAAGGAATCTTTTGTCGTTTTTAGTACAAGGTTCTTTTTGACTTTTCAGACCAAAGTACGAGAAGAATGTTTTTTTAACTTATACGGCTTGAATATATTTTTATGATTTCATAGGACATTATTTTCATGAAGATTAATTTATAAGTTTTCAAGTTTATTTTTAATCAACTTCTTTTAGTATAAAATTTTACGACATGTTAAGAAAGGAAAAATGTTTTTGAAGTATAAAGGATATTTTCCTTAAGAATGGAGTTCAATAATTTTATCAAAATTATTTTCCATCTAAGATAATATAGGGTTATATTTCTATTCCTATTTTCACATTGATTTGATTATGTTATGATGGAATTATTTTTATGAAGTCCTTTTATCTTATACGATTTAGGTTATGATGGCATGATGTTTAAGAATCCCAATTTTATTAATGGGTTATGCTATGATGTATGATTTATGATCTTGTAACACACATAAGAATGGTATCATTATGAGATGGGTGGGACCTATATCTCCCTCCAATGCATTGGGTAAAGATTTATATCTCATGAGATAGACATGACTGGAATAGTAGGTCAATCTTGTTTAGTGATACAGGACTGAAACGAGGAGTGAACTGGGTTCAGAAATGGACTTTGTACGCTAATATTGTCTTGGAAATGAGTCTTGACTACTAATAAATTATTCTCTAAGATTATGTGTGTATTCCACAAAGTTTCATGTTATGATGATTGGGAATACATTTCACTACTACGATTTACCCCATGTTATGAAATTATGATCTATTTTGCAGGTTCAGATTTCCAAAATGTTATGTTCTTATTAATTTGATGTGATTGATATTTCTTTTGTTTACCCTTACTGAGCATTTGAGCTCACCCTTTTGTATGTTCTCTTTTCCCCAGGTCAGGAATAAGGGTATTAAGTAAGATATTCCAAAAGGGACTCTAGATATGATAAAATAAAAGGGAGACAGTGTAGATGATTTATGAACCAGTTCTTTATGTTTCCCAGTTTCTAAATACACTATATCTACACGGTCGTTTCATGGTTTGTTATATGTTGTAATAAGTGTGCTTCAATTTTGACGTAATAACAATGTTTGTAAAGTATGGTTCGTTATACTTTGGATGACCAAAAACTCACTTTTAGTGTTTTAATAACACTAAACATGTGTGTCATGGTATATAAAAGAGAAAATGACCACTAAAATATCTGAGATCATATAAAAAAATTATTTTATTATTTTTGATGTGTATGAGTCAAAAACACATTAATTGGATGTGTGGTGTTCTCAGACCAACCGAATTAGTGGATTCTAACAGTTTGAAAACCATTGAAAATGTGTATCAGGGGTCAAAATGAAGATAATGGACTCTAATTAATATGAAATTAAATGAAAAAAAATCATTCAGTGAGTTTTTGAAATTTTTTAGCATACAATGTGCCAACTGGATGGGTTTTTGTTTCTCAGCATGACGAGAAAAACATTTTAAGTATTTTAAAATCACTAAAACATGATTGTAATATTGAAAACTAGAGAAAAATACCCCACTTACTGTGAATTCAGTGTAAAATAGTCATTTTATTATTTCTTATGTGTATAAGAAGATGACACATCATTTGAACATATTGGGTTATTGAACATATTGAATAAGAAGTTTTTTAGTAATTTGGTGGATATTAAAAAATTTTGTCCTGGGGTTAAAACCCGAGAAAACTACATATTATTTCATGATATCAAATGAAAAAATAACTATTGAGTTATTTTTGAAATATCGAAGAAATTTATATTTCAATCGTCCATTTCTTATACTTAGGATGATAAAAAAATATTCTTTTCGTGTTTTAAAAACACTAAAACATGTGTGTAATGGTAAAAATAGTGAAAAATAAATTTTAATGTTTTAAAATCATATTAAAATCATATTTTTATTATTTTTTAATGTAATAGTATATGACATTTAAACCAGGTGTGTGATGTACTAAAAAGGACCGAATAAGTAGTTTTTAATGGTTTGGAGGCCTTTAAAAACATGCTTCTAGGAGTCAAAACCAAGAAGTCAAAATTTTATTGCATGAAGTATTACAAAGATTATTTTACACTGATTTTTATATTTTTTTAATAGATTGAACATCAATAATTTGTTTCATTTACTCATGATGACCAGAAACACACTTTTAGTGTTTCCAAAAACATTTATATGTGTGTGTAACAGTCAAAATGGAGGAAATGACATGAAATCATAAGAAAATAATATTTGATTTATTTTTGATGTGTACTAGTAGATGAAATATCAATAGGTCATTATGTGCGCTCATATGGGCTGAATAAGCAATTTTTAATGGTTTGGTGACCTTTAAAAATGTTCTTCAAGGGGTCAAAACCAAGACAATACCCTCGAATTTGTATGAAATCATTTAGTAACAAATATAGTTTGAAATCCGAAAAACAATTCTCATGATGGTCAAAAACACACTTCTAGAATTTTAAAAACACTAAAGCATTTTTTAATGGTCATGAACATAGAAAACAACCTCCAAATGATGTAAAATCATCATAAAATAATCTTGTTATTATTTTTGAGGTGTATAAGGAGAAGACATGTCAATCATACATGTTAGGTAATCAAATGGACTAAATTGGATGTTTTTAACGATTTAGAGACTTTTAAAAGATTGTGTTATAGGGTTTAAAATAAATAAAACAACCACTGTTGCATTGAAATCACAAAAACAATCATAATAATTTTATAAATATTAAATTATAAAACATTTCAATCATATTTTTCATCTTCTCTAGAAGATAAGAAACAAATTTTTTGTTCATTAATGTCACTAAAAAGTGAATATAATAGAAAAAGGTAGATAAAATAAAATTTGAGTGACATTATATAATAGGACAACTACTTTTTTATTATCATTGTTATGTATGATCATAAAAAAGATTAATTAGATGTTTAGTGTTCTCAAAAAGACTAAATAATTAGTTTTTAACAGTTTAATGAACATTAAAAATATATGTTAGCGCATCAAGACCAAGAAAAGCACCTCAGATTTTCATGATATCATAATGAAACAATATAAGAGTTATTTTGGAAATTATGGAGTAGATAAAACTTTAATTTATAAAGTAGTTTTATTAGGGTGACTAGGTACATAGTTTTACTATTTTAAAAACACTAAAACAAGCATGTGATTGTCAAAACTACATATAATGGCCTTTGAATGAGGTGGAATCATTATAAAAACATATCTTCATTATTTTTTTATGTATGAGTAGGTGACACCTCAATCAAATGTAAAATGTGCTCAAATGAAAAAATTAATAAATTTTTAACCATTTGATGGCCTTTAAAAATGTGGTCCAAAGGGTAAAAACTATGAAAACAAACTTAGATTCACATGAAAATAAAAAAACATATGTTGTGTGATATTTAAAATGATAAATTAGTTGAAAAATCAATCAGACCTACTATTTTCTCAGGATTATCTAAAATACACTTTTAGTGTTCTGAAAACACTAAAATGTGTGTGTAACAGTTAAAAATAGAATAAATGACCATTGAATGATAAGAAATAATAGAAAATTATTATTTATTTAATTTTTTCTTTGTATAGTAATAATGATCATCAATTGGTCATGTGTTGTGATTGAATGGACAGAATAATAAGTTTTTATTGGTTTTAAAGCCTTTAAAAATTCACACTAGAGGGATCAAAACCAAGTAAGAGACCTCAAATTTCAACAACCGTATATTGATTTTCAAGAATTTTTGTGAAATTTAACATCAATAATATTTTTTATTTTCCAAAGATGATCAAAAACACACTTTTAGTGTTTTCTAAACTTATAAATATTCATGTAATGGTTAAAAACGTAGAAAGCAAGCCCCGAATGATGTGAAATATAAATAAAATTTTATCTTTTATTTGGGGTTTTCATGAGTATAATACATGTTAATCGGAATTTTAGTGTGCTAGGATGTACTGAATAAGAAGTTTTTACTATTTTATATCCTTTTAAAAACATGGGTAAAGTGTTAAAAATAATGAAAAAGAATTCCAATTTTTAGGAGATCACAATAAATTAATCAAAGATTTATTTGTGAAATTTTGGAGTTTATGGCATGTCAAAATGACCTTTTCTTTTCTTGGGGTAACTGGAAATATGATTTTAGTGTTATAAAATCACTAAAAAATGTGTGAAATGGTAAAAACACGATAAAAAACATCCAAATGAAATTAAATCATAGGAAAATCAAATTATTATTATTCTTGTTGAATACGAGAAAAAAAAATTTCAATCAGATTTGTGGTGTTCTTGAAAGCTCTGAATATGAAATTTTTAACGATTGAGTGACCTTTAAAAAAACATCAAAGGGTTAAGACTAATAAAAATGACTCTTATTTCTATGAAATAATATGAAAAGAGTAATAGGGTAATTTTCTAAATTATGTATGAGAAAACATATTAACATGAAATATCATTTTCTTGAGGTGAACAAAAACGCTTTTCTAGTGTTTTGAAAACACTAAAACTATAATGTAATATTCAAAAAAATATAAAATGATCTCATAATTATATAAAATCCTATAAAATAATATTTATATTATTTTTTATCTTTATGAGATGATAAAATGTTAATTGGTCAGGTGGTGTGATCAAAAGGACTGAATAAGTAGTTTTTAACAGTTTGGAGGCCTTTGAAAATGTGTATGTTGGGGTGAAAAAAAAAGACAAATACCTCCAATTTATGTAAAATCATAAGAAAAATCATAGAGTTGTTTTCTAAATTTTGGATTAGATTTTAAAATAATAAAATGTGTCATTTTCTTTGGATGATAGAAATACACTTTCTATCTTTTAAAAATAATAAAACATTTATGTAATGATCAAAACTAGAGAAAATGACCTATGAATAATTAAAATCATAGGAAATCCATATTTATATTATTTATGATTTTTGTTGAGAACATGGAAGTTCAATCATACATTTTGTGTGTTTGGATGGACTAAATAAGAATATTTTAATGGTTAAGAGGCATTTAAAAATGCACATTAGGGTATCAGATCAAAGAAAACAAAATTTTATTCTCATGAAATAATAAATTATTTTATTTAAAGTGATTTATCTGATTTTGGAGCAAAATACACCTTAATATGACATTTTTGTTTCTTGGGATGACCGAAATAGGACTTTTACTGTTTGAAAAACACTAAAACACGCGTATAATTATGAATAAAGTAAAATCCTACGAATGTTGTGTGATCATAATAAAATTATTATTATTATTATTTTTTCTATAAAATTAAATTTCTCATCAGTCAGACATGTAGTGTGCTCAAAATTTTAAAATATGAATTTTTAACGGTTTGGGGGCCCTTAACAACATGCATCAGGGGGCCAACACCAAGAATACAACCATTGGTTTTGCTAAAATCATAAAAAAAATCATCGATATGTTTATGAAATGTTGGAGTATATTAAATGTCAATATGATGTTTTTTTAATCAGGATGATGAGAAACACAATTTTAGTGTTTTGGAAGCACTGAAACATGAATGTAATGGTTAAAACAAGATAAAAATACCTTCAAATTATGTGAAATCATCAAAAATCATTTTTTGTTATTTTTGATGTGTAAGAGTCTGCATCACATAAATCAAAAATGAAATGTGTTTGGATAGTTTGAATAAGAAGTTTTTATCGGTTCAAAACCATTAAAGGCATGCATTAGATGGTAAAACCCATGAAAATAACCTCCAGTTTCCATTAAATCAAATAAAAACAAATTTATATTGATTTAAAAAAATAGTATATATAACATTAGTCGGACTTTTCATTTCCTTGGGATGACTCTAAACATGTTTTTTGTAATTTTAAAACTCTAAAACAATCATCAAAGAGTTGATTCCAGAAACAATTGCCTCTAAATGATGTTAGATCATAAAAAAATTGTATTATTTTAGGCATGTAAAATTTTATATCATATCGATCAGGTGATTGGTATTCATAGATTTACTGAATCATCGGTTTTAAACAGTATGGCGACCTTTAAAAATGTGTATCTAGGGTTAAAATTAATAAAACAACCTCTGATTTGCATAAATTCATCGGAAAAAAATCCTAGATAGAATATTTAAATGTTTTAGTAGATGAAACATCAATGAAATGTGTTTTTTTTGGGACAGACAGAAACACATGTTTAGTGTTTTCAAAAAACTAAAACTACTGTGTAATGGAAAAAACCATAGAATAAAACCACTCAATGATTCTAAATACAAAGAAACCCATATTTGTATTATTTTTTACATGTATGAATAGATTTTATGTCAATGGGACATGTAACATGATCGAATGGTCTGAATAAGTTGTTTTTAATGGTTTCGAGGCCTTTTAAAAACATGGGTTTGGTGTTCAAAACCATGAAACCAACCTTCGATTGATGTGAAATCATAATGAAATCATATATAAAGTACTTGTGATGTTTAAGAGTTGAATTTAAATCAATAATAAAAGTGGTGTTCATGGAAGGAATAAATAATTTGTCTTTAATAGTTTCATGACCATTGAATCATGTGTTTGAGGGTTAAAAGCAAGAAAATGACATCTAATTTTCAATAAATAAAACAATAATAACCATAGAGTGATTTTTAAAATTCTGGAGTATAAGGTTTGTCTGTAGGACATGTCATTCTACTATAGATGTGTATAAATGAACTTATGGTGTTTAAAAAACACTAAAACGAGAAGGTATCAGTGAAAAGGAAAGAAAAAAACCTTGTAATGACATAAAATCATAGATTGTTATTATTATTATATTATTTATGATATATATGAGTATATGATACATCAATTGAATGTGTGGTCTTCTCAGACAAATAAAATTAGTACATTTATATTAAATAATATCTAAAATATTATATATTGAAAATCAAAAGATTTTGTACCATTTATTATAATCTGTTTTAATTTAAATATTCTACGGGATTTTAATTGTTAAATTTTTGTAATTTTTTATTTTCTATACTAACTTAAAATTTTAATTTATTTAACTTCTAGTTAAATTAGATGGCGGGTGTGGATTGTGTATCATTATTGGATGAGTTTATCTGTGACTTTATGAAATTATGTATTCTATAATAATAAATTTAATATTTTAATCATGACCGTTTTTGTGATTTTATAATTCTACTCTAATTTTTTTTCTAAAAAATAAACTACCTATAGTGGTTGTCAAAATTATGTATCTCGAGGTTCGGTCTATTGTTTTTAGTGGTTGTTATGGAACAGCCCCGAGGAACCTATAGTGAATGCCAACAAGTGGTATTTATAGGAAATACTATCAATTCAATAGAGGTAACTGTTTTATGATCACCGATCATCCACTATAGAACTTTGAAAATGAATTTTAGCAGTCACTAAAGGTCTTTTCTTTAGTTTTGTATAGTTATACTTATGGAAGAATAGGAATTGTACCTCATACTGTCGCAGGACATGTACTATAACAATAATTGTAGCAGAACTAGTACCTATAGAAGAATATGTATTGTAAAAGGTTATATAGTAGTTAGGAAGTATTGATATTTTATTAATCATAATTGGGGTATTTAAAAATCATTAAGGCATATAAGAAACTTGTAGTGGGTCAACTGTGGTTTGGGTTATCCCTCTATAGATGAGGTGTGGCCTGACCCAGTTGATCCCTTTGGTGTGTTTGGTTTTTATTTCATATAACACTTTAATACCTAATATTTAACACTATGAATACTACAACCACTACTATTACTTATAATTATACTACTACTAACACTACTAACACATATACTACTATAACTTCTTCTACTACTACTACTACAACTATATTCATGTATGAGGAACATGAGACATGCCACAATTACTCCGAGTGATAGCCTAATAGAATTCTATTTATCTCTTCATGTTTCGTCTTGTAACACATGTAATATTAATAACTAATGTAAAATTTCTTCTAGAGTTCTCATTATTTTCACATGGGTATAATAAATACAATAAAATTATTGGTATTATTATGTTTCATGGTTTTTAAGATAGGTGCATTCATTACTATGAGGTATTATGAGTAATGAAATAGTATCTGAATTTTTAAAGAGATTATTAAAAATACTTGGAATTATAGGAGTGGTTTTCATAAACCTAAGGGTTGTTTGTGTCATTAAATTGATTATTTTTTTATTCGATATTGATTTTATATATGATGAGAATAATAAAAAATTTAAGTGCTTCTATGGAATGGAATTGAACATATAATAAAAAACTATCTTAGTGGTGTTCATTTATTTTTACCTTTTAATTAAATTTAAATAAAAATAATAATATTGTAAAAGTTAGGGGCTTTCTAGAGTTGTAAAGTCAACCTATAATCCTATATCTAACTAGATTTTAAATCCTAGTGGCCTCCTTTGGGATGAATTTTAATAGGTGTTGTGCAGGTACTATATTAGTTATTGTAGCATGTTGGTACTATAGGAGTAATATTTCTAAAAGGGGAATTTATGCTAGAAAATTAGGCCTTTGGCCATGTAATTATATTTCAATGCATAGAGATTACGCCATAAACTTTTAATGATCTTAGAAAGCATCTACCAATCCATCCAAGGTGTGGTGAGTCTTCTCCTACTTTGGTGCATGGGTGTGTGTTTGGTCTTTAATTTATAACCCTATTGACAAAATTAATATTAATTTTAAAATAAATTAAAGAAACATTAACATACACTATAATGAACCACACATTTGTGTGTCAGGGGAACTAGACTAGATTTGTACTCTAGTGGAACTAAAGTAAAGGTAATTTTAATATTAAAAAATAAAATGAATTTTTTCTGTTTGGGTGTTGGTTTGAAAATTTTTTTGATGAGGTTGGTGAATTTGTATGTGATTACTATAATTTATATTAATTTAGAAGGGTTTTATATATGAAATAATGTAACAGATAACACTGAGTTTCTAGTGGAGAGGAATTAAATACCCATTGAGTCTCTAGTGGATGAAAGTTCCCATGGGGTGATCCATAAAATTGAAGAAAGATCTAGAGAAGGTGATCAAAGGCCATCATGTGCCCTATTGTTAACTAGTGAGTACCCAATGGACCCCTTATCAACATTTTAAAGGTGGTGAATAGGGAATTCCCTTATTTTAAATAATTTCCCCACTTAAGAATTCATTATGCATGAACCATAATGGGAGAAATTTCTAGGGTTGTAAATGGTTTAAAATTGGTTTGAAACTAATTTTTCTAGACTCATACTTTTTATCTATTATGGATACGAAAGATAAATCTGGAAACACTAGGTATTGAATTACTAAACCTAGTTAATGGTTCAAGTGGTTCAACATTTGGGATCGAGTAGAATCAAAAATATATAAAATTACAATATATATATAAATGTATATAATATTATTAATAAATAAATATGTAAAATTGGAAAATAACACACTAACATGGATTATGAACTTGTAATTTAGAATGTATGGTCCAGTAGGACCATTTAGTACAAAATTTAAATATATAATATTATATTTAATATATAAACGTATAAAATATTTTTCATTCTTTATAATTATCATTTTTTGGTTTTTAATTGGTTTGGGATAAGAAATTTCTTAACTAAACCAAATTAGTAGTTTATAAATGGTTTTAGTTCTTGTTTTATGATTTTGGGTTGAGATACCACACAAGTCCTACATAAATGGTTCTATAACAAGAATAGTTCTCGGTCTCAAACCGTACCATTTAAAACCCTACATAGGGCTAACCCCTATATCATCATTCTTCCCATCACCATCCTCCTCCACACTATGGTATCTGAAAGGGATCCATTCATTGATTAAGGTAAGTTTCTTCCACACCCATCGCCTTCTTTCCTATTCCATATTTCTCATAGGTGATCAAATTTGGGATATGGATTATGATTTGAATAGATCATGTTTTATTTTCATCGCAGCAATGGGGATTTCATGTGTGGTGGTTAGAGGAAGGGGACGAAGGATGATAACACCTTAAGCCTCTTTATTTCATTTATTTTTGTTATATTTTTTTCATTTGGTTTTTATCAAAAATATTTTAAAATCCATTAATGAATCGAGTGGATAATTTCAAGATTATTTCTATTATAAAATCAAGTGTGTTTTAAGAGTTGTTACACCCCTTTATAATAGATTCTAGAGAGTTAGTTAATCTCAATGAGTCTATCATAACTTTTTTAATTATACATTGACTATGATAATTAACTATAAGTTTTTTATCATTTATTAAATGATTTTTCAAGAGTTACGGGAACAAGGATGCCCATGAAGGTTAATAATGGTCATGTGATCTTGGATAGAAGGAGAGAGACTCATCAAATATGGGATAACTCTATATTAGAGATAAGTGGTCCTTAATTTTACTTCTCTTATATGTTATTAGATGATTTGTATGATTTGAAATTGTGGGTAAGTGATTATGACCATCATTAGTAGGGTTAAATTTGGAATAGAGGGATATATAATCATAGGTATGACCTTTTATGTCTATAATGGTGATCACACACACATTTCCTCAAAATATTTGGCATCATTTATACTTTTTCCAAGTGATAGAAATGATATGAGTTGATATGGGATCCCACATATAGTATTTTTCAAGAAGAATGATTGTATTAACCAAGGGAGGTCCTAGGAAATTATGATGTTCAAAAATAGTGGTGATCTATGTGAGTGTCAAGTAATGGGTTGTTTAGGAAACCTATTGGAAATTTGGCTAACAAAGGGGAGAAACCATTAGAACTAAAATGAGATTGTTAAAAGAGTTCGTTTAATGCCTATATTGATCATAAAAGAATCTATACCAGTGTTGTACTAAAGTGACACATCCACTATAGGATACTTTTGTATTAGTGTTCACATAAAACATTTATTAATTATTCCCCTATTTAATTAATTCTCTTATATTTATTCAGTCTCAATCCACCCAAGCTTGTGTTACATATCCTTACTCAGATAGTGCAGCAAAGAAAGGAATAAGAACACAAGGATAGACAAGGTTTTGTATAATGTTATACTCCCTGGATTGATTACTTATGCACCTCAATTAAGAATTATCCACTATAATTTAATGTCTCAAATTACAGGTGGATGGACCTTTACACACCAATACCATATCATTGTATCATTTATATTATCTTTACTAGATTCACACCAGCCACTTCTACTACCACTCATAGGACTTTACATGCCACTTCCAACTATTCTTATTAAATGTATTCTCAATATACTCACAACTTCACACCCAGATATCATTTTGTACCTTGATTCACACAAGTTCCATATAGTCTCTCATTGTACCTGAAATTTCTCCCTTTAAGTTATAGTATGGGAAGTTGATCACCTAGATAGATCAGAATTCCTCTACATAAATAATGTTGATCTCCTTCAACCTATAGTGGATCCTTCAAAGGAAAAAGGATCATTCTTTATACACTATATAAAAGTCAGTCGCCCCTTACAGCTTGACTTCACAGTGAATCTATTGAATCTATTACCCCAGATTCCTCACTCACATCATAACAACCCAACCCTGAATATATTTTTCTTGACCATTATACAAAGGAATAGTGTCTCAAAATGTTCCCTAGTGTTAATAACTTTATCATGTGGGTATGATCTCACTTTATCACTTCTTAGTCACTGTAGGTTGCAATGACCACATCATCATCCTCATCACCATATTATTATTATTATTATTATTATTATTATTATTATTATTTTAATCTTAGTTTTTTCATCATAGTGTGGATTCTCGTTATTATTATTCTTCTTCTTCATTACAACATGCAACGTCTTCTCCTTTATCTTCATTGAGATTTTTATATCTTTCTAATTATCTTCATATAATTTCCCACAAAGCAACAACATTTTATAAAGATTTCTCTTTTATAATACTTTATCTAATCATCCTCACATTCATAGATTACAATTTTATTTACACCATTAATTTTCAATGCTAAAAATGGAACACCTATTGAAAAAAGAACCTAGAAAAATACCCATGATACATTACCTCATTCAGGTTCCATGGATTTATGTGTACTATTTTTTCTTCTTTATGAGTATTCCAAAATATCCCCTAATAAAGTATTCTCATTTATGAAACATTTATAAATAAAATATCCCTTTATTATTATGTATTATTGTTTTAATATTCTCTAAACCATAAAAAAAATACACTTTTCTATCTGAACAGCTATACACAGATCTAAAAAAACGCATATATATAATATAATTCTGTTCATTTATAGATTGATGAAAACTAAATTTTTTTATATTTATCAAGTCTCAGTAAAATTTCCAATCATCAATTCTAGTCACTCTTCAATAATAAAACATCCATGGGTAAAAATATTTTAGGCTGTGATGAACAGCTTCTCACTATTCTTTGGTTCTTTATCTGAATTTTTCTTGAGAACCCAATGCCTTTATTTGATTCTTCCAGAAATAAATTTAGTATTCCTCCCCTTTATTTGGATAAAAATAATCTTAGATGTTATTTTTATTAGGATTTATTATTTTGTAAACTCAAAATCCTAGTACAAGTATCTTCTAATATCTATTCCATCATAATTAAATAATTATGGACACTCCCTTTTTGTATTTTTATTTAATAGTTAATTTCAGTTTATAAATATCAGCTTCTCTATATTTTAATTCTTGTATCACACGGCAATATATGTGTTTATGATGTTTATAACATGAATTAAATACAATTGAATCATAAAAAATAAATTCATCTTCATATGATTTGAAATCTAGAAACTAGATTTTTTATCTTATATAACTTTAAAATTTTCTTAAGCATCGAATTATTACACTTGGGACTTGAAATTATTATGTACTCCAAGTCTTATGATGAAGAAGTTTTTTCTTATCTAGGTAATTCATTTTCATCGAGAATAATTTTTCAAATTTCATTAAGTATTGAATATTTTTTCTAAACTAAAGAAATTACTCTAGGGACTTTAATGGATAATGTTCGTTAACATAAGTGTTACAATCACTCCTCTATTAATTTTTAGCATACATCAATTTCTTAAAATGAAATCACATAATCATTTAATACTTTGTATGGGTATAGTCCTATGATGGAACTCAAGGCCTTTTATTTCCAAAAATTATTATATGTGGTTCCTAAAGTACTTTGTTCCGAATAATGTCATATGATCTTTAGGAAAAGACTTATTCTAATGAATTGTCAATTTTTAATAAAATACAAGATACAATTTCTACAGGTATCATAGAAATTGATTCTCATTTCTCAAGAACTTCTCCAATCTTCTTAAAATCATCTCAAAATTTCATCAAATGTTTTTTTTGAATTATTTAAATAATTCAAATCCCCTTCAAAGTAATGATATGTTGTAACAATATATAGAATAATCAAATGAGAGGATTTTATGGATTATATTATATAGCTCTGGTGTGTATCTTCTTTAATAAATCTTGATCAATCTCTGATCACTTCAAATTCCATAGAATAGATTTATAACACTAATTGAAACAATCAAGTTTCATTTTTCTCCTAGCTGGTTTCTGCAATTTAAGCTAGTTGTCTTCTAGGATTTAAAAATAATTCATATGAGTTATCCACAACCATATATACTTTATAAGTTCATATTTAGCATCCATATTCTATATATTCAACTCTTCTATTCATACTTTTAAGTATAAGGACTCTTCACCTTTAGTACTTATCATATAATTTAAGATCATATCATTTAATCATATGATGTATCGGATTTTCATTTCAATATGTCCAATTGGATATTCATAGGAATCCAACTCATTTGTTCCATTGTGAATATACATGGTCAGTATCATCATGAAACTCATTAGGTGGAGACTTAAATATATCACCAATCCATCTTTACATTATTACATTGATAGCATTGAAAACCCTAATTGATAAAAAATATAATCAAAAATATTTTGGCACTTTATGTACTAGAAAGTTACCTATTTGATTATTAGTTTTTGTTGGGGGTTTTTGTATGGAATGGAATCATGATGATCATTATATTTATGTCCCCATAAGATAAGTGGTTTATAAGATTTAAATAGGCTAAATTATATAAACTAATGGGGGTAGAAAATTATTATGAGTTATGAACTGCGGAGGGTAGAGTACCTTGTAGTTAGAGGATGACAATGATATTCAATGTCCTCAATAATTAGAATTTTATTTATGGACTTAGGGTATGTATTAATAAATAGGAGGATGTAAATAGTTATTTGTTGAACCAAGATGATCAATCCCCATGTTTAGTACATATAAATACTTAAAAAATTGTTTTTTGGTGGATAAATATAATTTAGCACTATGAGATTGTGATGTCCATACACATTATATTGAAGTTACTATGAGTTATTAGTTCAGTTTAAAGATTATATTGGGTTTCACCCATGATTGTGATTATGGTGACTATTCATAAACTTATTTACTGATTTGTTAATTAAAAAACCCGAGGGATTGATAATCATTTTAGGATTTCTATTCAATAATTGAAAGTGTGATGGATATTCATATACAGCTGATGAATTAAAAGGATTCCCTATACTAGGAGTGTTTATAACAAGTGGCCCAAATATAAAATAATTCTATATTGTACGTGTTTCCATATATAAGTTCAATATATTACCCCCTAAATTTATAATTTTACCAGATAGTGGTGTTATATATTATTCCATATATTAGTCATTATTTTAGCTAGATTCTTATATATCCTTCCATAGACATTGAGTTTTTCAAGATTGTATTGTTAAATATTATTCCCTAGACTATGAATTTTATCATTGAGTGGTTCTATATATTATACTCTAGACTGTTTTTTTCATCCAGTGGTGTCATATATTATTTATCGTACAAATACTTTCATTATTTAGTGGTGTTTCGGATTATTCCCTGGAATGTAAAATTTTCTTACTAGTGTTTTGACTTAATTGACCTCAATTGGGTATCTTTTATATCATATTATATTGATGAATATTCCTATGATATACTTATCTAAAAACCTACTATTAGAATACCATTAGGCAAATCATGGACTAACCTAGATCAAGGTGGTGTGACTACATCCTTTTGGAATTCACCCCACATATGACTTCGAAATGACCATTTCACCAAATTAATAATTCTAGTCAAAAAAAGTTTGTTTGAGATTTATGGGAACTTGGTAAGTATATGATTACTTAACATGTGGATATGTGTTGTATGTTATAGATGGAAATGTATATTGTACGTGTATACACATATATACCATTTTATATTAGGTGTAACACCTCAAAATTTTAAATTAATAAAATTTTATTAAATAGTGTCTATAATAAGAAAAATTCATTTTATCTTGAAATTAATTAAACACTATGTTTATCTTCCATTACACGCAACAAAGAGTTAATTTTATATCTTTCTTTACACATAATACGGAGTTTTACAGAACAAAAATATACTGTTATTATTATTATTTTATGTGATAGTTATTTCCCAGACATTGGAATGGTTGGTATGAATAGAATTAACTAAATTATAGAAATATATATTTTACAATCATTTATTGGTTATCTATTGAATATTAATAAAAATAAGATTCATTTAAAACAATAAAGAGATTTGTTTTTGAAAAACTGTATTTTCTTGAAAGACGGTTTAGTGAGTTTTAGTAGACATAATTTAAATTTAATTTTTATGACTTTTAAGAAAATTATAATTATAAATAAAATTATTTTTTAAAATCAGAATATATAAATTTTTTTAGGGTGAAGTTTTTTGATTTTTCTGAAATATTTCTTTTTTGAGTAATAATGAAAAATACTGAATTTTGATTGAGAAATTATTTTTTGATAAAATAATTAATAATTATAAAATATATTAGGAATTAATTTTAAATTAAAATTATATAAATTTAATCTAAATTAAAACAATTTATTTTATTGTAATCAATTTCATATTGAATTTAGATATTAGAACATTATAATCTTTTTGACATTTTCACTTTAAAAATCTTTTTTTCATCACGTTTGTGGGATTAATTTTAAATTAAATGTTTCCAATTATGTAAATTGAAATTAGAAAAATGGATTCTTTATTTTTAATCATAATATTTTACAATTTAAAACATGTTCAACTTAATTTTTTAACCATTTTATTAGTGAAAATAGTCAAATTTAATTATTGTGATTAATGTAAAAACAAGTTTTCTAAGGTACTAAATTTTATTCTTAAGGGTCCAAATGACCATGAAGGTTTTTAAAACCCCATTTACTGGCCATATTAAGATATTATCGCATTAAGGATTGAAAATATACAATTATTGGGGCCTGGAGACTTGAAGAAATGTTGGTGGATTTCACACTTTCAAAAAATTACAAGTGTTACACTCACCCCACTTATAAAATGTCTCCCTCTCTCCTCCCCACTTCAAATATTCAACCCACATTGGTTAATACAAGACCTAAAGAAATAAATTACCAATTTCACTCCACTAAACCTATATGCCTTATATTTGGAATAAATATAACCTAGGAAATATTCACTACAAACAAAAGGAGGATACCTGAAGAAGAGGAGGTTAAAGAACATTTAATCAAAAGGAAGTGTGAGGTAAGGGTTTCCCATCTCAATTTTACTTCCATGAGACATACAACATATTCACCAAATATTTATTTGACTTTGTGTATATACTAATATTTTTTATGATATATAATGAATTCATTTATAATTCTGATATTTAATGTTTCATTATATGTTATATATTTCATCGGGATTTCAATTCAAATTTTACTAAATTGGTAAGAGTTTAATTCACAATCTCATCGTTATTCAATATGGTATACCTTCACATCTACCATTGTGGTATTATTTGATATTTTTTTATTGAAATCAATATATTTTATTATACTATATTTATTTGTGATATGTTCATTTAATGGTACCATTTTCCACTCTTGGGTACTTAAAAGTATTGAGAAAATGTTTTTAAGAAAAGACAACTTAATTTTCCTCTTTGATTAAAAATATATTTTCCACCAATTCAATTTTTCTAGAAATTTTTACAAATTTTTTTTTAACAATTTCAAACTTATTTATTAAATAAACTTTTAACCATTTTTTCTTTTCAAAAAAAAATTCAAATGAATATTCTTTCTATTTTATAGTCAATGCACTTTTCTACCCTTTTAAAGTACAAAGGGAATGTTCTTTTTAATTTCTATAGAATGTATAAAATTACCCCAAAACTCAACCATTATTTCTTTAAATATTTCATTAAAATTTTCAAAAGATATTTTTAAATAAAATATTTTCCTTATATTATGAAAATATTTATTTTTTCAAATAAAAAGTATTGAAAAACAATTAAAAGTGGTTTTGAAAAAAATTTATATTTTAAAATTTGATTTTCAAAATGAATAGGAAATTTTACATAGGAATATTTTTAATGATATTTTTATGGTATTTAAATCAATCAAGTAAAATAACATTTCACCATTACTATAATGTGTAAATATTGTTATTTTATCATCAGTATTATTTATTTTGATGGTTTATGATTATTTTGACTGGGGATGTACTCTTTTGATACCATTCACTTTAATCTAGATGGTATATGATTATTTTTATTGATTGGGGAAAGTAATAATATTTTTTAAACTTGTTTTTAATAGGAATTGTAATTTTGATTATGTTTCAACCTTCTCATATAAGAAATTTATTTTATTTCATATGGGACGGATAGGGCCTACTATTGCCCCTCGATGCATTGGTAGATTCCCCGAGACAAAATATATATGGTTTAAGTAGGGGCCTGACCTTTTTATTATATGTCTTGGATTTAATTATCAATATTATTATATGTCATGGCATGAATCTGTGATAGTATTATATTTATTTTCATGAAGCCTTGATGGAATTTTTGAGATATCCATCATTATGCATTCCACCATTATGAGTTTCGATATTGATATTCCATGTGATTATCTTATTTTTTAGAATATCCAAGGTTAAATTTTAAGAAAATTTTATTATTTTAGAGGAATTATATGATTAGATTTAACTTTTTATATTTTATTCCCAATTTATTAATTTAATGGAATGTGTTTTAGTCTTTTTACCATGACATTTTGATTATGAAAAATTTATTCATAACTTATACTATAAACCTACCATTACAGACCATGTTATATCACCCCTTCCATATGTTTTATTTTCCCTATGATACCTGGAATTATTTGGTGATTGATATACATGAATATAATAAAATAATTAATGAAATAATTAAAGATATTTTTTGTGTGTTTTATGTTTTAAAATGTAACGTAAATTTCAATTAGGTATCTATTTTACCAAGGAGACTAAACTAGTTGGTACTTTAGGATGTGAGTACATGAATCTTACTACAACATAATAATGAAAGAACCGACTATAGTCTATTGGGGGTTGTGCTTCTAAAGTTTTTATCAGACTAAGTTTAGTGAAATCCTTGGAAACTAGGTTTAGGAAGACTTGTATTAAATAATATTACCCTATTATTGACTTTGAATATAAGTATAGAAGAACATCAGAAATTTTTGTTTAAGGATTTATTTTTTGGTTCTTATTATTAATATTTACCTATATAGATAAACAAAATTAGATGTGGTTCTAGAATAATGTTACCTAGGGGTAATAACTCTAAAAAGGGAGTATCAAGATTGACTTGCGCATTACATGGTACCTGAAAACAAGCCTTAATTTTCTCCGAGATTGACACTTCGGGGGGATATTCTTATAATAATTCACATTTTAGTTTCAAACCATCATTAAGGAGTTTAAAATAAATAAATTCCCATGGAAACCATTTTTATGTTAATGAGAATATATATGTTATGTGTTTCACTAGTTTTGGGATTACACATTATGTTTCATAATGTCATGATCTATTCTAATCTATGTTATTAATTTGAAATGGTACCTAACTGATGGAATGTTAACCGTATCAATTCATGTAATCCATATAGGTATTTCCTTTAACATAAATATAATAATTCTTCAGATAGAGTTGCTACCTCAACTAATTAAATTATAACCATATTAACATATCTAACTCGGCTTAAAAGTAATAACATTTCTCATATAGAGAAAGCATTTGATCCATCATATGGTACAACAATGTTATATAACATCATTCATTGTGAACCTCTATTATTCTATAGTACTAAAAATAAATTTTATATGAGAAATGGATATGTTTTTTAGAGAAGATATTTATCACTCTAGGAAGTAGAGAAAGAAAGAAAGTTATCATGTAAGTTTATCATATCAAAGGAGATACAGATCAATGGTGGTTGTTGATTCAAAACACTAAGGATGAGGGAGAAATATTAATCATGGAATGGAATTATTTTAATGTAATATTCATGGAAAAATATTTTTCTTATGAAAACAGGTTGATATGGAAACATAGTTCATATGTTTATGATAGAAATAAGAGGAAAATGTTACTATGTATAAATACACCTTTACAAGGTTATAAAGTCATTATCCACACTATGTACCAAATCTAAAGATATATATTGAACATTTATTTGATGTTATTAGTCAAATTATATGAAGGTAACTAGTTTTCTAAACATTCCTATAATATTAGGACATAATATCATGTGCTATTAAGACAAAGAAATAATTCCCCAAGTCTTATTACTTCAATGAGAAGTAATAGAATAAGAGAATGGTAGATAAAAATTCTGATAAAGGGAATGTTGGAAATAATTATTTTCCAACATGTGATACTTGTGTAAGGAAACACCTTGGAACATTCTTAAAATGAAAGGTATTTTTCGTCAAGTGTAGAGAAATGTTTCTACATGATCAGTATTTCTAGTGAAGTAAATAGTTTAAAATGTTCAATGCTTAAATTATATGATTATAAAACCCTATTAAAATGAATTCCCTAATCTCTATGGTAATATTCCATATAGGAAGATAAGAGATAAAGGTAAAGTTTATGTTATTACTACTGATGAAGTAGAAAGATTAATGTTCTTTTGTTTGGATTCAAGAATTATGTAATAAGAGTATTTTAATCTATGATAATCTTGTTGTACGAATTTTGAAATGTATAAGTATTTTACTATAGTAATTTTTCATTAATGATTAAAAATAATATTTTGAATTGTATTGATAAATAATAAAAATAATTCAATTTCAATTAAATATTCTTGAAAAAAACATCATTGATGGAAAAATAACCCTTAAGATTGTCCAACCATTGAGATAATTTTGTTGGGATAAATAAATGGTTGATATTGATAAAGTAAATTGTATAATAATAAGTACCTGGGAACTAATTAATGATAATTTAATTTTCGTAAATTTACTGATCTTCTTTCTAATGTTATGGATCATAATATTTTGTATGGTTTATAAGGTTAACCACTTAAAAAAATTTAAGATGAACTTGGGATGGAGTTTTATAGATTAATGTATTACTTCCCCATATGATGAAACCAATGGTATGAGATGAAGTAGAAATAGTTTGAGGCAGAAACAAAGGACGAAATATTTCTTATTAAATGGAATGAAATAGAGTAAGTATGTCCTCTAATGAATGTTCACTAATATTATTAAAAAAGATCTTATAAAAATAGTATTATTTCATTAATATCTAATGAATCACATGGTCGTTTAAATCATCACTTATTTATGGTTTCTATTCCCTTAACATTCTATTTATCATTCACTTATTTGTGACCAATGTACTCTACCACCGATTATAATTATTTGCACTTTTCCTCCAATTCTATATCTTCACATTCCACTAATGTTATCTTAATTGGAAACCTAGTTATCTATTATTCTATACAACCTCAGTACATCCTGTTCCCCCTTATTATGAGTATTTTTTTTATTAACCATTGTAATATGTGGGTTTTTTGAAATTTGTATTTTAATATTTCAACCCCTTGATTTCCAATATCAATTTTAAATTGTGACAACACAATTTATTTAACATTTGGATAATTTAACACACTGTAATTCCAAAAGAATAACATTTTATTCAATAATGTATGAAAAATACAACATCGATTTTATATGGAAATTAAAACAATACTAAGTACATTTTTCATTACAGGCAACAATAATTTTCATATATAGTTTATGTCACACGCCTGTCATAGTTTTACTAAATAACAATATACTATTAATATTATTCTTTAATATGATACTTATCATCTAGCCAATGGAATACAGGGTATGAATATTATTAAATAAATAATCAAAATATATATTTTAAACAAAATTATTTTTTTTCTATTTATTATAAATAATTATAATAATCATATAAAACAAAAAAAATTAGTTTTAGAAAAACAGTATTTTCCTAAAAGATGGTTTTATCACACTTCGCACGCATAATTTAAAATTAATATTTACAAATTTTATAAAATATATTTGAAAAAATAAACTTTAAATTTTAAATTCTAATATCTAAATTATATAATGGTGAATTTATCATATTTTTTTGAAAGATTTCATTTTTTACGAATAGTAAAAATTAATGAATTATAATTAAAAACTTATTTTTTGTTAAAATAATTTATAATGTTAAACTTTACATTGAATAAGTTTTATTTTAAAATTAGTTAAATTTTATATCACTTAATCCAAATTAGTTCACAAGAATAAATTTAATATTAAATTTATATATAAAAAATTTCTAAACATTTGAATATTTTTAATTTAAAAACTTGCCTTCTCATCACGTTTGTAGGATTAATTTGAAATCAATTTTTTACACTTATGAAAATTAAAATTGGTAATGTGGATTCTATATTTGGAATCCTAATTTTTTATTATCACGAATAAGGATAACATAATTTTCTACCAATGTAATTATTGAAACCAGTCAATATTTATTGTAGCAATTAAGGAAATGACGATTTTACTGAGGGATTAATCATTAATCTTAAGGGGTGAAATGACCTAGAAACCTGTCCAAACCCTATTTTATGGCCATATTTTGACCTTATCAATTCTATGATGTATAATAAAAAATTATTGAGGCCTAGTGTCATGGAAAAAACAAGGGGGTATCACTCTTTCAAAAAAATTAAATTGTGGCACTTAACCCACTTATAAAAGGCCTCCCCCACTCCTCTACACTTTATAACATCAAAACACTTTAGATCAAACAATACCTACCCAAATAACTTAACAACTTCCCTCCACTCATCCAATAATCCATATAGTAGTTATAAATCAAATCTAGGATGTATTTAGTGCAAACCAATTGATGATACCTGATGAAGAGGGGGTTAAATCACATTTGAACAAAAGGAAGAAAGGGGTGAGGGTTTTTCATCTCACTTTTACATTCATGAGACATATTCTATATTCATCACATATTTATTTTTTTAATGTGTATATACTACCCTTTTTTTATATATCATGATATTTAATGTTTCATTTTAAGTCATTACCTTCATGGGTCTTTCAATACAAAATTTAAAAGTTTTATGATTTTAATTCACAATCACATCATTATTCGAGATATTTTATATTTAGTTCTCCTATTGGGGAATAATTATATATTTCCATATTTAAATCAATAATTTTTTTTATCATGTTGTTATTCATGAAAGTTTTAACTAATATCACTGTTTTTTCATCCTTATGTAATTTTCATAATTAAGAAAGGGTATTTAATAAAACCCAACCTCATTTATCTCTTCGGTTGGAACTCTTTTTTTTTCTGAAACCATGTCTTATATGAATGGTTTTAACCTTTGAAAACAAAATTATTAAATAAATGATTATCCATTTTTTCTTTTTATAAAATATTTTCAAATGAAACTTCATATCTATTTATGATCAAGGAACTTTTCTAACCTTCTTACAGAGAAAAAGAAATGTTCTTTTTAACTTAAATGTCATGTTTTGAATTTAACTCCAACATAACCACCTTTTATTTTTAGATTACTTTAAAATTTTACAAGGATTAATTTAAATAATATTTTTTCCTTATATTTTAGAAATAACTATTTTTTTTTCATATAATGGGATTTTGAAAAACATTTATATTTGAAAATGTGATTTTAAAATGATATGGATGCATTCCAAAAGAATATTATTAAATATATTTTTATAGTATTTCTATTAATTAATGAAACCAATCCTTTAACCAAACTCCAATTTTTATATATTGTAATGATGTCATTCTTATTTTTTATCGGGATGGTTTATGATCAGTTTGATTAGGGTTATACTATTTTAATTCCATTCACTTTACTCTGGATGGGTTATGATTAAATTTTTTAGTTGGGGAAAGTATTTAAATTTTGTGTGATAGTTTTAATATGAATGTTTATGTTGATTATGTTTCACCCCTTTTATATGGGTAATGTATTGGACTTCATATATAAATGGTGGGTTCTATTATAGCCCCTTGATGCATTGTTGGGTTTTATGAGAGGAACTAGATATAATTATGGATGATACCTTACCCATTTATTATATTTCTTAGAAAGAAGCCTCAGTAGCATCATATGTTTTGGAATGAAGCCTTAATGGTATTTGATGTATTCGAATGAATACTTGACTGTATGTATTAAATATCCATATTATGAATTTAATAATTTTGAATTTATTTATTGATATCTTTTGTGATTATTCGATTAGTAAGAATATACATGGTTAAGTTTCATGATTATTTTATTATTTATATAGAATTATTTTATCACCTTTTATTCCATCTATATTATTTTTATGTTATTAATTTAATGGAATTTTTTCCAATTACTTATATTTTAATTTTTTGTTATTCCATGATTATATGTAGCTTCCATTTGTCACTACCATTTCTGATCATCTGAGCTCACCCATTTCTTTTGTTTTACATTCCCTATGATATAATGAATTATTTTTCTATTTATATGACGGTATATTCTAAGGGGAATAAAGTAATTATCAATTAAAATTATCTATGCATTTTATGTTTTAAAATGTAATGTAAATTTCAATTATATATATAGTTTCTAAAAACTACTAATCTTTTCAATTCTTCATGATGTGAATACTTGTATTATATTCCAAGGTAATAAAATAGTGACCAACATTGGGATTCTTGGGTCGAGGTCGCCACATTAGGGTCTATATTGGTGGTGTCCTTTTGGGTTTTATACTCACACCCAACATATGCACCATGACGGATATACTAATTTTATACTAGTTTTCTAGTTAGGGGAAGGACCCTAGAACAATTAGGTAAGAAATAGTAGATTAGTAGGGACACAAAGATGGTTCCTAAGTGAAGATAAGGATAGGTAGCAGTGCATTATTTATAAATTTATTTTGTTATTTTTTATATGTACTCTTAATGATCATATCATTAGTTAAAATCTTTAATATATTCCACATATAGTTTATCAGGGGTTATTAGGTTATAAAATGGTGTATTTTATTATTATGATCAGATTACCAAAATAATTTTATCTCCATGATCCAAATATTACACCCAATTATGATGTTCTAATTATTTTTCTATTATTTTATGTGATTATTCTAATAGTATAGAACCACATGGAAATATCTTATAACCATAATCACTAGTTGGTGGCCTTTGGCATACATGATAGGAAACTGAGTTATGCGGTACTTTATTTTGGGCTACTCAGGTGGGTTCCTAGATGGGATCTTAATTAATTGTATTAGAGAATTATTTTTATTTTTTTATGATTTGAGATATGGTGAATGGTGATTTAACTAATTATAACTTGGGATAGATGTAAAATTTATACTTGTATAATATGTTTATTAGAAAATAATAATGTTAATGGGGACTTTTAATCATGGTTATTTCTTTTCACTAATATAATTGAGTAATTTGGATAACATTAATATGTTTTTTGAAATGGTTTAGGAATTTAATATTAACTCAGGTTGAAAAAATACTTGAGTAAATAAATTGTACTTGTAATGTAAGAATACTTGACTTTTACATGATTTTCTATATATTAGAAATGAATTTATGAAAAATTAATGGGGAAAAGTCAATTAAAACATAGAAAATACCTTATCAAGTGCTTTCCTAAATAACATATTGGTGATAAATTAGTGAAATAAACTAATAATGATAACTTCTTGTATATACAACACTTGATAGTGATGTAATCATGATTTTCATAAAAATTTTATTATAATTATAAATAAGAATATAGTGGTATAGGACACCCAAAAGTAAATAAATATGGATAGGTTTATTAGTTATAGATTTCTTAGTTTATATGAGATGAAATATTCAAAAATATGTTTTTAAGTAATGACCTATTTTTTGTATATATTCTAGAGTCTATGTGACAAGTTATGACAAGGAATAACTCAAGATGGCATCAGATATGAGAATTAACAGAATAAAATAGTATTTTTCTAGTTTTCATAAATATGGATGGTGATATAAAATATTATGATAATACTATTATATTTTTAAATTAGTAATGATATAATATATATGGTAGTCTAAAAATTAGAATTCCTCAAGATAATGTGAGCATGAGGATAATCTTTTTGTGATGGGAATGACACATTGGGGATGCGTGATTGAACAGATGGTCTAATAATGTGGATTTCCTATAGTATTTATATTAATGAGAGAATATATAATGATTTATAAGAAATGATAATAACATTAATATAATTTATGATCATATTATTAGGAGTGAAATCCTAGGATTGAAAAGATAAAACTCATAATGGAATGAACTAATAAGGTTACACAATGGTTTATTCCATATTGGTAATTTGATTCACATGATAGTAATAGAATTTATTCATCATTGTGAGAGTATGTTTTTGAAATATATCTTTATATAGTTATTAGGGAGGTATTTTTATAGTATGTGCATAGTTTTTTGGATAATATGTCATACAATTAACATTTTTATGATGATCTTAGGGATCAGTTGAGAATGATCAGTATTTGATAAAATGTTATGTGTGATTATTAGAGGGTGATGGTGAATATTTTTTGTATTTGATATCATAATAGAGTTTATGAATCGTTATATTTATCCAAATTCATGGATACAAGTATTCATAATTTTATGAGACAAAATTAATGAAAATACTTATCATGTGATCTGGTATGGGATGACCCATGGACAACTGTCAATGACCTCATATAGACTAAGAATTTAATAAGGAAATTATACCTTTTATGTTATCTCATTTATGATACCAAACAATATATACTATGTGAATAGTTATATGTTGATTAAACAGTTATAATTGATACACTGATTTATTATTGGTGTGAGAGATGGGATCTGAGTAATACTTTTATGATGATATGAAGGGGTCTTGTTGTATTTGGTTAAGATGAGATAGTTAACTTAGGTGGGTAATGATGTGTGTCCTTTATAAATTAAATTTATAGTTAGATGACCAAAATTTCTACTAGACACTTATGGGATGAGGTTCTTGAAGGAATTATCAATGAATTTAGAGAGTGTTTAAAATAGGATGAGTTGGACACTAGTTGAAATTATTAAACCACTCATGGGATGAACAGAATTTAATAGAAGGTATAAATTTAATATTTGAGGTATATCCATCAATACTATGATGTTACAAGGGTGCATTGTCTATGGTTTCAGGTAATGGTTTTATCTAGCACCATGATGTCTATAAATCTTAGATAGAGGGTCATGAGATTGGTTCATTAGAAAGAAATGGGATTGAATTGGGATATATAGAATCCAAATGATGATGGAATATAGTTCTATTAGTGTATATTGAATGATAATAAGGGAAATATTTTTGATTTGACATGAATATAAAATATTAAATTTATAGTAAACCAAATAAATAATGGTTTATGGTTTTTCATTAGATTATATCTGTAATAATGTAGTTTAGATTAGAGGAAAATAACTAGTATTAGGTACGTATATGTGAAAACTATGTACACTAATTATCTTTAGTAACATATGGTTATGGGTTTTTGTAGATGCAATAGTGTAGAGATAAGGACTAAATAATATCCACACATAAACAAGATTATGATAACATGTGAAACAAATTATTTATTTATATATTGTAAATACTCTTGAGTGTGAGATTAAAAATTTTGGTGTATATGACTATGAGATAATAAATTTCATCATTCAATAGATTGTGACTAGGTAAAAATAAGAAACATTGATTATGATATTTTCATATCAATGATTGGGTATTTTATAAATGTATAATGTATCAATGAAGCATTATTTAGTTAGTGATTTTGGATGGTGTGTTGGTATGTGATCTGATTATGAGTTTGGAAGTAGTTTCTATATCAGGGTACTAGATAGATCTTTTCACACATTATTTATAGAGATGACATGGAAATTGATTCAATTATTTCATTCTAGTATTTACTGGATTATATAATGAATTAGGGAATATGATGAGTGAAATGAGATGTGAATGTAACTAGTGGAGGTCCTGGAAATGTGAATATGATATCATATATTAGTGACCTATACGATTTATAGAAGATATGTGAGGATTTTTCCTAAGGATGATAAATTATTTTATAGGGTGTTTTTATTAACCTATACTATCATGTGTTAGAAGAACCAAAAAAAAGATATACTCCAGTGAAATTGAAACAATAGTTATTTTAAAATTTTGAATTCGGATGAATTTTTGGTGATTGGGTGAAAACATTTCAATTTTTTAGAAAAGGTTACAAAATTTGGAGGTGATAGGTGGAGATTATAGGAATTAAAAATTGTGGTTATAGAAAATAAATGTAGTATAAACCACTGTTTTCTATTTGTAGAGGTTCCAGGTACACAATGAGTCTTCAGTGGGTGGTATAACCCATTAGGTGAGTCATTAACCAGTCAATGTCTTTGTATTAGGTGGTATGTAACCATTGAATTCCAAGTATACACTGAGTTCTGAGAAGGTAATAAACTGGTAACTACTATATTCTAGATCATATTTTTTGAGAGGGTAAAATGGTGATTTTACCTATTTAAAATGAAACACAACACTCAGATGTTCCTTGTCCAGAAAGATGATATGATAGAAATTTTTCCCCAGTCTCCTAATTTTCCCTTATCCTTAATCCAATAATACATGGAATATAAGAGGTATTAATTCATGATTGGGTTGGATTCCACACCCTTTTCTCATCTTCCTCATTCATTCTACTTTCCAATTTATTTTTTGGTGGTAAATTTAGTGATTTGGATTTTGATTCTATTTCATCATCGTAGAATCACATCACAATGTTGTCTCTTTCATGTGAGGAGGTTTAAGGATTTGAGGAAATATGAACAAAACTAGTTTCTCGCCATTAAAATTGAGTTTTATTATCTAGTGGGTTTAAATTTTGTTTTCATCAATTTTGGGAGAAACATGTAGATGAATAAAATTGATAATTTAATTTTATTATACGTATTTAGCATAGGTGTATGACAGAATTCCTAATTTCCATATTTTATATGATTCTAGTGAGTGGGAACCATGATTTTTTCAAAATTATTCCAATTATAGAATAATTATGAAAATTAATTACAATTTATTAAAAACTAATTAAATGTTTATTTTATGATTGAGGTGTTAATGGATTCTCATAATGGTCATTGATTATCAGGTGAACTTCTATGGATGGAGTAAGCATCATAAAATAAGGGATAAATCTATGGTAGAGGTAGTTTTTCACCAGTTCCACTTCTTTTATAGGTAATTACATGGGGTGTATGATATTAAAGGAGGGGAAAGTGGGTGACACTAACTCAAATGAGTTTTGATGGAGATTAGTTTTTTTTATAAAGTCAATTTCCTAAACAATATCTTTAAATTTGGATTTTATAACAACTTTGGCTAGGGAATGAGCTCGAGATGAATTAGGAAGTGTACCCACTGAGGGTCTCCAACCTTGAGTGTTGATTCTTGGGAGCTAAGGATCTCATGGGGAATAGAATAAAAAGTTCCACCTAGTGTGGTGAGCTGCATTTGTGTTAAGTAATGGGTTTCTTGAGAAAAATTATTGAAATTTCATTAACCATTAAGGGTAACCAATAGAAATGAATTGGGATTATCGATAGAGGTATAATAAGGACAATATTTATCCTAAGAGGAGTTCATACAAGTTTTTTGTTTCATGTTATTTCATTTTTTATTGGATTGGTAATAAATTGATTTTTTACATGATGTAAATTAGTGAATGAATTTTTCTATATGAGATAGATTTATATCATAGGGAACGATAGATATAATATAATACATTATGAATTAATTATAAATTGGAAACATGCATTCCAAGAGTTTTTAAGGGAATATATAGATCATACGTGGTTCTCATACTGAAATTGATTTCACTATAATTACTTAAACCACTAAATAATCGTCAATTAGACTTCCTCATAGCCTCAAAAACATTCCCCAGTCACCAAAGGATGTGAAATAATTCAAGGAGATAGAACATAATCATAAGGGAATGAATTTCCCAAAAATAATAATAGAAAAATATATATAGTTTTAAAAAGATTCATTATTTTAAAACCAAAAACATTATTTAAAAAAATCTTTAAAGAAGCTATGTATTGAAAATACATCAAAAAAATAAGTTATCAAAATCATGACAGTGAAACTAATGATAGATAACTAAAGGCATCCATATACTATAGAAAAATACTTCAATGATTCTTGACAAAATTTCTGTATGTCCCAACATGATCATAATTTCAAGGATCATTCTTCAATTAAAAATGTAGCCTTTTTTCTAGTTAGATGATAAATAACATATACATATGACTATGTTTTTTAGGTAAGGGTGAGTAACACTTGACTGATGATTACTTCCTTGAGTCCCTCTCATGAATTCCCATGTATGATCTATTTTAGACCATATAACAAATTCAATTTGGAAAATAGATAAAAAAATAATATATCAACAGTTTATAAATTCTTTCAATAATGAATACAAAATTCTATGCATGCTTAATAATGAATCAATATTTTCGAACATACCATTCCTTGTATGTTTATTTAAGACACTATATGTCCAAATTTTAATGAATAGTGGGAAATTTAAAATGAAAGATTTGATGAATCCCAATATAAACTAAAAAATATAACCATATTGAGGTAAAATGATTTATCACCCACATAGATGAATATATATTTGTTTCTACACCAAGTCTATGAATATTTCCAATAATAAAACATGTTTATTTATTACTATGGAGTTCTTAAATCTCGTTCCTTGAAATTATTTTCTAGAACAAACCATTTTATTTAAAAAATTATTTTCATGAATAAAAAATACCATATTCAACATATCCAAAAGTATAAATCATAATAATGATAAAAAATAATTCTCTTCATAAATAAAATCACATAATTTTAAAGACCCAATATTCTGAATTTTTATTAATAATACTCATTTTTTGTATATCAAAAATCCAGATAAATCAATATTCTATCAAATAAATTTCATATAATTATTTGATAAAGCATAACATTTAATAAATAATTTTAAAAGTACATAAAGAATGATCTATTGAATCATAATAGACTAGGGAAGGAATAAGAGGATCCTACCTTAGATACCATCCTTTGAATTAATAAAAAGTTTCTAGACTATGGACCTTAATGAGGAAAACAAATTAGACTAATTATCCAAATTCCCTATAAACCATATTGATAAAACCCAAAGAAATAAACATCGAATTTAAGAGAGACTTTAAAGCCTTGACCACATTTAAAATGGATCAGTGGTAAATTAGAACCACCCATGCTAGAATGGAATAACTCACATGTGACACTATAGTATAAATTATATGACCACTAGTTAGAGGAATATCCCCCTTTCTATTTGAAAAATACCCATGTAAGACGGTCAACGGGTAAAATTCAATGAGTGGACCCCCCCCCCCCATGATTCAATTTAGAACGATCTTGTTCCAAATACCATAAATCCACCACTCCCCCATTTTAAGTAATGAAAAGTAAGAAATGTGGTTTTAATGACTAAGCATTGATTATGAATTGATTATTTAACAAAAAAACCATATTATTAAAAATAAAAGATCACATAAGAAGATACCTTTACAATCCATCAATATTTCATCCATCCTATCATCACGTTATTCCAATATTCCACCATAACTAATTAAATTGTGGATAGAGATAGAGATAAATGAATAAAAATATTAAGTTACTCCTATATTTAAAGACTATATTTCACAATTACCTTACATACATACTCCAGTAAAACTTCATCCAATTAATGAGTTAAATCCTTTTAATTTTCCTCAATTATAACCCCTCTCTCTATATCTCCCTTCTCTATAATATTATGATCAAGCCTTTGTTATTACATTCATTTCTAAAGTAATATTCCTATGGTGACAACTTTTACAAATCCTCTAATTCGATAAAACACTCATGGATTTAACATATTAAATTTTAACTTCATCATAATAAAATCAAAAAAAACTATTTTCTGTCAACATCTTCAATAGTTTACACCTCTATAATATCCCCACTTAAAATCCTCTGATTGTCCACTATTAAAACCCCAGCCAACCATGTCAAATCATAACCACCTTAAAAATTCTCAAATTAAGATGAATGAAACTAATTCCGTGTAATAAAATTAATTCTTATAATATTCCCCAAGTTAATATTTCTTTATTAATCATATGTAAATAAATATAACTACATTAAATAATCAAACAATTAATAAGATAAATTCTATTTTTCTATAGATATGAATTTAATAAAAAAACTCAAAATTATATCTGCATATACTAATTAAAATTTAAAAGAATATACTTTATAATTATTATCACTATATGAATTTTCTCACTCAAAATCATCAAGATATATTTCACTCCAAAATATTTAGCCACTATTATCACATGTATTGAAGTTTGATCTATACGACCAACTAACATTGAAATTTAAATGACTAAAATATTAAAAAATATTCTATCACATAATTATTTTCCTTTTGTGGAATATTATTGTGATAATTTCCTCATATTAATTATCACTAACAAATCATATAAAATATCCCTAATAAAAAAAATATAGATTTTTTATAACAATATTATTTAACATATGTCATGTAGTATTTATATCATTCTTATGATATGGAATAGATGATAATTTACTATTAAGTGTTAGGGGCTTATAAGACATTGAGGCTTATTAACATAATTTTTTTACTTGGTGATATCCAAGAATGGATTTAATAAAGAAATTCCATCCAATGTTAATTCCTCATATTTATGTTTCATTAGATATTCCTACCTATAAACATGTGTATTTGTCCTTAGACCAAATATTATTACTAATGTGTATCATGCTTTATTTAATTTGGTGTCTGGATGAAACTTATAATGAAATATTATTGAGGTAAGGTAATATATATTGGGTACATAGTGAATGATATTATATTAATTAAATAATATACAAAAAATCAACTTCCATATTAATGAAATAATATATCTCTATCCCATGGATTAAGATAGATGTTTTTGATTAAATCTAAATCTAGGGTAGTTCATCAAAGAGTTAATTTTTGAATTTCAAATAATCAAAATCAAGAATATTGAGTTATGACACAAATATGCATCCTAATTGATGAGGTATTTGATGGTAAAGGGATTATATTACATAGTATAATTCATAGGTATGTTCTTTCTTTGATACATTAAATTCTTTCTCTATGGATTCCTTTATTATTCACAAGGTAAAATAAATATTTATTTATCATAATTTTAGTGAAAGAATTAACATAAATATTTATGTTGTTCTATTATAATTAAAATAAATATTTAATCATGATTTTAGTGAATAAATATTTACTTATTTATTTATCTGACGAATAATATTTATTTTAATAAATATATTATTATTCAAGGTTTGAAAAATTTCATGGGAGGATTAATGGGTCAAGATAATGTCCTGATGATAATGATATATTTCATTTAATATCTTTCAAATAAACAAATATTTATTTTTAAAAAAATATAATCAAATAAAAACATTTCATATGTTGTAATAATAATATTATAGTTATTTATCATTGGGTATTACTTAGATTAAATATATTAGTAAGGGTCAGTGTGAAATTATTAATTATTTTTACCCTAAATATAAATTCTTAATTATATAATATTAGAAGTTTAAGAGAGTATTTATAAACAATGATAGCATCTACATAATTCTCTCATAAACTAGAGGTATTTTTCATGTACCCTGCCACTTAATAACATAGAGAGAATAATAGACCCCCTATTATGATCAACAAAAAATGACATAATTAATTTTTCATTATCATGGTAGAATGGGAATATTCATAATAATATTATGGACAATTAGGGACCATGATTGGATGCACTTAGAGGAATCCTATATGGAATTATCCACCAAAACAATGAAATTGCACGAGTGGTAAAAAAATTATTGAGAAGGATTCTCATATTCAAATTACTTCTTGTTTTTAATAAGTTATAAATTAAAATTCTAAAATCTAATCTAAGATATTTTGGGATTTCCTTTAGAAACTAATTCAAATATTATCCATTAAAATTGATGAAACCCAAAACTAATAACTCACTCACCACTATCACAGTTCCCTAAAACCACAAAGTTGTATTAGAGTTATCAAATAGTAAATTATAATTATTTATAATTTACATTTTCAATTTCATTTTTTATTTGTTACTTTTAATTTAAATATTGTTATTCTTAATCTAAAATCTATGATAATGTGATAATATAACTCCATAAATCTAAGAACAAGCCAATAAATGTAAATTATTCTCGAACATCTGATCCATAGGTTCCAAGGTCCTTAGAAACATGAAATGGAAACACTATATGTAATGATAAATTAAAGATTATGTACCCATGGTAAACTCACACTAGGGGAAAGCCTTGTAAATATTGTATTTCAATTTGATATAGTATATAGTGTCCTTATACATCACATAATGACCACTAGTGAAGTATGTACTCTTATAGAGATTAAATGAAATTTAACTAATATACATTTCATGTATCCCAACATGTTTTTGTCCCTGTATAAATCATTGAATGTTATATGGTCATTATATGAAATAATTATACAACTCATAGTGACTTCCAGTGTATAGACATGGCTAGATGTGGACTACATGACGTGTTGCTGGCATATACATTCCATGTAAAAAAACATCAACCCATGAAAGGTACACACATATATTTTAGGAATGACATGTTGGATAATACATGGGATATTTATAGTGAGACACAATTTATACAAAGTGTAGTGGGTTATGTATGCCCTATGATCGGTGTCATTCTACACCAGGTACACACTGAGTGAGTTTTATCATATTCTATGTGTATACATTCTTGTAATTAATTTCATGTAAATCTGACTACTACATGATGTGTAACATTCATTGTGAATTCCATTTACACTACATATATTTCAAATGGTACATGTCACATGCATTATTGCATGTTGTGTGGTCATACGCACTACAAAAACTATAAAATTTGACACTTGGAACTACACTGCAAGTATATCATGTAATTCTATGTCTAAATACATTCCATGTAAGTATATAGTATATGAATATGACAATATAAAAATTATTTCACGCAACATCTCAACTGATATTATATGTCATAAAATAATTTAAAATAGCTATCGATTAAATCTAAACTAGAAAATAAAATTCATGTGACCTCATATAGTTTTGTTTCTCTTAGTGTGTTGCTTTCTGCACCACTATATGGTTTACCACTACCCTTAGAACCCAAACCATCCTTAAAAACACGATCTATGTCAAGAAAATGGTTTATTAGGTAATTTTGTGACATTGAGAATGGATGGATCAGTAGTAGATCCTTCATGGGTTGTTTTTTTATTATTGTTGTGGTTATCATTTGATTCATTGGTTTTTATTTTTTAACAATATGTTTTCTTTTTTGGAGTTCCTTTTTAATGATTTATTCATATTTATCCAATTTAATTTCACTTGGTTATGTGTTCATGCATATTTGATCTACCCATAGGGAAACTATATGTCATGGTAGTTGAGGTGATCTTATTCAATAAAGGTAAAACATTGATTTCATGGTGAAAACCTATGATTTATGCAATGTTAGGTGAATTAATGCTGTTATAGATAAGTGATACTAGATCATTCAGTCTGATATGAATTATTGTTGTATGGATTTGGGTTACTCTGTGGCTCTTGTTTCCCTTTTTATTCCATGGTTATTAATTCTAATACCTATGTAATCATAGATTTTAGGGAAAGTTTCTAGATGAGAATGTTTATTTTTTCATTATAGATATATTTCACTTAATTTTTGAGTTGTTATGGTGGTGTTGTGATACTTTGACAGAGTTTCATCAATGGTTATAGTGGTGACAGTGCCAATCGACATCCATTCTAATATAGTTGTGATAGAGATGGTGTGAAAGAACATGTTACAGTGTTTTGGGAACAAGGTTTACTTATGATAATATATTGATGAATTTATTGTATTTATTCTTCTAATGTATGTGATCTCACAAACAAATTCAATTTTATTTAGATTTTTTTATTTTTTTATTTGAAATTTATGATTGTTTTTTCTCTTTGGTTTAGTGGCCCATTATTTGTTGTGAAAGTTCATGTTTTCATATAGATTACACATACCCCAAAAACATAATTCTATAGAATTCCAAAATGGGTATTGGAGGATAAATTTATTTAATCTATTTAATATAATTAAAGATGGGAATCTTATTTATCTAATGGTTTATTTAGAAAAATATTAGTGTGAAAAATATTTGATGAATCAATTTATTAATTTATTAATTCATATAAATTTATATTAATTAAATTTAATTGAAATAAATAAAATAAATCCTGAATGCATAGTAATTTAATGCTATGTTTGATCATGATATTTACCAACATTTTTAAATCTTGTAATTTTTTTTAATTTAATAATTTATATCAGGATTTTATGTGATGATTTTATTAAATTAAATACAATTATATATGAATCGTTCTTAACTCATTTATTATATATGGGATTGTTTGTCTAGGGTTTCTTTTATGTAACCCTAAACCCATGGTTCCACTTACCTATGGTTGAGTAACCACTAGTATGGTATAAAGCTTCCGAAAAAAGGAGATGGTGCAAGACCGAGTCAAGATGAATCTAACTAAAAAAATCATAGAAGAATGGGGAAATGATTCAACTCAAGCCATGTTTGTAATAAAGAAGTATTTTCCCAAAGGGTAAAGTTTGGTTTATATGTACTCAATAAACAGACCAGTATATAAAATCTCATTCTCATATCACCTAATTAGTTTGTTTTTCTTATTCATGGTTATTTATTCATTTATACAATGCATGGTCGATTTGAATGATTAAATGTAATCATATAATGTAAAAACATTAACAAGAATTCTAAGATAAAATAAAATAAAACTATTATACATCAATTATTTTATCATAAATGGTTAATTAATTTTGTAACATTAAAATATTACTTAAAATCATGTTATGAATAAAATAAATAATATTTACACATAAGTTTAGAAAAATCCCTCAATAAAAATATTATGTTACATTGCACATTCCATCTTTTGAGTTAATATGAAACCATATATGATGTTTTTTTTCATAGTGAAGGTGACGTTAAATTATTGTGTATTATTAATAATGATAATGGGTCAAATTAACAAAATATTATTTAATAGTAATGAACATAGTTTACTTAGAATAACTTAGAGTCAAGAAATGATGAAATCTGAGTATAAGATTTCTGTATTGAGGATTCCACTCAAAAGTTCAAGTAATTGGGATTTAATAGAGTTCGTAAGTAAATCATACCAAAATAACTTCAATTAATTCACATGGCCATAGTTTGGGTTATGATAATGAAAATATGTATCCAATAGATTATCTAAATAATGAACATTCCAAATCCAATATTGAGGGCTATTGGGGTTTGATAAAATAGTAGGAGACTAATTAATTAATTAATAAATTATGTTTTAAATATTCATCAAGGTAATTTAATAACTATAAGATTTTATTCTTTATATGAAATGGAAAATTTATCCATGGAAACACTATGATCATCATTGGAAAAATAAAATTTCATCACTAGAGAAAAATTATAACAGTTTTACAAGAACTTGTGAAATATAGTGTTTTTGTAAAATTTTCTTATATATTGGAATCTATTTTGCCTAATGAAACATAATAGGGAGTGAGACAGGGTAATAAGGATGACCATAGGAGTCACATGGATGATGTGTTAGATATTGATTGGACCAATTCATCAGTTACGACTAGTAATATGAATATTAAATATAAGGACATGGATACTTATACTATGAAAACTATTATACATGAACGTGAAAAGGATAAAGAGTCATAAAATATAGATGACATTATAACTACATAATACAAGTGTAAATTTTAAGATAGATACCAAGCTAGTGATAATGTACTTAAGATGTTGAAGTATATTAATCAGTTATCAATGTTATCATTCCACACATAAAAGAAATTTTTATTACAATTCTTACCACTTTAATTCTCACTGATCATTAAATACTGTATAATGAATATTATATAGATTCCACTCTGAAATATTTTTTCTATGTTTGACTAAGTTAATATGGATTGGTGGGGACATGTTTACTCACCCCTTATGGTGAATCCATTGAGATTCAAGGTTGAAAATTTTATGACAAGTTATGATTCGATGTTTCTCCTGAAACATCCATAAAATATGTCGAATATTTAGAGGGAGGTTAATGAATAAGGGAATATATACTTCACAGGTGGAAATAAATTACAATGTGAGAGTCATTTAAATGAATTGAAGAGTAATCTCACATAATCTTATTATTTACCAATATTAATCATTTCATGTAACATTTCTTATTCGCTTCTTCAGTATTAAATATTATATGTGGTTCAAATTGTTTTTTCCAAATATAGGATCCATATAATATCATTAAAATTACAATAAAAAATTGAGTATTAATGTTGTTGATGGATCTTAAAATATACATTAGCTAAATAACATAATAGCATCAAGATTACTAAGATTACTAATTATCGTAAAACTGTTTATTATTGAGTATTACTAAAAAAGTTCTTAGTGTACTATTCTTGACACAATGAGATGCTATATCATAATTGGAAAGGATGTTTTAATGGAATACTTAACATAAGTAATGATTTAATAAACAATAGTACAATATTTTAAATAAATGATTAATATGAATTATAAGACTCAAATAATATGCATCTATAGAAAGACAATTCTTTCAATAAAAAAAATGTCAAGGATATACCTATATAGTTCTTAATCTATTTGATGCTAAGACTCTTAAGTATTTTTACAAGATTACTTATATGCTTTTAAAATAAATAAACCATTAGATATTAAAGTTGTTCTTACCAGATAACTTCTAGAATTATTTTAATAAGATACATGTGAAATATTCTAAAGATAATGTAGAGGTAAATTCATATAATTCGTGAAATTACTTTAAGATATTTTTGGAATGAATATTATTGTTGTGAATATACTTTATAAAACTTATAAGATCCTTCAAGTGGCTTTGTTAGATTATTTATTAAACAATTATTAATTTATCATTTAAATTTATAGTCGATGTATTTTAAAACTCAAAATACCTTATACATGTCATGGTGATGTTTTTATTAGAAAGGATAACCGATTTTTTGTTTTATAAGTATTGTAATTATTCCACATTTCCTTTTAATAAATGTTTCAAAAAACAATTCATTAACACCTAATGATAAGAAAACTAGATTGACTAATCTATATCATATAACTAAAGTTAGGAAGGAAATTCATTATATCATATCATCATGTTTTTGTGGAGAATAATTTGTTAAATATAATTTTGAAACCAAATTACATCAACAAAAATTTACATTTGTTTTATATAATAATCCTAAAATCTAATTTGTGTACAACTATTCTTAAGATAGAATGGTGTTATTTAACAGATTGATCATATTTCTATAATTATAAATCCCTAAAACAAAATGAAACCATAATAACATGGTTTACAAAAAAGGATACAATTTCATATATTTATAGGATCTTTTCAGTTTATAGGTTCAGATAATTAGATAAAATAATTCCTAATGGGTGTACACTTTCAAACATTGTACTTTTTTTTCAAAAAACCAGGATTTAATTTTACACCCCTTTTTCGTTAAAGACACTTTTGATTCATTTAATATCATTCACCGTAGTATAAATAATGAACATGAATTTTTTTTACTCATCCATGGATATAATTAATGTCATTTTAAAACATGTGATGAGAAAAAACAATCTAGTAAGGGATATAAAAATAATGGAATCATGTTTTCCAGTCAAAAACAAGAAAACCCAGAATGGTATATTCATTTTTCTCAATAAAATTTTTATAAAATAAATAAAACAATTCCACATATCAAAATTATTTTTTACAAAAATAAAACAATTTATAAACCAATAATAATCATTGGAATTCAATGGTAAATCTTAAAAATATTTCTTCGACTAAAGCAAACCATTTACCTTTAAAAGTTCATAAACTTTTATTACCTTATGATATCGAGTGATTTAAATAAAAAACCTTTTTTATGAATAATATTTGTATCTTAATGCACCATATTAATAACAAGTGTTCACATTTTTTTAAACCATGTTAGAATAATTAAATTCTAATTCATTCTTTTTGAGTAAACAACCTAGTTATCTCCCTTATTAGTTTGTTTTAAGATAAAATCATTTCCCAATGTATTATATATATATATATATATATCAGGATCTACAGTCATGGGGATATATATAAAAAACATACCTTCATCAATAATGATCAATTAAAATATTATGAACAAACGAAATTAATCTTACACATTCTCAACAAAAAAAACCCATAAAAACTCATTTGAAGACATAAGAAAAACACATTGAATTTCGAAATAATCATAACTAGACATATCTTTTTTGTTTAAAAACACTTAAAATAAAAAATTCCTAGAATATTAAGAATCTAATCTAAAATAAAATATAGTGTTTTCTTTTAGATTAATGTTGATAAAAAATAATGGTTATCACAATAATAAATGTTTCTCAATGCATATACGTTAAAAACATTCTTTTTTCACTTTTTAAAAAGGATGAAAATGAAATGTAAGGAAAATCATGAAATGATTCCTTTTTAAACCATTGTAATTTAAGAAAAAATAAGAAAAAAATTACCTTTACAGAAAACTTATTCATAAATAATAACATTATTGAATCATTTAAAAGAACATGGATTAGGATGGGAAAACATTTAAAACATTTAAAATAACATTTTACAGGAAAAGACCTTACCTTGAGTACGGACTCATTTCATTCGTATGTATACCCTCTAAAATAATAAAACTATATTATTCTTCTATATTATTAATAAATTTTTTAAATTTATTTACATTATCAATATTCCAATTATTTTTCAAAGTTTTGTTTTTTTTACTAAAATGGTCATGTTTTTGTTTGATATTTTGGGTTCATTCGGTTTATAACCACAAAACAACACTGGTGCATTGACATTCGCCTAAGGGTTTATGGTTAAATTACTTCAAGAATCATAAAAATGTTATAATTATAATATTTATACATTAAATACACATTTAAAACAAACTATTTATGTCATTCACGAAAAATTAATCACGTAATTTCATGGAGAACGTTGTTCAAACATACCCATGAATGATGTTTTCATTTTCCTATTAGGTGTATAATAAAAAAATATATAATATTTTACATTTACATTTTCAAATATATATTATACGTATCATATTTTCTTATTATTTTAATCATTTTGACAATCCTTGTAATGTGAAAAAGAAAAATGAATCACATCACTTCGTAGAGGCGGTGGTCCACATATATGCACACATTATCATTTTACCACAAATGGAACGGTGTGAAGGTATATAATACCTTCTCTTTATATAATCATAAATTTTTCATAAATAAAATATATATTTTCTTGAACATAATTTAAGCCATCAATATGATATTTTTATAAAAAAACAAAACACATCACATTTTGGAGATTTTAGTCTAGACATACCTATGAGAAATATTTTCATTTCTCAAAGGATAGAAAATGAGATGAAAAGGGGTTTTAAAATAATAATAATACCATTTATAAATTTTTAAGATAATTATTTTATTCTATTATAATTTTTAAAAAATATTTAATGGGGTAGAATAATAAACAAACATTAATCACTAAGATAATAATTATACCTCTTCTTGGGAGAACTTCCCTTGTATTATACCTTAATCATACTGAGGAAATTATTTTAGAAAGGAAAAGTTCTATGGTATATGGGAGGTATTTTTTTTTAATTTATGTTTTCTAGTATTGTTCAAGATAAATATCTCAAATTGCATGAATACAGGTGGAGAAGTGGTTCACTACTATAAGTGAGTAGATTGGAAAAATTGTAAATACTTAAATCTTTTAAATATAATATATAACTTTATCAATGGAAAGTGGAACAAAAGAGACATATTTCAATGTTAGGATGATTAATAGTTTTAATAAACTCATAAAATCATTTTTTAAATATTTTTTTATGAACTTTTAAACATTTTATCTTATATTTAACTCCACATTACCCTTTTTAACCATTATAGTGGTGTCAAAGTTTTATCAATGTTACAATTGATAATGACTAAAAGTGAAGTTTAATTTATTTCCAAATTAGAGCCTCTAAATTCTAAATATAAAATATATTTTACCATATTAAATTTAAAAAAATAATAAAAAAATAACTTTAATATAAATATATAAACCTCAATGAACCTAATTTGTTTTATAAAAATGTATGTTTCAAGCGTAAAAAAGATTTTGTTTTAAAAAAATATAATATTGATGGATATGGAATTAAAAAGATAGTGTTACTAAAAGGGTACTAGTTTCAATTTAAAACCAATCCATAATTGAATGGTTCTTTTTAAATACATAAAAATGAATGATAATTTTAATAAAAATCATTATTTTCACTATTCACTCAAAAATAAAAATTTTAAAAAAAATTTACCAAATATTTACAATGTGATAAATTATATATGATTAATCAAAAAAATTATTTATTTTTTTGAAATTAAAATTATAAATTTTAGAAATTTATCGTTTAATTAAAACTATGTAATTCATGGAAACACAATTTAGTTAAATAAAAATATTCCTTTTTAATTGAATGGTTATATATAATGTCATGTGTAAAACCAATATTAATAACAATACATAAAATTAATATATATGAATCATAATATTTATTTATTTCTATGAGAACCTAGGTTTTTAAATTCTTCCCCCATTTATAAATTGAAACATTACAATTTTATTATTTATTTAAATATGTGAGGGTATATTTTCCTCATAACTTTATATGATTACCATGTTTCTTCATCAATCATGTGATTATTTAATAAAACTATAAACTAGTGAATCACCTTATTCTTAAGTATCTACTCTCTAAAATAAATAATCTAAACTCGATTTTCATCATAAGAGATATTCTCCACTAACTATATAACTTTAGGGATCAAAACATTATATTCAACTGACACATATTTCTTTAAAAATGAAACATGAAACAAATCACGTGACTGAGAGAAATTTGGAGGTAAGGCCACTCAGAATTAATCTAATCAAATTTTTTTTAGATTTCATATGGACCTATATATCATGTACTTAATTTTCATTTCTTGACAAAATGAAGAACACTTCTTCAAGGAGATACATTAAGAAAAACATTATCTCCTTCCTCCAAAAGAGAGATCATTAATTCAATTATACACATAACTTTTCTATGAAATGAGAATCCCTTATATGGTGATGAACTATTTTTTCGATGTCAACTATTTCTTTAACCAAATATAGTGTCGAAAACATTATTTAACCAACCTCACCCCAACATGATGGAGTTTGAAAATGCATTCCATATAATGCCTCAAAAGGTTCTATCTATATACCTAAATGAAAACTATAATTATAGAAAAATTAAACTAATGAAATATATTGATCCCAACTTCCATAATAATCCAAATATTAATTCTAATAAATATATTCCAAAGTATTAATTGTTTTCTAAACCATTCCATTAGTCTGTGGAAAAAAATATGTACTAAAACTTAATTTAGTACCAGATTACTTCTAAAGTACGTTATAAAAAATAGAATTAAATATAATATAACGATCATATACAATAGAGAGTGGGATTCCATTTAATATATATATCTGTTTAAGATAAAGTAAATCATGTTATTCAAAAGAAATAATATCTCAAAGTGGAATAAAATAAATAGATTTAGACTATTGATCAACAATAACTCAAATTTTACTATTACCTCGAGCTGTATTTGGTAATCCTGTCGTGCAATCCATGGTAATATTATATCATTTCCATTTAGAAAATAGAAAAATATAATTCATCCCCTTTTGTAGTTTTCTATAAACCTTACCCTCAAGAGAATTTAAACATTTCATATTAAAATTAGTTATATATTTCTTCATTAAACCCCACTAATTATACTCATGAAGGTATTTATATATTTTTGTGCTTTTGGTATGAACATAAAATTTAAATCTATGAGCATAAATTTATAATTTCTTCTTCAACTAAGAATCACATAGAAAATAAAACCTCTTTCAAAATATCATAAAACTTTATTTTTTTTAATATAAAATTCATGAGACTTACCATTATTGAAAAAATATAATATTTCTATAAAATCATGGTATTATTTTTTAGTGTTATTAGTTATATCTTAAAAAGATAATTGCACTAACACCTGAACCAAAAGAGAGGTAGTACCTACTTGAAATTTGTTAGGTCCAATATTCATCAAACTAGAAACCAATGGATTATATTCAAATCATAACATGGTTAAGGATACATTATATTTTTGACTCAAGGAATCTATTACCTTTACGGTTTTCCTGGATGACAGTTAATCATTCAATCACAATATTTTATTAGTTTAAACTATCATCACAACCTCATTTTCAATTATTTTTTATAGAATATATGATTTATTTTTGTATGGTTAGTATATATTTCTCATTTTTACACATATAAAATATGTCTCTAAATTATTAAATCAAAAACTACTACTACAATATTGAGATCACGTGTAAGGTAATTCTACTAGTGGAGTTTTAATTGGTGCGAAGTGTATTAAATATCCCAATCATATTTCACCAAATACAACAAAGTCCCTTCAATAAGCAATTATTATAAATAAAATATTAACTGTTTCTTATTGGATAAATTAATAAATAACATTAACTAATATATTTTTAATTCATTAAAACATTACTAACTTTCCTTTATCAGTATAAATTTTACTTCATTTCATGTTAACTTAGTTTGTGTGATAGTTTATTAAGAAATGTATTCAATAAACCAATATTAGTAACCAGCTAGTATAAGAAAACATCAAATATCTGTGACAATTTAGGGCTTGGACATTATTCCAACGAATATTTTTGACTAGATTAACACTAACACCATTTTTGGAAACAATATTCTCAAGGAAAGAAATCAATTATAACCAAAATTCACATTTATGGAATATCTTATACTACATATTTTCTTTTAAAGTTTATAAAAAAATCCTTATATGATTCTCATGTTCCCTATAAATTTTAGAATAAACCAAAATATCAGCAATTAAAACTACCACAAATGAAAATGGATAACTCTATTCATAATATCAATAAATACAATGGGTGAATTTTTCTTCCTGGAAGAAATACCCAAAAACTAATATTCCCATATAAAGTATAGAAAATTTTCCATGGAATATATTCCTCCTTTATTTTTTTCTAGTGATGTTTGGACTAGATATAAATCTTTAAAAAATATTTATCACCCTAAAGTTAATTAAATAAGACACCGACTTGAGGAAAAAGAGGCTCGTTCTTAACAGCGATGCTATTGAGTGCTCTATAATCATTACAAAGTATCTTGGAACCATCCTTATTTTTAAAAAATAAAATAGTATCACCAAAATGAGATGTTCTCGGGTGGATGAAACCCTTATCAAGAAACTCTTGTAACTATTTTTTCAATTAAAAATGTTCAATTTGAGCCATTAGATAAGGGGGTTTTAAAATTAGTTTTTAATCAAAAATTAATTCAATAGAAAATTCTACCTCCTAATCAGAAATAACGCTAGTAAAATCATTAGTAAATAAATCCAATTAATCATTTACTACAATAAAATCAATAATTTGTATTGGTCATTTATTTTATATAACATGTGCAAGATAACTTTCACTTCCATGTTCATTAATTTTTTCAAGCACTTAATTTTTTATCAAAGGTATTAATTTTTTCTTATAAACAAACTAAAAAAAATTATGAAAAATAACTTTTTTATCACTGAAATATATCATAACATAATAAATCTAAATCTAATCCATACCCAAAATAACATAAAAATATATAGTGATAAATAAAATATAGGCTACAAGAAAAACCATTCCATAGATGATAATAGGAATATATCTATAAATTTGTGTTTCATTTATAATACCCCCATTATAATTTACTATGAGTTATATATTAATTTCTTAAGATAGAATTTAACACCCCAAGCTTCCATGGTTCGCTTCTCTTTGAATAATAGAGTGGTGTTTGTTGTACGCAACCTCGAGTTCTAACTCACCGCGACCAATAAAAGTAGCCGTTGTGAATAGTAATATCCACTTTTTGAAATTATATAAATTTTATATTTCAAAATGTACTTCATTTTTGTATTCGGAATATCTATATTATCCTAAGTTGAATTTCTTGTAATTTTATGAGAACTTACAATTTTTTATGAATAGTGAAAAATACTTAAAACAACTTTTTTAATCAAAATAATTTATAGTGATAAATTATACTATTTAGTGGTTTTAAATTATAATTAGTATATATTTTTACCATTTTATCCAATGTTGTTCATTATAATTAATTTCACTTTGAAATCGGACATAAACAATTGTCAATCTTTTGATATATATTGTTTCTTAAAAACACGCTGTTTGTTGTGACAGCGGAAATTAATTATAAAATTCATTAATGCAACTTATATGTTTGGAATTTTTTAAAATAGACATCATTTTTGAATTCCGAATATCAATTATAGCTTAGGGTGAAATTTTGGAATTGTTCTGAAAAACTTCAATTTTTGATGAATAGTGAAACCACTAAGTGGTAGTTAAAAAAACTGATTTATCGTTTAAATGAAACATTACCACTTCTGTGATTTTATTTTCAAAAATCCGACATTCATGATTGTCATTAGGAAGTAAAATGTGGTTCAATGGGACTAAAATAATTTTTGGTGAATAGTAACTTTTAAGTTTAATTAATCATGATTAAAGGTAATTAGTGAAATTTAAGGTAAAAATGATATTATAAAAATATGAAAATACCTTTACACTTGTCCTACCCCTATTGGATGAGTCATGGCCGACCGAGACAATCCATGGGTCAACTTGGTGACCCCATGGAGCCACTTTGGTAGGAAAATGACATTAAAAAACTTTTTATTTAATGTTAAAATAAAAATGTATCAAACATGAGTTGTTTTACGAAAACAATTTTTAAATGGGGTTATACAAGTCATATTTTTGACTATAAATATTCATTGGAAATCTAAAAATCGTTCCTACATCATGATAGTTTTTTTATAATTTTTAGACATTAAATAAAGTAAATATTTTATGACACCATGATGATGTAGTGATTACCTCATTAATTAACGATTTAAATAAAATGGATAGATAATGTAAAATCTAAGACTTAAACTTGTAAAAAACCTATTTGATGGGTAGATTCCGAACCCTTATCACCTTATACTCGAAATATATAATTTTGGGACCTCTAAAATCCGAAAAGTATCTCATAATAATGTAACATTTAATTACATTCCAAGAGTCCCCCTCCTCTCCTATTATAAAAGGCCCCCACCACTACCACCTTACTCACACCTTCAAAGCCTTTTGTCTCGGCCAACCTCTGCCCAAATACTCTCTCAACTTCCCTATATTACTCCTAGAATCATCACTTTGAGAAGAAGTCTTCCCAAGCAAGCTTTTGAGATCAAATCAAAAAGAGTTACCCGATTTTAAGGTAATGTCTTCTCTAATGTTGTTTTGTTTTATTTTGCTTCTCCAACCCCTTAAACTCTTTTTATTCCTTTCTTTTGTAACAACAACAGTATCTAAAATATACAAGGATGTTTTTGTGATTAGTATTTGGTTTACACAGACACACACCTTCGTCTAATTGTTAAAGAACGTACTGTTTCTGTGGGTGGCGAAATACTACCTCACGAAACGATGATTGTTCAATATTTTTTTAACACCTCGAATGGTGGCCATTTTGATGACAATATTTTCATATATGATAAATATATTATGTTTATGTTTTCCTTATTCTTCTGTATTTCTCATTTATGTCATACGTTATGATTTCCATTATGGGTAAACGCGATAATTTCATTTTAGGAAGTGCGGACTACCACCCCCTCAAAGTGATTTGAATCGTTAATGCCATATGTGGGATGTATAAAGGATGGAGTAAATGGTATTATACATTATATTATACTGAAATTATATTATACCTTTATATAATTATAACTTCATTCCATAAAATATGAAATAGAAATGAAAGTAGCATTCAATCGTACGTACGGCTTACCGTCTCCATGAACGGTGCATTTCATTTCTTACCTCTAAATGTTATGTACTTTTATAAATGAATGTATATACTGGATATATATTATGTATATGATATATACATCATGAATATAATTATGGATATAATGGATATATTACCACATGAACAAAGTGTAATTATAAGAAGTTTATTTTTGACTCAAGTACCTAAAATCGACAAAACGACCGTTATAAACTTAAATAATTACATAATGTTCATGACATGGTAATAAGTGATATAAAAGGAATAATGAACTTGAAAAAGGATCTTAATAAGGTAGATATTAACTCTAGTTTATTATTCAGGAGGTTAAAGAGCGGTCGAGTCAAGTCGGACACGAGGTAAGGGAACTTCTTAACCTGATTTCAGTTCTTTGGGTTGATCTTCTACTTTCAAATTATGTCATGATATTATTATGCCCTATCTTGTATTTGTACTTTATTTATGTGTACTTATAGTGAATACACATAATAGATATATTTTGTCTTAAAATTGATCTTTGTAAGGACTTCGTCTCAATCTCCTTTCATTGAGGCATATTTGGTTTTATACACAACTTTCATTTATACGGTGTATAAACCACTTTGACTTTTACTTTTATTCAAAAGGAATCTTTTTATACGAAGTGTTTTTACTAAATGAAAAAAGGAATGTTTTTTCTTACGTAGGTGGCGACAATGACTTCTCCGCCACTGTGACTATTATTTGAGTTTTGGCTTCCTCTATAAGCCATAACTTTTTTAAAAATGAAAAATAAATACCAAGTTTTAATTTTTATTTATTTTGGTATTGAAAATGGTTTTGAAATTGTTTTTATTATATCAATATGTTGTATTGATATCTTGTGATTGAAATGTGGAAATGTTATGTTTCCTTTATGCATGTTTTATGTGATATGATTATGTTACAGTTTATGATATGTTTAAACCTGTTCATATGAGAAATTCATTGGACTTAATAAGTGACTGGTGGAGCCCGCTATATCTCCTCGATGCATCAGTAGGTCTCATGAGACAAACTAGTGTCATGGAACGAGGCCTTGATAAAATATTATTTGTGGTCTTGGCACGAGGCCTTGGCTACGTGGTTATGATAGTCTATCATTATGCATTCCATCATTATGAAAGTGGTTATTGATATTGCATGTGATTTTTCGACTAGTAAAATATAAATGTGAGTAAGTAAATGGCATTGTGAAATTTTATTTTTTCCATATTATGCTGAATTTCAAGTTTAAAAGGGATTTTGTTTTAGTTATACATTGCCTTAAATCTTAGTGTTTATTTATGAAAGCTTCAGCAATATTGTTATCCTTACTAAGCATCTCATCTCACCCCTTTCAATGTTTTAATATTTTCCTGGATGTGAAGAAGTATTTTATGAATGACCTGCAGGGATAGTCTGAAGAGGATATGATTGTGGACTATGGAGTCTTTATTTGAGATTATCACTTTATGATTTAATTTAACATTTATGAATGTATCTAGTGTTTCCAATGCTACTAAACTAATCCGTCTTTCGAGGCTTGATCTTTTGTGATCATGCCAATGTTACGCAATAATGCACCGACTCTGGGTAACCGGGGTCAAGGCGTTACAGTTGGTATCAGAGAAGTTTAGTACTAACCATGGAAGCTAGATTTAGATAAACTCTGATTAGAGCACATAGCCCAAAGATAGACTTTGAGGATTAGTATAGAAGAACTTCCTAGAATTTTTGTATTATAGAGATTTTGTGAGTTTTCTGAGAAATGCATCCCTGTCTGGATATGAGCAGGTAGAGGTGGCTCTGGCACAGATGTACCTAGGGGTAAAACCCGAAAACACCGCTTTGAGCTAGACTCGAACGGGAACTGGTGCACGACAACGGGCCTTGCTTCACTCTTGGTTACGACACTCTTGGGGGATATTCTTAGGATAATTCTCATTTTCTTTACAAACCACTATGAAGGGTTATGAGTATATACTTCCTCAAAGAAATGTTTTTTATGATTATGGATTATATCCATAAATAGTTCAATTTATGTTAAGTGTTTCACATGTATGTAATTATGTATTTTAATTCATAAACTAATCTAGTTTATGCCGTGTTTAGAAATGGCGCCTAGTGGGAGGAATGGAAACCGTATAAATGCACACACTCCATGTAGGGATTTCCCTCCTTCTCAAGATAATTATTGTGGAGATAGAGTTACAACTGGTGCTGATCAACTTATCACCATACTGGGACAACTCACTCAGGTTATTAATAATAACCTTACTTGTATGGAGCACCCTGATCCGCAACGTGGAGGATCAATGTTAGACCGCTTCATGAGGAAACAACCTCCAATATTTAATGGGGGTACAAATCTATTACTAGCTGAGCAATGGATAAACTCCTTAGAGAAAATATTCCATGCCTTGGGGAGTAGCAAAAGGGATAAGGTTGTCATGGCAGTCTACCGCCTCACTGGAGATGCCGAACAACGGTGGTCGCTGATTCAAAATAGAAAGGAAGATGAAGAAGTATCAAGTATGGAATGGAGAGAGTTCAAAGATCTTTTCTTAGAAAAGTACTTTCCTCGTGACCATCGAGCAGATATGGAAAGGCAATTTCTGATTCTGAGACAAAATGAAGATGAGAATGTCGCCAAGTATGAGGCCAACTTTACAAGGTTAGCAAGATAGGCTGCAGATTATATACGTAACCCAAGAAGTAAGATCGATCATTTCTTTGATGGGTTAAAACCGTTTCTCCGTCGAGCATTAGTTTCACAGTCTTTCTCAACATACGAAGATATAGTCTCGTGTGCTATCAAGATAGAAAAGAAATTCTCTAAATCTTATGACATTAATTTAAGGCAAGAGAAGAATAGAACGGTGGAACAAGAGACAGATAAAGGGAAAAAGGGAAAGAAGGATTTTTCATTATGTGATAATTGTGGGAAGAATCACCCTGGTACTTGCCTAAAAGGAATGGGAGTTTTTTATAAATGTGGAGAAAAATGTCACGAGGCGCGTGATTGCAAGGGAAAGAAAGAGACTGTCAATGTTGAATGCTATAATTGTAGGGAAATGGGGCATTATTCAAATGAATGTCCTAAGCGTCAAGGAAACTTACCTCAGAAATGGCCAAGGGATCAAGGCCAAGCTTATGCTATTGCTACATATGAAGTTGAATAATTATTTTATTTGTGTTTTTGGGCTCAAGAACTATATTATGGTTATAAGAACAATGTGATATATATAAGGATTTTACTGCAGTACTTGTTGTTTTCATTAAGGTTTTAATATGATGAAGGTAATCATATTTTCAGTATGTGACAATAAGAGAAACCTTACTTTGTTTTGGAATCTAATGTTGCAATTGATTTTGGAATTTAAGGAGATTTTAGAGAAAGTCTAGACGGAGGTATTTTGGATAACTATAAAGGTTGGAATGGATTATGTTGATCATTGGATAGTATTGTTTAAGGTTAAAACATTTCAGAAGATTATTTTTGGAATATTATAATACTATAGTCTTAGGAAAAGGACAACCTGTAGGGTGGGGCATAATCCGTTGCGTCGGACAAAGCTGCAGGAATCGAACCCACAACCATAGTGCGATAGGCCTTTATTACCTACCACTAGCCTACAGGAAGTCCCTGGTTATTACAAAAAGTTTTCCTAATCTAAATGGTATGTGTTAATATTTAGAACCGAATAAAATTATGATAAATAGAATATTTTCGAGTTCTATTACCTTTTAGAGTGAAAGTTGGGTTTGTGGTAAAATTTTATTAAAGAATGAAAGTCTACATGACCAGTATGTATATTCCCTTACGTTATAAGTAAATCTCCTAAATAAATTCCTCAACTTTATAAAAGGTAACTTAAAACAAAAACGATGCCGGTTAACTTTTACAACTGGGGATTCAATGACCATTTAACCAATCACAAGTATGTGATTTTCTTATGGTTAACTTTCTCCTAATCTAGTTTTCTACAACTCTCCATCAGACCTTGATGGGTTTTTTTTCTTCCATATCCATATTTTCATGGAATCCTAGTATGGGCTATCTCAGGTGACCTTTGTACTTATCTTTCTTTCTTTTAATGTTATATTTTTATTAACCTTATTTCCGATGTGGGTTTTCCACAAAAGTTATTCATATTTTTAACCTTTTATTTTCAAAGAAAAATTTCAAATTCCGAGGACGCAATTTATTTAAGGAGGGTAGAATCTAACACCCCAAGCTTCCATGGTACGCTTCTCTTTGAATAATAGAGCGGCGTTTATTGTACGCAACCTTGAGTTCTAATACACCGCGACCAACAAAAGTAGTCGTTATGAATAGTAATACCCACTTTTTGAAATTATATAAATTTTATATTTCAAAATGGACTTCATTTTTGTATTCATAATATCGAAATTATCCTATGTTGAATTTTTTGTAATTTTCTAAGAACTTACAATTTTTTATGAATAGTGAAAAATACATAAAACAAATTTTTTAATCAAAATAATTTATAGTGATAAATTATACTATTTAGTGGTTTTAAATTATAATTAGAATATATTTTTAACATTTTATCCAATGGTGATCATTAGAATTAATTTCACTTTGAAATTGGACATAAACAATTGTCAATCTTTTGATATATATTGTTTCTTAAAAACACGTTGTTTGTTGTGACAGCGGAAATTAATTATAAAATTAATTAATGCAACTTATATGTTTTTAATTTTGTAAAATAGACATCATTTTTGAATTCGGAATATCAATTATAGCTTAGGGTGAAATTTTGGCATTGTTCTGAAAAACTTCAATTTTTGATGAATAGTGAAACCACTAAGTGGTAGTTAAAATAACTGATTTTTTGTTTAAATGAAACATTACCACTTCTGTGATTTGATTTTCAAAAATCCGACATACATGGTTATCATTAGGAAGTAAAATGTGGTTCAATGGGATTAAAATAATTTTTGGTGAATAGTAACTTTTAAGTTTAATTAATCGTGATTAAAGGTAATTAGTGAAATTTAAGGTAAAAATGATATTATAAAAATATGAAAATACCTTTACACTTGTCCTACCCCTATTGTATGAGTCATGGCCGACCAAGACAATCCATGGGTCAACTTGGGGACCCCATGGAGCCACTTTGGTAGGAAAATGACATTAAAAAATTTATATTTAATGTTAAAATAAAAATGTAACAAACATGAGTTGTTTTACTAAAACAATTTTTAAATGGGGTTATAAAAGTCATATTTTTTACTATAAATATTCATTGGAAATATAAAACGATTTAATACATCATGATAATTTTTTTATAATATTTAGACATTAAATAAATTAAATGTTTTATGACACCATGATGATGCAGCGATTACCTCATTAATTAACGATTTAAATAAAATGAAAAGATAATGTAAAATATAAGACTTAAACTTGTCAAAAACCTATAGTATTGATAGATTTAGAACCCGTATCACCTTAGCCTCGAAATATATAATTGTGGGACCTCTAAAATCCGAAAAATATTTCATAATAATGTAACATTTCATTACTTTCCAAGAGTGCCCCTCCTCTCCTCTTATAAAAGGCTCCAACCACTACCACCTTACCCACACCTTCAAAGCCTTTTGTCCCGGCCAACCTCTACCCAAATACTCTATCAACTTCCCTCTATTACTCCTATAAGCCTCACTTTGGGCATAATTCTTCCCAAGGAAGCCTTTGATCTCAAATCAAAAAGAGTTACCCGATTTTAAGGTAATGTCTTTTCTAATGTTGTTTTTTTTATATTGCTTCTCCAACCCCTTAAACTCTTTTTATTACTTTCTTTTGTAACAACACCAGTATATAAAATATACTAGGATGTTTTTATGATAAGTATTTGTTTTACACTTACACACACTTTCGTTTAATGGTTAAAGAACATACTTTTTCTGTGGGTGGCGAAATACTACCTCACGAAACGATGATTGTTCAATATTCTTTTAACACCTCTAATTGTGGCCATTTTGATGACACTATTTTCATATATGATATATATATTATGTTTATGTTTTTCTTATGCTTCTGTATTTCTCATTTAGGGAATACTTTATGATTTCCATTATAGGTAAACGTGATAATTTCATTTTAGGAAGTGCGGACTACCGCCCCCTCAAAGTGATTTGAATCGTTAATGCCATATGTGGGATGTATAAAGGATGGAGTAAATGGTATTATACATTATATTATACTAGAATTATATTATACCTTTATATAATTATAACTTCATTCCATTAAATACGAAATATAAATGAAAGTAGTGTTCATGCGTACGTATGGCTTACCGTCTCCATGAATGGTGCATTTCATTTCTTACCTCTAAATGTTATGTAATATTATAAATGATTGTATATACTGGATATATATGATTTATATGATATATACATCATGAATATAATTATGGATATAATGGATATATTACCACATGAACAAAGTGTAATTATAAGCTGTTTATTTTTGACTCAAGTACCTAAGATCGACAAAATGACCGTTATAAACTTAAATAATTACATAATGTTCATGACATGGTAATAAGTGATATAAAAGGAATAATGATCTTGAAAAAGGTTCTTAAGAAGGCATATATTTACTCTAGTTTATTATTCAGGAGTTTAAAGAGCGGTCGAGTCAAGTCGGACGAAAGGTAAGGGAACTTCTTAACTCGATTTCCATTCTTTGGGTTAATCTCCTGCTTTCAAATTATGTCATGATATTATTATGTCCTATCTTGTATTTGTACTTTCTTTATGTGTACTTATAGTGAATACATATAATAGATCTATTTTATCTTAAAATTGATCTTTATAAGGACTTCGTCTCAATCTCCTTTCATTGAGGCATATTTGGTTTTATACACAACATTCATTTATACGGTGTATAAACCCCTTTGACTTTTACTTTTATTCAAAAGGAATCTTTTTATACGAAGCGTTTTTAATAAAAAACAAAAGGAATGTTTTTTCTTATGTAGGTGGCGACAACGACTTCTCCGCCGTTGTGACTATTATTTGAGTTTCGGCTTCCATTATAAGCCATAACTTTTTTTAAAATGAAAAATAAATACCAAGTTTTAATTTTCTTTTATTTTGGTATTGAAAATTGTTTTGAAATTGTTTTTATTATATCAATATGTTGTATTGATATATTTTGATTGAAATGTGGAAATGTTATGTTTCCTTTATGCATGTTTTATATGATATGATTATGTTACGGTTTATGATATGTTTAAACCTGTTCATATGAGGAATGCATTGGACTTAATAAGTGACGGGTGGAGCCCACTATATCTCCTCAATGCATCGATAGGTCTCATTAGACAAACTAGTGTCTTGGCACGAGCCCTTGAAAAAATCTTATTTGTGGTCTTGGCATGAGGCCTTGGCTATGTGGTTATGATAGTCTGGCATTATGAATTCCATCATTATGAAAGTGGTTATTGAAATTTCATGTGATTATTCGACTAGTAGAATATCCATGTGAGTAAGTAAATGGCATTATGTAATTTTATTTTTTCGATATTATGATGAAGTTAAAGTTTAAAAAGGATTTTTTTTAGTTATACATTTCCTTAAATGTTAATGTTTATTTATGAATGATTCTGCAATATTATTATCCTTACTAATCATCTGAGCTCTCCCCTTTTAATGTTTTAATATTTTCTAGGATATGAAGAAGTATTTTATGAATGACCTGCAGGGATAGTCAAAAGAGGATATGAGTGTGGACTATGGATACTTTTTTATTAGTTTTTCACTTTATGATGTAATGTAACATTTATGAATGTATCTAGTGTTTACAAGGCTACTAAACTAATCGGTCTTTCGAGACTTGATCTTTTGTGATCATGCCAAGGTTACGCAATAATGCACCGACTCTGGGTAACTGGGGTCGGGGCGTTACATAGAATTTCTATTTTACATGAAAACATTATAGATATAATAGAATGTGATGATTTTTGATCAAATAAAATATTATCATAATCTTAATAAAAAATTAATATAATTATAAAAACATTGTTTGAGGATCCAACATCTACAATAGTAATAGAAAATTACTTTTCCTCACATTTATGTTTCTACAATTAATCATTCCCACCTTTTTTAACTATCTTAATACATGTGTTAGAATAATTTCCCAACCAATTGGGATTAAAACATATTATTTTTGGTTGAATATTTGTTTTCCAATTACTTTTCTTATCAACACTCTTTTCATTATAGTCATAAGCTAAATTATTGATCATAAAACATTACTAGCATTCTATTGATCATATCAATCATTCTTTGAAATTTATTTTACCATAGTTGGAACACCTAGGGGTATTACATTCTTATTTCTTAGTTTATTACTTTTATGTTGCTTACTACCTAGAATAATTTTAATCTTATTTTTATAAAGTAAATAAGTATCAAAAAACTATTTCTCAACTTTCTATACATAATTAACAGCCACCTCATAACATTTGATTTCATGAGAGGCCACCACACTTTATAAACATGGTTTTATACCTAGGTAAAATCAATCAATTTTTACTCTCTTAGTAATGAAAGAAATTTTATTCATAACTAGCTAGTCTAGTGAAATTTGATTCATAAGTTTCTACTAAATATTATTTCTTTTGATTCAACTCTTTAAATTTTATTTCCATTCTATGTTGATTTTTGTGGAAAAAAATTCTATGAAAAATATATTTAAAAATTGTCCACTCCATGAAATCATTGCCAAACACTTCCTTTTTTACTCTTAATCAGAAAACAACATCAATCGTCTTCACATTAAAAAATATAAATATAAATATTTAAATTTGGATGTTTTTTACTTCTTAAAAAATAAAATATCTTCTTTAATTAATTTATCCATCCTTAAAATTTCATTGGTCTTAATGAATCACTTGAAGATATAGTTTTTTATTTTCTGAAATTATCCACTATAGACATTTTACTATGTAAATAATTTGTTTACTCTCATTAATATTAATAACAGATGTTAAATGATTTAACACTACTAAAAAAACAATATTCCAACCATTATAGGTTACTGATTCAGAAGGTTATTTTCTCCTTGTGTATTTCTTACATCATATTTTATTTTTCATCTAATAAAAAACATTCTGAATAGAAATTTATTAGTTGGATAAATATGTAAATTTTCAAAACAAATATTAGGATAAGATGACCATATATATTAATCTCTTAAGAGTGTATTTTAAAATTATTATATCCTCTAAATGTATTTAAATCATTTCTTTGATCCCTAATCAAACATTATGTAATATATTCAACTCATGATTACATAATGTATAACAAGGGTTTCAATTTATTAAATTTACATGATCTTTTGAGGTTATAGTTTTAGATAATTATTTAAAATAATACATAAAAAATCTATTTTCACATAGTGTGCATTTATAAAAAACAAGGTTATAATTTACACCAAAATTGCATTGAAGGCATTTTTTCTTAACATAAAAAGAGTCTTATAGGGGAAATAAATAGCTTTATAAATTTATACTCATACTAATATCCTATGAAAAATATTTTAAAAAATGTGATGATAAATTAAAATCTCATTAAAGGATATAAAAATAAAGAAATATTTTCATTCTAATGAAAAACATGAAAAATCCATTAAGACGTTAACTTTTTATCAATAAAACATTGAACAAAAAAATAAAACATTACAACATTTGAAAATAAACCTTTAATCAGATAAAAAATTGGAGAACCCATTATTAATCCTAGTAAATACATGATAACTCATGAAAAAGTTTCTATGAGAAAAAAAAAAGAAAATTTCACATTTAAAAGTTTATAAGAATTCCTTACCTCATGAAATAAAATTATTTCTATAAAAACAATTTTTACAAGAATAATATAGGTATCTTGGAGTATAATATAATAACTCATTTTCACTCATTTTTAACATATTTCAGATTAATTCAATCCATATTTATTCTATAGTAGAAACCAATCCTGTTATCTCTATCATTTTCACCTTCAAAGACTAAATCTCTACTCGATACACTATAGATCTATATCAGGGTAAGTGATCATCTTGTTATTAAAATATCTCCCCAATCATCATATATGATTCCCAATAACCATATCATAAATAAAAAATTTCTGGGTTTCAATTTTTCACCATAAAACCCATGTAAAACTCATTTGAACTCATATAAAAAAAACTTTTCATTTTTTGATGATCATAAAGAGAAATATCCCATTAATTTGAAAACTCTTAAAAATTATTAAATTACCAATGATATGTAATTAGATTTACTTTAAAATAACATGTTAACTTGTATATGAAACTAGATACTGAATAATTGATATGGTGTTGGGATAAGGTGGTTAAGCTATATACATTAAAAATATTATTTTTTCACTTTTGTGAAAAGCTGAAAATAACCCATATGGAAAGCCCTGAAAATATTCATATTTGAAACATTATAAAGAAATAAATATTTAGTAAAAATGAAATTTATAAACCTTCTATGTAAAAATGATAACATTCATGAAATATTTAAAAGAACATGTATATGGATTAGAAACTTTTGAAAACATTTAATATAACATATTAAAAGAAAATACCTAGCCTCTAGTCCGGACTCATTTCATTCCTATGTTTACCCTATAGAGTAATAAAATTATATTTGTTTCCTACTTACTTAATAAAATTTTTCATGTAAACTTAATTATCAATAATCACTTTATTTCATCAATTACCATGTTTTATTTTATTACTAAAATGGTGATGTTCATGTTTGTTGTTTTGGGGTTGTTTGGTTTATACCCTAAAAACAATATTAGTGTGTTGGCTATGGTAAAATGGGTAATGGTTTTGATAAAACAATAATAAACAAATTATAATTATAATATTTATATATTAAATAAACATTTAAAATGAACTATTTATAGTGTTTATGAAAAATGAATCATGTTTTTTTGTGTAGACGGTAGTTCATATGTACCCTTGAACGACGTTTTCATTTTTCTACATGGATTAAAATAAATGAATTATATTATATTTAAATTTTCAATAATCATAAATATTTTATAAATTTCATATTTATTAATTATTTTAATCCTAATTATCATAATTTCATGGTGTAAATGAAAAATTGACTGCATCGCTTCAACAAGGTGGTAGTCCACATGAACGCACGAGCGACGTTATCATTTTACAAAGGATGTAAGAGTAAAAAGGTAAGTGATATATTATCTTTAAAAATAATAATTATTCTCTAAATATAAGTTATATTTACTTTATCCATCATTTTAGCCATCCATATGATCTGATTAGGAAATATGAGAAACATCGTTTCATGGAGGTGGGTGTCCACACATACGCACGAGCAATGTTTTCATTTCCCATGAAATTGAAAAGGACATAAAAACATTTGTACCATAATGACAATAAAATTTTTGTATATTGAATATAATGATGTTGTTATTTTATCATGGTTAAATAATATTTTAATGATTTATAAAATTAAATTGACATGAAACACTCGTTTAAGAATTATATCTCTTCTTTGGAAAAAATCCCATGGATTACTCATTAATCCTTCTTAGGCTGGTAGTATTGTGTGACAATGAAATATAAGACCTATTTAGGGATTTTTTAATGGTATTTGGTTAGTTATTTAATGATATAAATGCCTCATATCTATGAATATTTTCGTAGAATAAGGTTCATTTTATTATTGAGGGGAGTGTCACACTTGTAAACACTTAAAACTATTAAATATATTGTATTTATTTATCAAGGAAAAGTGAAACAAATTTATATAATTAAAATATAGGATTATTATGAGTATAAATCCAATAATATAATAAAATTAATTTCATTTTATATGAATTTTTAACCTTTATATCTATGTTTAAACCACCTCATTAATTCATTTAACCATTATTATGGTGAAAACGTTTTACTAATATTATTATTCATAATGTCAAAGAAAGAAACTAAAATTAAAAAACAAATACTAAACTAAATGTTTCTAAATATTAAATCCTTTTTACTCTATTTAATTTCATGAACTTGTAAAAATTTATTTTAATATAAATATGTGAACAACAATTACAATAGTTTTTTTAAGAAAAAAATGATTTTATAACAAAATCATGTATAAATAAATTTATTATGGAATTAATTGGATTATATTTAGTCAAATTGGAATAATTTAACTTTAAAAATAATCTAAAATATAAATTTACATTTTATAAAATAGAAAATAAATTATATTTTTTTAAAAAAATTGTGTTTTTTATTATTCACCTAGAAATAAATATATTCATAAAAATTCCAAATATTCATCCAAAGATAAATTTCTTTTACTAAATCCAAAAAATAATTATTCCTTATCAAATTCAAATTCTAAAATTTATAAATTTATCTTTTAATTAAAAATGTGTAACACGTGGAAAGATGGTTTAGTTAAATAAAACAATTCATTTTTTTATTGAAATTTCATATAAATTTTACAATAAAACTATGATAAATATCTATTGATAAAAATGAATAATTATAAATAATAATAATGATTTATTTTTAGGATAAAGTATTTTTTTTACAATAATATGGAAGCACTTCTCTTCTGATATAATTGGATCAATCTAGACATCAATGAAGTCAAAGATCTATATGCACACAAGTTGCCATAGGAACACTTTACTCTATAGGACCAAGTGCGAGGATTTCTTGAAAATACACATACTTTTTAGGAAAATTAAAACCAAATATATGGTTTTATATTAACTAACATTTTTGATATATTATTTGATATGAATAATGAATCCTGTAAAGAAATAATAAATATAGACATGTTAAACATTGAAATATACTATAAACTCAATAATAGATTCCATGGTTCAAAATGTTATTCTATATTTTTGTGACTTATCTAGTTTATATAATGTAATTTTTGGGTATTATATAAGAAAAGATAAATATATAGTATAGTTGGTATCAATAAGTAATGATTGGTTACTAACAGTTTCTAGTAATGTCATGGAGTAGAATATGCCTAAAACAATTCCCTAATCACCAAGATAAAATATATTAATTGTCATAGAAACTGTTTATTATCATAAAAGTTTAAAGATAGATGTCAATATTACCTTAATTAATTGAAAACATGTTTAATATTAAGATGTTATGCAGCCATAAGGATTGGTGACACTAAATAATGCCAGTAAGGAATGCAAGTCGAAGTGATCTATTTGTGAGTTAGATCAAGAATACCAATCATGGAATATACATTTTGACGAATCCATAATAGAGTATGTTTTTATTAAGAAAAAATGTAATCCATGTGCCTATAATTTTTTAGTTTTTTTTTCATAGTATTTCAAGAAAAATATAATGTTAACATATGAAAAATACTTGTTAAGTCTCTTTGTTGGTTATGATTACGATAAAAGATATTTCTTTAAGAATTTAATAAAGTAACAATATAATTTCTAGAAAACAATATCTACTAATATAAAACTATGTGGTCCCTTAAATATACTCAAATTATATACATTTAAAAATATTGAAAAATAAAATAAAGAATAATTTTAGAGTGAATTGGTGGTTATGTCACATGGTGTAAAATATCTCCAATTTGCTGTGTTAAGTCACAAGAAAATATTATTAAGATGAATATAATTCCATAAAATATTGTTTTTGAATATATCAGAAATTCTATGACATGTATATAGATTTTATATTTCTTATATATAAACAATTGTGGTAAAATAAAAAATAGATGTAAGAGAACTGCATTTGGTAGTGGTTATAATTCTTTGATAGCACATAGGATAAGTTTATGATAATTGGAGAAACGAGGATTCTAGCTATTAAGGGTATAATTTTTTTTCTATAAATAAATTTTATTTAACATCATATATAATATAATGTAAATTATAAATATAATTTTATTAAGTCCAGTGATAGATATATTTATAAATACTAAGTTTGTTGTGGCTTCTCATACTACTTAAGAATCTATTTAAGCTATAATATGTTCCAATTTTTTGAATTGTGTCAATAAATAATAATAATATCAAAATATATATTGTGATAATATTATAACATATATAAAATACAAAAATTCATGTTAAATACAGATTAAAATAGATAAATACTCAAAAATATGACCTCTTTTAGATTTTTCTTAGAGATGTGAAGTCACAGAAAAAAATTGTATAAACAAAAGAAAGTGACAGGCACAAAAACTATAGCCATACCTTAGAAAATTATTTTTTTTCATGATATTTTTAAAAAGTTGTTAGTTATATGTTTACATTATTGAAATTAGTATTATATTGGACTTAGTACCTAAGAACCGACTAAATTATTACTTTTTATTACCAAAATATTAATAAAAATCATATCACATACTGATTATTTTTATATGTTTAATTAAAATTAAAATGTACTTCGATTATTTTTTCTATTTAATTGTTATAATAGTTCTTTGCTATAATGATAACCTATACATACTATGAAAATATTATTAAACATATGTCATATAGGTTGATAACATCTTTCTAATAGATCATAAATTATGTTTTGTTATCTAATGTTATGGTATCATTGTATATTGAGACTTCTTCTCATGTAGTTTTCATATGTTGATCACAAATAATTGAGGTCATAAAGATGGAAAAAAAATTGAAATTTTATTTATTTATTTTCCATTGGTTATCCTTATCTATGAAAACGTTCATTCATCCTTAGAATTGATTTTATTATTAATGTCTATCATGAATTTCATACATTGATATATGGATAAAAACTATAATGATATATGATCAAGGGGAGGTATAATATGTTAGGTTAATAATTTATGTTATTAAAATAATTAAATATGTCAATAATGGATTTGTATCTTTCTTATTAATGGAAGAGATATCTATAGACCATTTATTAAGATGGAATAATCTGATTAAATCTATGGCCATTTTAGTTCATAAACTTATTTATTTTGGACTATCATAGAAATATAATTAAAGTATATAGGGTATTGACACAAGCTTGTTTCTTTATTGATGATATATTTGAATAATATGGATTATATTGTATAGTATCATTTGTAAGAAGATTGTTTTCATTATTGCATTAACTTATTTCATTTTGGGTTCCATGATATGTTATTAGATGCTAATATTTTACTTTATGTAGGTCGACCTAATTCAACTGAGAAAGAAGACTTAATGTTCAAAAACAATGTCTGTCCAAAATCTCATTAATTTATATAGAATTAAATTTTAAAAATAAATTTTATTCATTTCTTCCAGAATAATAATTACTGAAGTAAATTCAATCACAAAAATATTCAGTCATGACTTATTCTATATTAGAATATGTGAGTAGAATTTTATCTCCAGTTAATTAGTAAATTTGTATTAAATAAATAAATTTTTATTCATTACTTAAATTAATAAATTAATATAACTATACTTTTTAGTTTCGGGAATATTAAAATAAATATTTATCAGTGAGTTTAATGGATATAATATGTTTTATTTATTAAACAAATAATATTTATTTGAATAAATAAGTTATTATTCAAGGTTTGATAAATTAATTTTTAGGATTAATTGGTGTAGTTAATAGCCCAATAGTAATGATATATTTCATTTAATATCATTTAAATAAATATTAATTTATTTAGATCAGAAATGATATTTAAATAAGAACATGTCATAGGATATAATAATATAATTATTATTAATTGAAACTATTTATTAACTAAATTAATTATATTGATAAGGGTATGTATGAAATTCTAAAAAAAATTCCCTAACTATAAAATACTTATTATATGATTTTAAAGGAATATAAAACTAGTTTTTCATAGTCATAACCACTTAATAATTCATTCAAGCCCTAGTAATATTTTTCCTCTACTTTTCCTCTCAAAAACATAGAAATAATAATCGATTCCTTTATTAAGATAAATTTTGAATCATATAAATCACATGTATCTACTCTAGATAAACAATTATGATTCCTCTCTTGCATTATCCACCACAAAAATGATATGAAAAGATAAGAAATGGAAATTGGTCATGAATAATTATTTAATTTGTCGTAATTATTAGTTTAAATTGATTATAAATTAAATATGAAAGATCCTATATAGAAGTCTTTGGGTTAATATATTTCATGTTCTTCAAGTATTTCCCTTTAAAAAACAAGAAACATAAACTGATCACCATACCACTAATTTCACTATTCTATGAACATTTATCATTTGATATTATATCTCCCATGTTTCCTATTAAACTTTTACATATCTCCAGACCAATCAATACTAGAGAATAACTTTTCCTATATTGAACTTATATTTCCTATCGATAATCCATACTATCATTTCTATAAATGATGTAGCATCTTCCAAATAAATGGAATTAACTATGGAATATGAAATGAGTCTTGTTGTTACTTCCTTAACTATGAATCCAAAAACATATTATAACCCACAATATAGTTTAGTGGTAAGTCAAAATGCTATGACACATTTGCAATTCACTTAATGATTTAAAATTCTCCCACTAACCATGGTGAAAACATTAATTATTTCTCGAGTCTTTGATTATTTAACCATGGAAAACACAAAAAAGAATTTATCACTAACCAAAACAAAAATAGTCATATTCAATGTTCTAAACATGAAATCTACCATGTCTGAGTTTTCATAAATGATATGACTCAGCCCACGAAGACTACATTTGGGTTGGTGTTAAGGTAAGTGTACTAACCCAATCATGTCTCTAATTGGCTAGGGGAGGATAACTAGCACCAATAATTCATAAATAGATATGGGAGGACATATCCTATAGAATAATTCAACAGATATACAACTCTTATACAAATAATATATCCCACAATTGTCATCAATATTCACAAATAACTTAACTATATATAAAATGTAAGATGATACTAAAAATATCCAATAAAACATATCATAGTTAACCCACTATTGAAAAAAAAAGACAAATGTAATTCCCCTAAGAAATAAAAACACATAAAAGGGAAAAATCAATTCATTATAACAACCCCTAGTTAGTGGTATAAAATCCAAAAACCTGAAATCCTAGATCTGGTTCTGAAAACCTAAACGTTATATTTTTGTATTTGATATAGATGGAGGTGACCCAAATTTCCCCATCCAAAACATACAATATAAAAAGAGAAATTTGGATCACTTAAATTCTCAATGGCCTTTTTGGTTTAATATTTTTAATAATTACGAAAAACTCTTACAAAAATAATCCCCATGAGTTCAAGAGAGTATCTTTCCCTGAGTTCCATGATTTTCAAATTCCAAATTAGGTCTTCAAAATAATCCTTATTAAACCCTTATAGAAATAAATAATTCAACAAAATACTTGATAACCGGGGTAAAAGTAAACATAAGAAGGGTGAACTCAAATTCTTACAAACGGTAAACATAATCATTAAAAATTGAATGTCATCAGTGATTTAAGAAGGGAATAAGTTTAGGATGGTATAATTAGAGTGCATGAAAAAATCATAAAATAACTCTTACCCATCAATACCTAAATAATGAATTGTAAAACATGAATTATGTCTTTAAAAAATGTAAGGGTCATAATAATCATTTGTCATGATCCATGTGATATCAATATTGATCAAAATAAAATTTATAAACCCATGGAATTAATAGAAAAATAATGTTGGTATCTAGAAACATCATCTTCAATGAACACTTACATAACCATTACAACTGGAATAACTATATGGTTGACTTCCAATATAATTATATGGAGAACATAATCATTACCCAATGAATTTTAGTTCTATCTAGGCATGCCCATCATCTAATCTATATCGAGATCAGTCGATGCTATTTGGGAGCACTGATCATATGACCAATTTTCAAGATCTGCAACATTGATAAAGTACATAGAGCATGTATTTCATTGTAAATCACATAAAATCCCATTATCAAATTTATAATAGGGTTTACATATGGAAAAGAAATGAGTTCCATAAAAATATCTTTAAAAAAAATCTTAATCTATCAGGAGAAATAATGAGGATGGTATCATTGTAAAATATGCTCATTAGAGAATAAGTAACCAACGGGTCATTAAATTTGATGAAAGAGAATACCTTTAAAATATCCCTAAATAATTTTAGAGGAGAATAACCATTTAGTTTCAAAAAATCACTTCAAAAAACTGAAAATTCATAAAATATTGTAGAAATAATATTCTTTTAAAACAACCCCAGAAACATATAATGGAGTCTGTAAAATTTATTTAAAATATTTCATAAATAAAATATCCTTTTCTATTTTAAAATATATTTTTGAAACATATAATATTTTTAAAATCCTTTTGTTTGAGAATAAACTTGAGAGTGTATAAATTAATCATCAATGAAAATAAAGGTGTCAAATTCCATTCATGTCAAATAAGTAAAAAACAAAGATTATTTTCCCATTTGTTGTAAAAGGAAAATTGTAATTATTTGGAAAATGAAATAAAGATTCCTATAGAAAAATTAAAAATTAAAAAATGTGTACAAAATTCATTAATAAATCATTTGAATAATGTTAAAAACAGTTTCGAAAAACTTTTTAGAAAAAATGTTTTTAATGAAAAGCGGTTTTTTGACCTAAGAGAGAAATATTGATGATTTTTATTAAAATGGTTTTCTCAATTATTTTACGTAAAAAAGAGTGGGAAATAGTTATATGAAAAACAAATATCAGGAATAAATATATTATAAGAAAATTAATGGGAATAATTGATATTTTTATCAAAAAAAATCATTATTGAAAACATGTTTATAAACAATCCTAATAAATGATGAGATTATAACATGCATGTAACACCCGAGACTATTGTGAGAAATATTTTGTTTTTATGTTATATAAATCATCAATGGAATCTTTCGCTACACGCAATCACGACCTTCCTCGATAGCGTGTGTAGTACGCAATACCGAGTTCCACTAAACAACGATATATTATTATAATATTATAAACTAGCCGTTATGAATAGTATTAACTGAATTTTAAATTTTAGAACATTATTTTTCATCTTACACATTTTCTAGAACATGGTAAGAGAACAAAATAAATATTTTTGGGTAAAATATGTATTTATCAAAAAATGCAGTATTGCCGCCTTTTGATGGCGCACCCACATTAAATCTAGTTTTTGACACGTTTATAAGTTCAATTTGAAAAAATAAAATTCTTCTTTTGAATCGGGATATAAAAATTTACTTTGGATAAATTTTTCAAATTTTTCTGATAACTTTCATATTTTGATGAATAGTAAAAATACGCTAATTTTTAATTAAAAACAACTTTTTTCATTGAGATAATTTATATGGTTAAATTATAATATTGAATGGTTTTAAAGTATAGATAGAATATATTTTTACCATTTAATATAATTTATGTCATTAGCATTAATTTCACATTGAATTCATAAGTAAAAACATTTCAATCTTTGGGAATGTTTTAACTTCTGAAACTCGTTTTCTTAACAATAGGATTTATTTTAAATTAATTACTACAACTTATATGTTATGAATATTGAAAAATGGATTTTATATTCAGAATCAGTGGGTCCAAATTATGTTAATAGGCTACTTTCTATTTTTTGGCATTATGAATAGTAACTACGGTAAATTTTATTTACCATAGTTAAAGGTAAATCGGGTAATTAAGGGTAAATATAAGATTATAAAATTACCCTAACACCTGACAAAATCCTATTGGATGACTAAAAGTTGACCCATATCACCTGAGGGTCAGATTATATTCATTTAATAGACTTTCTTCCATGAAAATAATTTAATTATTATTAAAACCAACGAATGTGACAACATGTCACTTTCTTAAATCTTATAAGTATAATAATTTTAATTTGGTGATAAACTTAATGAAACTTCGAAAATAAATAGTCTCCAAAACTCTAATAAAATTATATACATAATAATAATTTATTTATAATTTTTAGGGATTAAATAATTAACATTAATTATGACACATTAGTGATGTTGAAATTATTGTATTAATTAAAATATCAAATAAATGGTTTTAAAAATATTAAAATAATTATTATATGCGCTATTTAATGTGCTCCACTAATTTTATAGATACATATGACATTTTATTAATCTACTAAATCTTTTAGTTCGAACATTTCCTCTGTATATATTTTATTTAAATTCAAATAAATGAATAGTGTCAAAATTGACACTATTGTTATTTTATAAAAATAACATATTATAAAATTGTTTAAAAATCACAAAAATATTTAAAAATTATAAATTAAAATTTATATGTTCTAAAATGTCATAATGTGTCAAATTATGGAAAATTAACAACAAATATATAATTATTAATAATAATTTAAATTTTAGAATAGTATTACCTCAAATAAAATTAAATTGATAAATAAGGATAAATCAAGTTGATAATGTTTAAAATAAATTCCCAACATGTCTAAATTTTATTGGTTGATGCGATTAAAACTCGATCTCATCTAATCTTCGGATATGGGTCATTTTAGAAGTTTTTATGCAGGGTTGGGATTTAATATAAACTAATATTTCTTATATTTCCAAAGGTGCCCCTCTCCTCCCTTATAAAAGGGAACCTCCTCCCTCTCCTCCTCACACCAATTTGAGCCTTCAAGATCTACCAAACCCTGACCATTTCACTTCCCCACTTCCCTAGAATCATCCTAGAGGTTTTGGCCTTCTTCAAAGACCAACCCTAGTGCCCTAAGAGGAGGTTAAGAAGAGGCGCGTCAAAATGAGGTAATATCCATTACCGATCCTTTCCAAATTCTTTATTATTAAACTTCTTCTTCATTAGTTGTTTCATTATGAAGTAATAACATCAGTATCACTCATATACTGATATGTTATTATAAGTATTAAACAACCCTATTTCAATATCTATCCATCCTACGGAAAACGAAATCACCGCGCGTGCGTACGTACGGAATACCGTCTCCACGTCGTGGTGTAATCTATTTTCCCCCACCACCTTACATGGATGGGTATAATGGTGTAAATAATTACTATATATGATTATTTTAAAGTGATATTGATTCTGAAATAGTATACATACACTCCAATACTATTCCACGATCATGGGAACGATATCATCGCTCGTGCGTACGTACGGAATACCATCTCCAGGATGTGATGTGATTCGTTCTACATGATCTTCATTGCATAATGATTATATAAATGAATTGAATGAATAAATATGATATATAGTACATTAATACCATTCTAGAAATTATGTATCTATAACCTAAAGAGAAGATTAAGAATTTATTCGACAAAACACGCATAAGAACAAAAAGTTATAAACACCTGAATAACAAGTAGAAATGAAATATTACTACTAAGAAGCTAAGAATATGACCATATATGATATCATAAAAATAATTATGATTCTGGAATAAGTAAATAACATTATTTAAATCATTATACAGGAGGTTCAGACACTTACGAGGCAAATCGGACCTAAGGTAAGGGAAAATATCACAATCTCATTTTTATCCGAGATTGTTTATACTTTGGTATTTACTGGGGTGCATTTTATCATCCACATCCATGTTTCCTCAATATGTAATATTATTTCCATCCACCTACAATTTTTTAAATCCATTTTTACCCTTTGGTGAGTTTTAGGAAAAGATATGAAAGGAATCTTTTGTCGTTTTTCGTACGAGGTACTTTTTGACTTTTCCGACAAAAGTACGAGAAGAATGTTTTTTTAACTTATACAGCATGAATGGATTTTTAAAACATTTTTTTCCAAGAAGCTTACTTTACAAATTTTCAATTTTATTTTTAATCAAATTCTTTTAGTTTAGAATTGTAAGACATGTTAAGAAAGGAAAAGTGTTTTTGAAGTAGAAAGGATATTTTCCTCAAGAATGGAATTTAAGTGTTTTATCAAAATTATTTTCCATCTAAGATAATAGAGGGTTCTGTTTATATCCCTATTTTTACATTGATTTGATTATGTTATGATGGAATTATTTTTACGATATCCTTTTATGGATTATGTTGTGATGATGTTATGTTTAAGAATCCCATTTTTTTACATGGGTTATGATATGATTTATGGTTTATGATTTTGTGGCACACATAAGAATGGTATCATTATGAGATGGGTGGGACTTATATATCCCTCCAATTCATTGGGTAATGATTTTATATCTCATGAGATAGACATGGCTGGAATGGCAGGTTATACCGGTTCTGTGAAACATGACTAAAATGAGGAGTGAACTCGGTTCAGAAATAGACTTTGTCCACTAAGATAGTCTTGGCAATGAGTCTTGACTAATATGAAATGATTCTCTATGATTATGTGTGTAAGCCACAAAGTTTCATGTTTGAAGTTATGATTATTGGGATTTCATTTCACTACTATGATTTATCCCATGTTATGAAATTATGCTCTCTTTTGCAGGTTAAGATTTCCAAAATGTTATGTTCTTATGAATATGATGTGATTGATATTTGTTTTACCCTTACTGAGCATTTGAGCTCACCCTTTTGTATGTTTTCTTTCCCCAGGTCAGGAAGAAGCTTATTTTGTAAGATATGCCAAAAGGGACTATATATATGATGAAATAAATGGGAGACAATGTAGACGCTTTATGAACCAGTTGTTTATATTTCCCAGTTTCTAAATACATTATACCTATACGGTCCTTTCATGGTTTTGTAATATGTTGTAATAAGTATGCTTCAATTTTGATGTAATAATAATGTATGTAAAGTACGGGTCGTTATAGTTGGTATCAGAGGGAGGTTATAGTCATCCTTTGGAAACTGGGATGTGAAAGCCTTAGTAAGAACCCTAAGTAAAAGTATTAGCATATAACACAATCTTAGTGTTTTATAAATGACCATGAATAACCTAGGATAAGACCTTAAGTGTGAAATTTTATTCTTGATTATGTGGTTTTACTATTATAATTAGTGTTGCTCTAACTATTCTTCTTGGTTTTAGTCAATGGTTGGAACCCGAAGGAACCGTGTTAATGCGGAATGTGACGGGAAATGCAATGATTATCCCCCTGAGAAACCAAACGTTATGGGAGCTGGAATGAAAAATCTTGTAGCCATGCTCACACAACTTTCTCAAGCTATGAATCATGAAGGACTTCCAAACGAGCAAAGGAAGGAGCAACATTCTGTTGAATCCTTCATGAGGCAGCGTCCACCTTCATTCAGTGGGTCTACTGATCCATTAGTTGCTAAACAATGGATTAGTACTACTGAAAAGATATTTTCAGTTCTTCAATGTTCTGGACATGATAAAGTCATCTTAGCAGTGTATCGTTTGGAAGGTTATGCTGATCAATGGTGGAATTTTATCAAGAATACAAGGCAAAGAGATGAAATTGAGTCCATGGAATGGGATGAGTTCAAGAAAATATTTTTCAATAAGTATTTCCCTCGTATTCTTCGAACAAAGATGGACAAGGAGTTTCTTGAACTGAAGAAAAAGGATGATGAATCCATTGGTAGCTACGAAGAAAATTTTACAAAACTTTCCAGGTATTCTTCTGGTATTATTATCCAACCTGAGAGTAAGATCGATCGATTCTTTAGTGGCTTAAAACCAAGTCTTTGAAGGGCGTTATCCATAAGGGACTTCAATAGCTACGAGGAAATTGTTCGATGTGCTCTCAAAGTCGAGATAGAGATTGGAGTAACCCATCAGTCATATGGGTTTGATAAGAAGATGAAAATGGAATTCAAAGGAAAATATAAAGAGCACACTGAAAAGAATACGAGCTTTCCCTTATACTCAAAGTGTGGAAAGAAACATGGAGGGAGTTGTCTTAAAGGTACAAGTAAATGTTTCAAATGTGGAATGTAAGGTCATTGGGCATTTGAATGCCGCAATGATGGGAAGAAGATGTCTAATGTTGCAAATAAAGGAAGGGATACACAGAATGAACCTACTACACTTCAATGTTTCAAGTGCAAGGAGATGGGGAATTATGCCAATCAATTCCCAAATCCAATGGTTGATGATGATGGTCGACGTCAAAAAACTCTTAAGGCTAAAGACAAAGGAAAGTCACATGCAATTTCTATCAGTGATGTGGAGTATGATAACGATGTGGTGAATGATACACTTATCATCCACTCTAAGGTAGAAAATGTTTTATTTGATTCTGGATCCACCCACTCCTTTATTTCTGAAGAATTTTCTAAGGATGTCACCGTATTACCTCAATAATTAGATGTTTAGTTAGCTGTGACAACCCCTAATGGAACAACAGTCGCATCAAAAGTTTATAATTCTTCTCCGATTGAAGTTTTTGGGAAAGTGCTTCCTGAAAATCTTGTGATCCTTCCTATAGTGGAATTTGATGTGATTCTTGGCATGTATTGGCTTTCTTTATATGGAGCTCATATCAATTTCCAATGAAGGGAAGTCACATTTTATATTCCAGATCAATCTATGATCGTATATCGATGCAAGGATGAACATAACCTTCCAGTGGAAATTTCTTCCATCTTATGGGTCTTGATTCCACTTAATGAAGGTTATTTATCTCAAATGGTTGGTGAGAAACTCACAATTAAGAAGATTCCCATTGTACAGGAGTTTGATGATGTCTTTCCGAAGGAATTTTTGGGTCTTCCACAAAATCATGAAGATGAGTTTTCAATAGAACTCGTACCAGGTGCTTTGCCTATTTCAAAGACACCTTATAGAATGTCCCCAATTCAGTTGCAGGAATTGAAGAAGCAACTCCAAGAGAATCTTGACAAAGGATTCATATTCCCTAGTGCGTCACCTTGGGGAGCACCTGTTCTTTTTGTTAAGAAGAAAGATGGATCAATGAGACTCTGCATTGATTATCGAGAACTTAACAAGATCACTATCAAGAACAAATATCCTCTCCCACGCATTGATGACTTATTTTACCAACTACGAGGAGCTCAATACTTTTCCAAGATTGATCTTCGTTCAGGGTATCACCAATTAAGGGACAAAAGGGATGATATACCAATGACGACTTTCCATACAAGGTACGGACACTATGAATTTATAGTGATGCCATTTGGTCTTACTAATGCCCCTGCTATCTTCATGGATCTGATGAATATAGTCTTTAGAGACTATCTTGATCAGTTTGTGGTAGTCTTTATAGACGATATTCTTGTATATTCAAAGAGAAAGGAAGAACATGAAGATCACTTGAGAATTATATTGAAGACCTTGAGAAAGGAGAAGCTTTATGCAAAATTTACCAAATGTGAATTTTGGATTCAAAGAGTTTCATTTTTGGGTCACATAATCTCAAAAGAGGGGATATCTAGGGATCCAGCAAAAACAGAGGTTATCAAAAGATGGTAGAGACCGACAACAGTAACTGAGATCCGAAGTTTTCTAGGTTTGTCTGGATATTATCGACGTTTTGTGAAATATTTTTCACGATTATCTAATCCACTCACCAAGTTAACTCGGAGAGGAGTTAAGATTGTCTGGACGGAGGAATGTGAAGAGAATTTCAAGGAGTTGAAAAGAAGGTTATAAAGTGCACCTATGCTCACACTGCCTTGTAGTGGAGAAAGGTTTGTGATCTACAGTGATGCATCCAAGAAGGGACTGGGATGTGTTCTCATGAAAAATGATATGGTGATAGCTTATGCCTCACCACAGTTGAAAATCCATGAGCAAAATTACCCAACTCGTGATTTGGAGTTAGCTGCGGTAAACTTTGCATTAATGATTTGGAGGCATTACCTTTGTGGTGAAAGGTGTGATATTTATGCCGATCATAAAAGTTTAAAGTATATTTTCACACAAAAGGAGCTGAATATGCGCCAGAGAAGATGGTTGGAGCTGATTAAGGATTACGACTGCTAAATTCATTACCACTCTGGGAAATCAAACAAGGTGGCAGATGTATTAAGTCGACAAGACCATGCCAGTTTATCCATGATGAGGATCACAAAAGAACCAATATTTATGGATTTATAAAGGATGGATCTTGGAAATATAATGGAAGGGGGAAAATCGTATCTTTCTCAAATGAATGTTCAACCATCTATACATGTGAAGATAAAGAGGCACAGAAAGAAGATGTCGAGTTACAAAATAAGGTGAGAAATGTTCCTGAATTTAACCTTGATTATGATGGGATAATAAAGTTCAGGAATCGGGTTTGTGTTCCTCCCATCCCCGAATTAAAGAAGGAGCTGCTGGATGAGGCTCATAGTTCATCATTCTCTATTCATCCTGGAAGAACGAAGATGTATAGGGACCTGAAAGAGTACTTATGGTGGGACGGCATGAAAAGATATGTTGTTGAATATGTCTCTCGATGCTTGGTTTGTCATCAAGTTAAAGCTGAGAGACAGAAGTCTAAGGGGATGTTACAACCATTACCCATACCCGAATGGAAATGGGAAAACATCACTATGGACTTTGTCACAGGACTTCCTAAAACATCCAAAGGCAATAATGCTATCTGGGTCATAGTTGATCGTCTTACAAAGTCTGCACACTTCATCGCTATTAGAGAGGATTTCTCTCTAGATCATCTTTCTATGATATATGTAAAGGAAGTGGTAAGATTTCATGGAGTACCACTTTCTATTATATCTGATCGGGATCCGAGGTTTACCTCAAAGTTTTGGAAAAGTCTTCAGCATACTCTGGATACAGAGTTGAGATTTAGAAATGCTTATCATCCTCAGACAGACGGTCAGTCTGAGAGAACAATTCAAACTCTAGAAGATATATTGAGAGCTTGCTCGTTGGATTTCAAAGGTGGTTGGGATCAACACCTACCTTTGGTGTAATTTTCTTATAATAATAGCTTTCACTCCAGTATTCAGATGGCTCCTTATGAAGCTCTCTATGGAAAGAAATGCAGGACTCCAACTTTCTGGGATGAAGTTGGGGAAAGAAAGCTATTAGGACCTGATATTGTTGATGAGATGGAAGAAAAGGACTGATCTATTCAACAACACATAAGAGCAGCTCAGAGTCGACAAAAAAGTTATGCCGACAACCGAAGAAAAGTCCTAGAGTTTGAAGTGGGTGATAAAGTGTTCTTACGAATATCTCCCTGGAAGAGGGTCATGAGATTTGCAAAGAAGGGGAAGTTGAGCCCTAGATATATCGGTCCTTTAGAAATACTGGATCATGTTGGGAAGGTAACTTACTGATTGGCGCTTCCACTGAATCTCTCTCAAGTTCACAATGTGTTCTATGTATCTCTGCTAAGAAAGTACATACCTGATCCTTCACATGTACTCAGCTCAGAAGTTGTACCACTGGAGCAAGATCTTTCTTATGAAGAACAACCAATAGAAATTATGGATCGTAGTGAAAAAGTCCTACGAAACAAGACCACTTGCTTGGTGAAAGTTTTATGGAGGAACCGCCAATTAAAAGAAGCTACATGGGAGCTTGAGGATATGATGAATGAGAGGTATCCTCATCTGTTTGTTAAAAAGTGACGAATTTCGAGGGCGAAATTCATTTTAAGGGGGGTAGAATGTATCACCTGAGACTTTTATGAGAAATATTTTGTTTTTATGTTATATAAATCATCAAAGGAATCTTTCGCTACACGCAATCGCGACCTTCCTCGATAGCATGTGTAGTACGCAATACCGAGTTCCACTAAACAATGATATATTATTATAATATTATAAACTACCCGTTATGAATAGTATTAACTGAATTTTAAATTTTACAACATTATTATTCATCTTACACATTTTCTAGAACATGGTAAGAGAACAAAATAAAGTTTTCTGGGTAAAATAAGTATTTATCAAAAAATATAGTTTTGTCGCCTTTTGATGGTGAACCCACATTAAATCTAGTTTTTCACACGTTTATAAGTTCAATTTGAAGAAATAAAATTCTTCTTTTCAATGAGGATATAAAAATTTACTTTGGATAATTTTTTGATATTTTTCTGATAACTTTCATATTTTGATGAATAGTAAAAATACGCTAATTTTTAATTAAAAACAACTTTTTTCATTGAGATAATTTATATGGTTAAATTATAATATTGAATGGTTTTAAAGTATATATAGAATATATTTTTACCATTTAATATGATGTATGTAATTATCATTAATTTCACATTGAATTCATAGGTAAAAACATTTCAATCTTTGGCAATGTTTTAACTTCTAAAACCCGTTTTCTTAACAACGAGATTTATTTTAAATTAATTACTGTAACTTATATGTTTTGAATTTTGAAAAATGGATTCCATATTCAGAATCTGTTGGTCCAAATTATGTTAATAGGCTACTTTTTATTTTTGGGCATTATGAATAGTAACTACGGTAAATTTTATTTACCATTGTTAAAGGTAAATCTGGTAATTAAGGGTAAACATAAGATTATAAAATTACCCTAACACCTGCCAAAATCCTATTCGATGACTAAAAGTCGACCCATATCACCTAATGGTCGGATTAGATTCATTTAATAGACTTTTTTTCATGAAAATAATTTAATTATTATTAAAACCAAAGAATGTGACAACATGTCACTTTCTTAAATCTTATAAGTATAATAATTTTAATTTGGTGATAAACATAATAAAACTTAGAAAATGAATATTCTACAGAAAGATAATACAATTATATACATCATTGGAATTTATTTATAATTTTTAGGGATTATATAATTATCATTAATTATGACAAAATAGTGATGTTGAAATTATTTTATTAATTAAATTGTCAAATAAATGGTTTTAAAAATATTAAAATAATTATTATATGCACTATTTAATGTGCTACATTAATTTTCTAGATCCATTTGACATTTTTTTAATATATTAAATCTTTTAGTTCGAACATATCCTCTGTATATAGTTTATTGAAATTCAAATAAATGAATAGTGTCAAAATTGACACTATTGTTATTTTATAAAAATAACATATTATAAAATTGTTGAAAAATAAAAAAAATATTTAAAAATTATATATTAAAATTTATATGGTTTCAAATTTTATAAATTGTCAAATTATGGAAAATTAACAACACATATGTAATTATTAATAATAATTTAAAATTTAGAATATTATTACCACAAATAAAATTAAATTGATAAATAAGGATAAATCAAGTTGATAATGTTTAAAATAAATTCCTAACATGTATAAATTTTATTTTTTGATGATATTACAACCCTATATCATCTAATATTTGGATATGAGTCATTTTAGAAGTTTTTATGCGGTGTTGGGATTTAATATAATCTAATATTTCTTATATTTCAAAAAGTGCCCCTCTCCTCCCTTATAAAAGGGAACCTCCTCCCTCTCCTCCTCACACCAATTTTAGCCTTAAAGATCGACCAAACCATGCCCATTTCACTTCCCCACTTCCCTAGAATCATTCTAGAGGTTCTGGTCTTCTTCAAAGACCAACCCTAGTGCCCTAAGAGGAGGTTAAGAAGAGGCGCGTCAAAAAGAGGTAATATCCATTACCGATCCTTTCCAAATTCTATCTTCTTCAAATTCTTCTTCTTTAGTTGTTTAATTATGAAGTAATAAAATCAGTATCACTCATATACTTATATGTTATTATAAGTATGAAACAACCCTATTTCAACATCTATCCATCCTACGGAAAACGAAATCACCGCACGTGTGTACGTACGGAATAGTGTCTCCACGCCGTGGTGTAATCTATTTTCCCCCACCACCTTACTTGGATGGGTATAATGGTGTAAATAATTACTATATATGATTATTTTAAAGTGATATTGATTCTGAAATAGTATACATACACTCCAATACAATTCCACGATCATGGGAACGATATCATCGCTCGTGCGTACGTACGGAATACCGTCTCCACGATGTGATGCGATTCGTTCTACATGATATTCATTGAATAATGATTATATAAATTAATTTAATGAATAAATATGATATATAGTACATTAATACCATTTTGTAAATGACGTATCTATAACCTAAAGAGAAGAATAATAATTTTTTTGACAAAACACGCATAATAACAAAAAGTTATAAACTCCCGAATAACAAGTAGCAATGAAATATTACTACTAAGAAGCTAAGAATATGACTATATATGATATCATAACAATAATTATGATTCTGGAATAATTCAATAACATTATTTAAATCATTATACAGGAGGTTCGGACACTTACGAGGCAAATCGGATCTAAGGTAAGGGAAAATATCACAATCTCATTTTTATCCGAGATTGTTTATACTTTGGTATTTATTTGGGTGTATTTTATCATCCACATCGATGTTTCCTCAATATTTAATATTATTTCCATCCACGTATAATTTTTTAAATCCATTTTTACCCTTTGGTGAGTTTTAGTAAAAGATATGAAACGAATATTTTGTCGTTTTTCGTACGAGGTAGTTTTTGACTTTTCCGACAAAAGTACGAGAAGAATGTTTTTTTAACTTATATGGCATGAATGGATTTTTTTTTTAAAAAAATCCAAGAAGATTACTTTACAAAATTTCAATTTTATTTTTAATCAACTTCTTTTAGTTTAAAATTTTAAGACATGTTAAGAAAGGAAAAGTGATTTTGATGTAAAAAGGATATTTTCCTCAAGAATGGAGTTCAAGTGTTTTATCAAAATTATTTTCCATATAAGATGATATAGGGTTATGTTTATATCCCTATTTTTACATTGATTTGATTATGTTATGATCAAATTATTTTTACGATATCCTTTTATAGATTATGTTATGATGATGTTAGGTTTAAGAATCCCATTTTTTACATGGGTTATGATATGATTTATGGTTTATGATTTTGTGGAACAAATAAGAATGGTATCATTATGAGATGGGTGGGACCTATATCTCCCTCCAATGCATTGGGTAAAGATTTTATATCTCATGAGATAGACATGGCTGGAACGGCAGGTTATACCGGTTCAGTGAAATAGGACTGAAATGAGGAGTGAACTCGGTTCAGAAATGGACTTTGTCCACTAAGATAGACTTGGAAATGAGTCTTGACTAATAAGAAATGATTCTCTATTATTATGTGTGTATGCCACAAAGTTCCATGTTTTAAGTTTTAATTATTGGGATTTCATTTCACTACTATGATTTATCCCATGTTATGAAATTATGCTCTCTTTTGCAGGTTAAGATTTCCAAAATGTTATGTTCTTATGAATATGATGTGATTGATATTTCTTTTACCCTTACTGAGCATTTTAGCTCACTCTTTTGTATGTTTTCTTTCCCCAGGTCAGGAAGAAGCTTATTAAGTAAGATATGCCAAAAGAGACAATAGATATGATGAAATAAATGGGAGATAGTGTAGATGCTTTATGAACCATTTGTTTATGTTTCCCAGTTTCTAAAGACACTATACCTATACGGTCCTTTCATGGTTTTGTTTTATGTTGTAATAAGTATGCTTCAATTTTGAAGTAATAACAATGTATGTAAAGTATGGGTCGTTATAATACAACTCTTACCACTTGGTCACATTGAATCAAAATTACCATGAAAAGATAATATTAAATCAAGTTTGAAATATAATTATAATATATAAATTCGTGATATTAAATGTAAAATGGGTTTTATACACACCTCATAAACGAAGATAGATTTATAACATGATATAAGTCTCAAAGAAGAAAAATTGAGACAAAAAATACTTATAAAGTTCATATTAATGAAGTGTGGATTAATCAATGGATTGATTCTGTTTAAAAAATTTAAATACAGATAAAAATTTCAAATAAATCATAATATAATATTACTCCATCAAACACATAATCTTATCATGACATAATCAGTGAAGTTTAAGTTTAACCCAATTAGTGAAAATTGAGTTATGAAATCCATTACCTCACATTTACATTTGATTATATGTTATTTAACATCATTTAGAGTGGATTTATACAATTTATTAACTTATTAATGAATATTATTAAAATTTCTATGATCATATATGATCCTTTTATAATACCATATAACCCTTTCACTAATAATGTTTCATTATTTTCATTGTTTCGGGGGTTAATTGTCTTGTTTTCTTAATCATGCTTTGTTATGAAAGGTATTATTCTTTTGCATATAATATAGATAAATCATATCAAAAATAATAATCATGAAATTATTTTTATATCTATGCAGAAATTTTAATTTTTAGACTAATTATGAAATATGTATTTGAAAAATAGAATTATGTTATAATCATTGAGATTGTAGGTCGTACGTACACATGAGTAATGTTTCCATTTTTCAATTATCATTATGAATGTGAGTTATGTAATATATTATCTCTTAATAGTGACAGTAATTTCATAAAAAACATTTTATATCTTTAAGTATACTTATATATATCATCCATGTGTCGTGGTGATGAATATATATATTCACATCACTTTGTGAAGTTAATAGTCCACAAGTAAACGGATAACGTTATAATCGTTCAGTGAGTGGAAATATAAGAAATAAAATAATATATTACCTTTTCAGAATTATAATTATGTCGTTAATTTCATAATTATTTCATTTATATCAAATATATTTATTAGTTTCATCCTTATTGTTTTTCATGTAAATCATTGGTAAAAAGGAATCACAATGCTTTCCGAGGTGATAGTCTGTTGTACACATGAGTGATGTTATCGTATACCCTATGGAATGAAAAGTAAAAAATTATATATAATATAATTAAACAATAGGGATAATTATGTTATTAATGTCTTATATGTACTTTATATCCATCATCATACCCAAGTGTGAGAGGTGGTAATGGAATAACGAATGACAACTGTTCACGAGATGGTAGTCTACTATACACATAAATGATGATTTTATAACCCATTTGATAGGATATTAGAATGATTTTGGTCATTACATTAAAATAATAAATTATAATTGTAGGTAATATACTTGTGTTATTATATAATCATGTTTTATGAATAATTTAACGATGTATAGGAATAAATAAAATAAAAATTTTTTTCGTAGAATGTTACCTCTTCTTCGGATAACTTATTTTGATTTCCACCAAAGGCCTTAAATGGTTGGAATTCATAAAAAATGATTATATAATTTTATTGGGATTAATGAATTTATTTGAGATGTTTATTTATAGACCAATTATTTTTGAAGGTATGAGGAGAGGATAATAGTGAGTGAGATTTTATAAGTGAGGTGAGTGGAACAGATGTAATATTTAAAAAGAATGAATTAAATGCACATTTTTTAATTTAAAACATATATAATAATGGAACATTATATATATTATATGTTATAAATACAAAATATTTCCATAAAAAGTATTTTATACATTTTTTGGGTCATTTTAAGCCTTATCTTTTTAGTTTAACCCCGAGTAAATCTATTTTTTACCTTAACTGTGGAAATTATTCGTTACCATTTTCCCAATTAATTTTGGTAAAAAATTATTTTTACCCTATTATATAATATAAATTATTCTTATTTTATATATGGAATCCATTTTTTCAAATTTAATTCGCATAAGTGAAAATATTTTATTTATAATTAATCCCATAGACATGACGAGAAAGCGGGTTTTCAAAGAGAAACTGTTCAAATGTTTACAAAGTTTTAATATCCATTTCAATATTAAATTGATTAAAATGACCTAATTTGGAGTAATATATATATATATATATAAATAAATAGATTTTACTATATAACCAATTTAAAAAATAATTTATCTTTATAAATATCTTAATAAAAAATAAACTTAAAATTAAAATTTAGTATTTTTCATTATTCACCAGAAGATTATTCTTCAAAAAAATTCAAAAATTAACCCTAATATAATTTTTAAATTAATATTAAGAAGTTTAATATTATTTTTTAAAATAAATTTTATATTATTTATAAAAAATCATTTTAAAAAAACATGTAGACGCGTTGAAAGAGTGTGTTTTTGATAAGTATATTTTTTTCAAAAATAAAATGATATTATATTAACTGTATGTCTAATAATAATAATTAGATGAATATAAATTAAAATTTATGGATATATAATCTATAAATTTCATTTAAAACATTCCTCATTAGGTATTATTTTAATTAATTAAAATGGGGATACATTATTCACTTGAAAATAGTTTTCAAAAGAAAAAACCCCCTTTTAAACCCAATGAAAAACCTATAATATAATAAAATATGAATTCAAATAAAAAGAAAATAAGTTGAATAAATAATACTTATATTACTTTAAATTATATTCAAAACATAATAGTAATTTTTAATTCTTAAATTTTTTGAAAATTAATTAACTTTTTTTACAAAAATTGATATTTTTCACTATCCAATAAGAAATCCATTTTTTTTGAAAATTCCCAAAATTTTATCGAAATTAAATTTTTATATACTTGTTTAAATAATTAAGTTAAATTCTTCTAATACATTTTCTAAAATTTCCAAAAACTAATTGTATTATTTCGTTATTAAAAAGAAAAAAAACTTTTTGAATAAATCATATTTTTGAAGAATAAAATTGCTTTACTAAAAATTGACTGATTGTTTTAGAAAAGTTTATGAATAATTTATTTTAAGTAAGAAATATATATATATTCCATAAAGTAGTTAACATTATTCATACTAATAAATTTAATGGTAATGTTATAGTGGTTATATATATCATGTGTCTTTTAAGCAGGGTGCTGCATGTTGAATATGTTATCGAACATTAAAAACTCATGGTTACATATACTAAATGCTACAAAATAGATTAAATTTATTTAAAAATTAATATATGATAAATCCTTATGTAATTAAATTCTCATTTAAGTTCAGTATTTCATTTCATTTATTATATCAAATATAATTTAGTTATTTTAAAATATCAAGGTGTTATATACCCTACCTAATAAATTGTGTCCAAAAAATTTTAACATCATATCATTAGTAAAAGGTTGGATATTTGAAAATAATCTTACTGTAAAACCACATCATGACAAGGGTTAATAAAACATCTTCTAGAAAAAAGTGAAAGCAAAGTAAGTGGGTCATCTGGAATAACACATGATATGTTTCCAAATAAGAGAACATCAGTGGGAATTGATGATTCATACATGGATTAAAAGTGTAAAGAATTATAAAGAGTGATTGAGGTCATTGATCCTATACAATTGAATGATCAATGGAAATTTAAGGGCTTAAAAACTATAAATCTATGATGATTTTATAGACCATCTAATTTATCAAATATGAATGTAATATGATAACATATTTTTTTCAAGATACTTTTCCTAAATTTGAGGAACTAATTTTCCACATTGACTAAGAGAATAAATATATATACTTACTTGAAGAGTATAATTTCATCCTTTTATCAACTTCCACCATAATCCCAACATTTTCTTCCAACATTAGGTATTCACGATAAATATTTTGTTCGTGATACACTAAAATCATCTTTTAGAGACCACAAAACCATAAAATTGAAAATAATTCTATTATAAGTATCTTTAGACATGAAAAAAATCAATATTCTTAGAATATGTTAATATTATTCCAAAAATGGATTAACTTTCATATTTAAAATAATCTTAAAAATTTAACCGTAATTCCCAAAGTTGAAAATAAATAATTCCATGAATGAATAAACTTATATCCCAAATAACCTCATGAATATCAACATTAATGTGTGTTTTAACTTAAAACGTTATCTCACTCTTCATATTACAAGACCAAAAATACTATGATCTCCTTTTGATATGAAATTATTCACCTTTTCACCAAATAACTCTTCAATCCAATGTTTATCTATATAATAAAACATGTGTTCCATTAATTACCTCAATATATAAGATGTTATAAACCCTAAAGGTAATTTTACATCTTAAAATTTATGTCCTAAAAATTTTAAATTCATAATTCACACTAAACCAAATATTTAAATATACTTTAACATAATAAAACATCTCCTAAAAATTTAATAATAACTTTAATATCTCATTACTTAAAACCTCAAAGGGGTGTCTAATACATTTAACTTGTGATCATCCTTAACCTTATAGACCTATTATGGTGTCTATATATATTAATATATCCTTACATGAAAACTTCATAATCTCAAAATTTATGTAAACTAACATATGATATGAACTATAATAAATAAAAAACCAGCACTCCCAAATTAGGTGTTGAAAATGTGAAATTTACATTTCTATATTTTATACAAATGGAGGTGACTAAAGTTTCACCATAAAAAATATACAATATCAAAATAAAAAACCCGATCACTTAAATTCACAAGGACCATTTAGTTTTTCAGTTTTAGATAATCACAAAATAATCTTATATAAACAAAACCTATGAGTTCAAGAGATTATGTTTACCACTATACCCAGGTTTTAATATTCTAAATTGGTTCATAAACATAATTCATATGAAATATTCTAGATATAATTCATTCGATATCATACTTGATAAAGTGGATAAAAGAAAAAATAAGAAGGTTAAGCTCAAATTCATGTTAAGGGTAAACCTAATCGTAAATAATTTAATGTTATCAATTCCTATAAGAAGTGAGTATTGGTATGATAATATAATCATAGTGAATGATTGAATCTTAAAAGAACTCATACCCATCAATACCTGAATCATTAATCGTGAAACATGGAATAAATATTTAATAAAATAATGAGTCATAATTATTAATAATAATGAGCCATGTGATATCAATATTGATCAGAGTAAAACTTATAAACTCATAGAAACCATATATAAAGACTTTTTTTATCTTGGACCATGATCTTCAAAGAACACTTATAGAACCCTTAAAAATTGAACAATCATATGGTGGGATTCCAATATAATTATCTAGAGAACCTAATCATTATGTAATGCATTAGAGTGTTATATGGGTGCCCTCATCATTTAAGCTATATCTGTCTCACATTGTGATATCTTGGAACACCCATCATATAATCAATTTCTATGAACTGAAACATGAATAAAGTACATAGATATTTAATTTCATCACAAAACTCATAAAACAATAATTATCCCTTTTATAACATGATTAACCCATAAAAATTAAATGGGTTTCATAACAGCCTATTTGAAACATGATAATCCCATGGAAAAATAAAAAAGTTCCTTAATAATTTCATTAAGATAGTCTTAATCTATCCCGGGAGAGAATGAGCATGGTATCAATCCAATATATCCTCATTGGAGCATAAGTAATAATAAGTTTTTTATAAGTTAATTAATAGGATATCCATTAAAATATTAGTAAATATATTTGGGGGTAAATAACCTTTTATTTTTTTAAATCACTTTTTAAAAATAGTATATTTACAATATATTAAAAAAATAATTTATTTGAAAAACACCTTATAAACATATTAAGAAATATTTAAAATTCATTTATAAATTTTTTAGAGAGAAAATCCTTTTTATTTAATTTTTTTTAAAACATATGATATTTTGAAAATCCTTTTGTTTTAATATAACTTTGAAAACTTATAATGTATGTTTCAAATAAAATGAAAATATAAAATTATGTTCAAGTCATAAATGTTAAAAAAATATATTCTATTAACATTTTTGGTAAAATCCTAAGAGGAACATTTTGGAAAACGATATGAAGATTCCTTTTAAAAAGTATACAAAAAGTAAAATAAGGGAAATTTTTAATTTAATAAATTATTTTAATAATTCAAAAAACATAATAGAAAACATTCATTATAAAATATTGTTTTTGAAAAAATTGGTTTTTTGATCGAAGAGAGAAATAAAAAATATTTTTATTAAAAATGTTTTCTCAATTATTTTAAGTAAAGAAGAGTAGAAAAATGGATCTATTGCTTGAAAATATCATTAATAACCATAATATAAGAAAATTAATATGAATTATTGCAATATAGATCAAAATATTTCACAATTGACAACATATATATAAATAATGTTAATAATTAATGATATTGAAACATAAAAATATTACCACTTTGGTAGATTTGAATCCTAAGCCCCATTAAATGATAACATTAAATTAAACTAAATATATACAGATAAAAAATAAAATCAGGATATTAGATTTCAAAAGGTCTATATACAGACCTCATAAAAGTAGACTGGTGGATAACATGACATATGTCTCAATGACGGTAAATTAAGACAAAACATTACCTTACAAATATCATATCAATGAAGTCAGGATTAATCAATGAATTGATTATGTATATAAAATGTAAATACATATAAAAAAATGTAAATTAATTTAAAACAATTGTAAATACATCATAATATAGTCAATTTTAATTAAAACATCATCTTAATATGACATAATTTTTGAAGTAGAAGTTCAACCCAATGATTTGAAATTAAGCTATGAATTCCCTTACCTCATGCTTGATTTTGGTTGAACATGATTTCAGCTCCTATATAGTGTTTTTAAACAAGATATAAACTTATTACAGAACCATATTAATATTTATGATATCATACATGATCCTTTTATGATATATTATCACTCATTCATTAATAATCTTTCATTATTCTCATTGTTATGAGTTTTAATTTCCATTTTGTCTCATTCATAATTTATTATGAAGGTTCAAGTTATTTTCCAAATAATATGGTTATATCATCTCCATAATTATACTAATAGAATAATTACCATATTTATACATATATTATAATTTTAATACCAATAATGAAATATGTTTTTGAAAAATTAAGTGTTTTATAATCATAGAGATGGTAGGTCATACGTACACAAGAGTGACATTTCTATTTTTCAATGATCATTATGGAAAGGTGGTAATAAATAATTTATATTTAAATAATGATAATAATTTTATAAAGAAAATTTTATTTATTTAAATATATTTATATTTGTTATTCATGTGGTGTGGTGATGAAAAGGGAGATGAACATCACTATGTAAATGAGGTAGTCCACACATACATGAACAACAATATCATCTTTCAGTGAGTGAAAGATAAGAAATAAAATTTTATATTATATTTTAAGAATGATAAATATGACATCAATATCATAGTTATTATATATATATAATTTCTATTTATTAAATTTGTCCTTATTATTTTCCATGTAAAATGTTAGTGAAAATGAATGAAATTGCTTTGTGGGGCAGTAGTCTACTTTACACATGATTGATCTTATCGTATCCCCTAAGTAATGGAAAGTAAAATATAAATATATATATATTATATAATTAATTAAAAGGTATAATTATGTTATTAATATTATATATATGTATATAATTTATATTCGTCATCATACCCAACCATGAGATGTGGTAATGGAAAAATGAATGACATTGGTTCGCAAGATGATTGTCCGTTGTACTCACAAATGATAATTTCAAAAGAAATTTAATGTGATAAGAGAAAGATTTAAGTTATTCCATTAACATAATAAAATATAATTATATTTAAAATAGATATGTTATTATATAATCTATGTTTAATACTAATTTTAGTTTGTGGATGAATAAATAAAATAAAAAAATTTGGTTGAATAATGTTTCCTCTTTTTCAAATTACTTCTTTTTGTTTTCACTGAAGGCCTTCCTTGGTTGTATTTCATAACAATATATGGGTTAAATGATTATATTAGGTAATTATAGAAGTTTTTATCTATTTTACATTCTGATAATATGGGATTTTATGTTCTTAATATATAAGGATAAGGAGTGGCCTTTTATAACTAAGGTGAGTGGCACACTTTTAATTTTTGAAAATATTGAATTCTACTCACATTTATTCATGTAAAAAGGCTCCAATAATGGACCATTATAGATAATATAACTAATAAGGTATAAATATGTCAATAAAATATATTTTACTCACGTTTTTATTTTATTTTAATCCTTATAGTTTTAGTTTAACCTTTAGAAAATCCATTTTTAACATAAACACGGTAATCCATTTTTATTATTTTCACTATTAATTAATGAAACATTAATTTAATGTTATTATATGACATAAATTTGTTATTAAAAATATTTAATCCATTTTTTCAAATTCAATTCCCATAAGTGGAAAATTTTTATTTAAAATTAATCCCATAGAAGTGACGGGAAAGTGGATTTTTAAAGAGAAAATGTTCAAATGTTAACAAAAAATTTATTTCCAATTTATTTATAAAATTAATTAACATGAATAAAATTAGATATATATTTATATATAATTTTATTAATTTTAATTTAAAAATGATTTAAAATATAATTAAATTCATAAATAATTTAAATGAAAAGGCAGTTTTCAATTAAAATTCAATATTTTTTCACTATTCATAAAATAATGATTGTTTATAGAAAATTATAAAAAAACACCACAATAAAATTTTGAATTGATTATTATAAAAATAAATTTTATTTTTAAAGTAAATTTTATTAAATTAGAAAAAAAATAAAAAAACCACTGACTCGATGATAAAGCGTGTTTTCGAGAAGTGTATCCTTTTATAACACAAGATGGTTTTATATTAAATCTATGTATAATAAAAATAATTTTATCAATATAAATTAAAATTTTATGATATATAATATATATATATTATTTATATCATTCACAACTAGGGAATATTTTAATTAATTAAAATGTGGAAAAATTATGTACTTTAAAACAGTTTCAAAAAAACACTTTCTAAACCCAAGGAAAAACTTATGCTAAAATCCAATATTAACTCTAATAAAAATATATTAAGTGGAATAAATAATTATTGTTTTACATTAAATCATATTAAAAATAGAAATTTAAAATTTCTTATTTAATTGAAAATAAATGAAATTTTTACAAAAATCAGTATTTTTAATATTCATTAAAAATGAAATATTTCCAAAATAGACTCAAAATATCATCCAAAGAATATTTTTATACGAAAATTTATTAAATAAAGTTTATTTTATCAAATAAATTTTTAAAATTTTCCAAAAATTAATTATAATATATTTTCATGAAAAATAATAAAAATTATTTTTGAAGAAAACATATTTTTATAAAATAAAATTACTTTTCTAAAAATTGATTGATTAGTTAATAAACATTTATCAATATTTTATATTTATTAGGTAACAGACACACACACACACAAATATAAATATATATATATATATAATAAAGTTGTTATTATTATTTATACCTTCCAATTTAATGGTTTGGTTGTTACCATTATATAGATCAGGGGTAGTTTAAGATCGCAGTTGTGTGTTGAATACACTATAGAACAAAACAATATTGGGGTTGTGCATACCAATTGTTGTAAAAGAGATTAAATTTCTTTATAAAAAAATGTATCTTAAATTATTAAGGAGTTACATTCTTGTATAAGTTCAGTGTCGTGTGTCATTTACACTATCAAACAAAATTTTTTATTTTAAAATCTTGAGATGTTATGAGATCCCTCCAATAGTAATTTCGAAAAAATGTTTCTCTATGTGCCACCATGCATCATGCCTAAAAATATTTACAAATCCATGTCTATTTACACAATCATCAAACAATTTATCACTAATATAGACACAAAACATGTGGGAATGAGATCCATAAAGGTTTGGGTATAAAAATAACTCGTATAACACCCTATAAACACAAAGGGAATACATACCAATAAGTCAACTCAAGATCATGGTATAATAGAGGAAAATAGATGAAGTAAACCTATAAGTACATTATGGGTATAAAACATTGAGATAGATGGAATTCTTTACCATATAATTTCAACTCCATGATGGATAATATCTCCTAAGAAACTAGAGCTGATCAAAATACTAAAGTAATCATTAAGTTCAAAATAAACAACCTAGTTGTAAGTCACACTTCAGTAGAAATCATGGTCATCAAAAGAATTTTTAATTCATCAATTCCTTAGACCACAATGTTTTTATCCTTAAAGAAACATGATATTATCATAGTAGACATAATTTCTAAACAACACATCGCCTAATATCTCCAAAGTCAATTATTTATACCCAAAGAGTTGAACTGCACCACAATAAAGAAATTTGTGGTAACTATGGGAATATAATCCAATATAGGGAAGCACATACTGATACATAAGAGAAAACAAACTCCATGGATGGTGGATTTCACTTCAATATACAGGGAAGTATCAAAACCAAATTTACTCAACTTCTAAACATCCATTATTTTATTTTAACTATAATGGGAAACTCCTACGTCAATATAGTGTGACAGATAGTTGAGGGGGTACTTAAACCAATGGAGGACCCCCACCTAATCCTGTATAATGTTAACTAGTTGAGGGGGTTAACTATTATATAAGTGGTGGAATTATTCAATGTCATGAAGGGAGATTACCAACACTAATAATTGCAAGAACCATGCCCTGGTATTAATGATCCACCAAGGGGTCATTCACCCTATCTCGAGTCCAAATATCTAACCCACACCTCATCACTATATCTATGAATCTATGGATCATGAACCACCCACATCACTGTTGAAATATATCCCTAAAATGAATAGATATTACTCATCATGTTATATATGAAAAAATGATACATATAGACTATTCATGTGTCTATTTTTGACTCTCTGACTACAAGTTACAAAAAAGACCAAAGTAAAAATAAAAAAGGACTTCAAGGCTTTTTTCCATCGATTGGTTCCAACACACTATGGGGAATAAAACTATATAAAATTATCTAGGTAGGTACATTGTGTGGAGTTGAAATTGGGTAATTAAGTGTCTACTTTATTAAACCCCATGTTGTGTGACCTAGAACTACACAAAATGTACTGCTAGACTACATAAAATATGATATTTAGGTCTATATATAAACTCCAGCCAACAACTTGTTACCATACACTGGATGTATTTCAATGTTACATGTCCTATCATATTTATCTCTCAATAAACCCTACTGGTTGCATGGAAAAAATTACACATTATGTGGGTTCTAGACCATATACTATGCATTCATGAAATTTCTATATTTTTCTCATTTCTTGAATTTTTCTTCCCCTGCCACCCATTCCCTGCTTGATGTTTCACCAGCACATCTTCCTCACTGAATGATTTCGTTGAATAGGCTTGATGACCCCAAAATCTCTATCACACCTCATTGAAGTTCCTTTTTGTTCATTCTACCCTATAATCCTTCACTAGGATAAACTAACAGGCCCACCTCCATCTCTTTGGGTGAAACCAAACTCGATACTTTTTTAAATCCATGTCATGTTATCACTTCCTTATAAAATCACTCAACACCGGCCACCCTCTTTTGTCACACTTCTCACTCTCCATTTAGTCTCCCATTGTCTAACTGTTATGAGAAGTGGTAAGAGGGGATAAATAGTGCGTGGGGGTTTTCAGGTAAATCTAGCCACCCAAAATTGTGATAAAACTATTTTTTTCAAGAAAATGGGCAATGAAATTTCCTTTAAGAAAAATGAATGATAAACAAAGTTATTTTTATGAGAATTTAATGAAATAAAAATTCCAAATTAATTATAATAGAAATTAATTTTATAATAATGAATAAAATAAAAATAATATATTATCTAAAAAAATAAAAAAATAAAAAGTATGACATATTTAATATTATCTCATAACACTATTTCATGAAAAAAGATAATGTACTATGAAGTTCATGGTATTAACATTAAAAAATGAATAATTATAAATTATAATAAATTTAATTTTTAGTGATGCTGAATAAATCCATCATTAGAAACATAGCTTGAATTAAATAAATAGTGAGTAAATGTAAATAATATAATTCAACTTCAAGCAAAAAATGGTGTCTCTTCAATTAGTTCATCGATGAAACTAGGTAAAATCATCATTGTCATACAAACTATCCTATGATCAATAAACAAACGATATATCATCTATAAATAACGAACTCTTACACCAACATCTGATCTTTTTCTAGGGTTTTTTCCTTAGAAAAAGTCACTAACCCTATATGTGATATATAATGTGGTATTTATAGGGTTAATTGAGATTAACTATTATTTTTTTAAAAAAAACATAGTACTAGGTAAACATAAGGAATAACACCCAAGAATATGAAACATACCTTTTGATTATAAAGTACCACATTTTAGGAACAACCATGGTGTCAGAATTCTCATCTAAGAATCGATCTAAAAGATATCATTACTTATATTTGTGGAATAAATATTTATTTTTTAAATAAATATTAAATATTTTTTTAATGCATTATCATCTCTAAAACTCACCAAAATTCATCATAATAGAAAAAATAAAGTCCCAAAATTAATGAAATGATATAAAAAACTAGATCCCATTAACTATCTTAAATTTACCATTTTACTCTTTTAAGGGACTCAAGATATCAAAACCTAAAAATAAGGTATGTCTCGATCGAGGATAAACCTAGGTCACTGAATCCTCCCCACCTTTGACGCTTTCCATTATATAAATGGAATCAACCTAAGATATAATGCAAAACTCTGACATTTTAAGATAATAACCTTATGTTTTTTAGCATATATGACACACAACCATCAAGTTTAAATGATAATGAAATAAAATTATTTATTTATGAGTGTTAAGACCTAGACTTGAAATTAGTTGTTATGAATACGAGTGTCTGAATTATGAAATATATTTTAATTTCATTTTGAATACCAATGTATTGATTAATTATTTAGAAATAAACATTAATTTTTTAGTAAAACATTATTATGCTTCAAAAATATTGTATCTTCAAAAAAAATATTTATTGTTTTTTGTGGAAAATATTATATTTAATTTATTACACTTTTATAAAATTTACATGAAAAAATACATAGAGTTTATGAAAAAATAATTCAAAAATAATTCTATTGTTAATTGTTTATAATTTTTAAAAAATATTTATTTTTAAAATGAATATTGAAAAATGTTAATTTTTAATGAAAAGTGTATTTTTGTTTCAAGAAGGTAAAAATTTCCATTTTAAAAAGAATATTTTTAAATTATAATTCTTTATATTATATTTTTAATAATAGAATTAAGTTAATTGGAATAAATATTATGATTAAATGTTTTATAAAAACAAACTTATACTTAAAAGTCATTTTCTGGAAAACACCTTTTGGTTGCATTTTGTGCTTTTATATTACATTGATTTTTACCAATTATAGAACATAAATCTTGAAAAATAATAAACTATTTGTAATTATTAGGTTCAAATTTCTTAAATATGTCCCTTTTATTTTTTTCAATATTAATAGTAACTATAGTAATGTTGTGTCACCTCATTATTGGTAAAACATGTAAAATACGGTTAAAAATTCAGGAAAAGGATTTAAGATTTATCTAAAACATTTATTTACCATATAATATGGGTTTGGTTCATAAATTTACATTTACATATCTATTATATGGCCCTTATTACCATATTACCTTGATTATAACCATTATATTGATTTAGGTAAAGATAATGTCAAAATTATCGCACTCTAGATTTTAAAATATATACTATTTTATCATTAGTGTAAAACATTTCATTTTAAGATATAAATGTTTATTTAAAATAAATATTAAGTTTTTTTTTCATAGACATTTGTTTTCATTTTTTAGTGATTGAATAATTAACCCAAATTCTTAGACATTGCGGAAAAAATATTTTTTCAATTAATTGAATGATAGAATAAATGAATTTAAAAATATTAAAAGTAATATATTTTGGATTCATTGATAATTATCAAGATACTTTTAAATAAATATTACATATTTGGAATATTTTCAAGATTTATATTCTAATTACATATTTTTCTTCTTGACTTTAAAGTAAAATTTTCTAAATATTATCAAAAATGATATTAATGATATTTTGTTAAAATAATATTTTTCTAAATTACTTAAAAAAATATAATCATATTGAAATAGAACAAGGTCGATAATATATTATGTAAAATTAATCCATTTTCTATTTATAATCTAATTTTTACATTATAATTAAACTTATAACCCTTTAAGAGTGAAAAGGTCGTTTCCACCATTAATGTTAAAATATGTTAATTAAGGGGTTAAATAAGATAAGGTTTAAAATACCACTTAATCATATAAATTTTTTTTTATGATATTTAACTATATAACACCTTAGCCTCAAATAGTTGGCCATTTTGAAGAATTTTACTTGAGAATATCATTATTATATCTTTATATTTTGAGAAACTTCAAGAGTGCCCCTCCCCTCACTTATAAAAGGACAACCAATACATCCCTTATTTACACCACATTGAGAAACCTATATAAAACAATACATATAAATTTCTCATATAAACATCATTATCCAATTTTTATTGGTTCTGGAATTCCTAAAAGACCAACCCTAGGTTTGATAAGAAATGGTCTAAAGGGGGTCTCTCGAAGAAGAGGTAATCGTCTTACCCATTTCATTATATACCTAATATAAAACTATAAAATTTATCATAAAATAATAAATTGAGTATATTAAATATAAAAAATGTTATTATCATTATTTAATGACTGTTATCCACCCTCATTTCCGTGAAATGGAAATTAAAAGTATCGTTCATACATATGTACGACTTACTTTCTCCACGTAGTGATGCGATTCATTTTTTATACAAATATTTTATACATAGTTATTATGATGGTTTTAATGATTATGTATGTTAATTGTTAAATAATTATTTTTATAAAATTATAATATCATATCTACCTTTTTCATTTCATTACATTTGAAGATGATAACATCACTCATGCGTACATATGGACTACAACTTCTACAGAACATTGTGATTCATTTTCCATTTATTATTTATATACATGGTAATAAGGATGAATTTAATAAATATATATGATAAATATAATATAATTATTATTATATATAGTTGAATTATTTTTTACCTTTCTTTTGTTCCATCTATGAAAATGTGAAAACATCGTTTATGTGTACGTATAACCTATCATCTCCAGGAATTGTGTAATTAATTATTCAATAGCTAAATTTTATGGACAACTGTAAAAATATATTTCATGAATAAATATAATACTTTTATCATGTTTAAATTTATGTATATTATGGAACCATGATCAAATTACAGAGATCAAAACTACCAAACCAAAATATACAAAGTACTTATCACCTGAAAAAGTTATTTTAATAAATAATTATTAATAAATAGGTGATAAAATGTTATTAGTAAATCATATATAATTAAATATATGTGTGTTTTTGTGTGTTTTATGGTAACTCAATAGATTAATTCAAAGATTTATTTATTATATATTATTTTTGAACACTTGTGGAGGAATTCAAACCTAGGGTAATCTTTTTTCATCTCAAATTGTTCTTTTTGTGACATTTTTTATGTTTTACACATATAATCTTTTTTAAGGTGTAAATACTTCACATTTGACATGTTATATCATTAATATATTTATATTCTTGGTATTTAATGGTTCATTTGAAGTTATTTATTTAATGTGGGTTATGATTATAAAGTTGCCAAATTGGTAAGGGGTTGTTTAACTCAATTTCCATTCACTCAGTTATACATATACATCATTGACTATGTTATTCCATGATTATGTTTTAAATGACCTAAGATTGTATTATGTTTTATTTATACTTTTTCTGGGAAAATTTAAATTTATCATACATAATAACTTCATTTATTTATTCAAACCTTAATGATATGATCTTTTTAAGGGTTTGTTTCAGAGTCTCACCATTATTTGAGATTTCTTATAGTTAAGCCTCTATTAAGGGAATTATATTTTATTAAATCATGAAAATTATATATTTTCAATTCTTTTTCCTATTTTAATCACTCGATTGACCGAAATAATATTTTTATGGGAAACCAACATTGTTTTTCTACTCAGTCTGAAATAATTTTCTTTAATGTCCATTTTTTATTTAAAATTATTTATATAATGCTTTTAATATTTTATAACTAATTTTATAATAAATTTTTACCCATTTTTTAATTTTTAAAAATGGTTAAAAATGTATCATCATGTCATTTTATGAATGAGGTTCTATTTAATTTTCTTACAGAAGTGTGAAAAAATGTTTTACAAATTATAAGACATGAACTGAATTTTATGTAGTAATTACCACTCAATGATTTGAATATTAATTTTTAATTTTGATTGATTCTTTTCAATGAAATTTTTTCCCCTTATATTCTTGTGATTCTTTGTTTTTAAATGTGAATTTCAATGTGATATGGTTATTTTTCTATAGAATGTTTTTAATCATAATTTTATCATATTTTTAATATTTAATGATAATAACCATGTATTTTACTTATTCTACACTTGGGATATGTTCTAATTATACCATATTTATTATTTATCTAAATGTTTATGATTCGTTTTATTTGGGAATGTATTGAAATTTCGGGCATTTTTTTTCCAATATGTACACCTATTAATTATAATTTATATTGATAATGTTGTATTATTTATTTATGTGATTAATGTGCTGGACTTAATAAGTGATGGATGGGGTTTAGAATTATATATCCCCTCAATAAATTGGTATCTCTCATGAGACAAAATACATTAGGAATTTTTCCAAGGCCATACCGATTTTGTATAGATATCTTGGAATGATACATTGATAGTATTTTTAAACATCTTAAAATGAGGCATTTTTGGTAAGTTACAGATGTTATAAATTATGAATTCTATTATTATGAAAGTATTTATTAATTTCCATGCGATTATTTTGAATAGCTGTGAAATCCATGGTAAAGATTCAAGATCATGTGTTAATTTATATTGAATTATATTATCATCGTTTATTCATTCCATATTATTCTTAGTTCTCAACTTATTTATTAAATATCATGTGTTTATAGTTATTTACCTTTACTTATTGATTATTCAATATTTATTCAAGATAAATTCTAATGTATGTAACACTTACTAAGAATACAAGATCACCCTTTATTTGTTTCTTAACCCCATGATTCTAGGAAGTACACTATGATTGATATGGAGGGATATGATGTAGGAAAAAATGGTGTCCTCAAAGAAAATGAAATATTTATTTTGTTCAAAAAAATAAAGTGAGATTCAAGTGTGTATCTAGTTTACAAATACTACTTAACTATTCAGTACTCTAGGATGTGGTTACTTGTATTTAAATCCAAATAATTAAAGTAACCATTGGCTATGGGCTACTGGGTTTGGGGTCATTACATTTTGTATTAGATGAAGTTTACTAGAAACCTTAGGAACTAGATTTAGGAATACATGATTAGTGATCATAACCTATGGTAGAATTTTAGGATATTCCCTAAACAAACTACATGTATTATTAAAACGAGGGTATTTTGAAACTATTATTTACCATTATAGTTTGGTAAGTCTAAGATCGTTAATAATTTTAAAGGCCTGGATACCCATTTTTTGGTTTTATGTGATGGGATTTTATCACGACTAATATATTTTATCAAATATTTATGGGAATACAACCCTTTTAGTTAGAATATATTTTATTGAAAGGGTAATTTGAGGAATAAATATTTTATATTTTATTTACAAAATGATAAAATTATTGATAACCTTTAGTGTTGATATTTTTAATGATGTTAAGGTAACAATATTCAGTTATGATTTTATGGATAAAAAGTTGTACAGAAATCATTAGTGGTTATAATGTGAGTTTATTATTAATTTTATTTTTTTAGTATGTTTATAATATCTTTGGGAACATTATAGGCCCATTATAGTTTAAGAATGAGGAAACCCCATTTTTTGGAAAATAACATGTTTCAACTGGAAAATTTTTGGGGATTTAACCCACAATCGAAGGGAAACATGGGTGCAATGCCTACAAATGGCCTATGTGATATCTTGGTTGGTATGATTTTTTTTACTCATACAATTTGATGGAAATATATTAAGTTGATTTTGTTAATAATGTTATAGGATAAAATACTATTGGATATTTTTGATTTTCAGGTGATTGATGATACTTTGGTAGACATTTTATTGTGTTGATGTACATATAACTTTTTCCTAAATGTAAAGGATTATTTGGGAAGAATTAAATTACATTTTGTAAAGTGTAAGCTAAAGGGTGTGATATAACCATTGAGGATAAAAAGTTAATTAATGTTGTGATTATTGAGTTTTTATTGTATATAAGGTTATTTATTTAAGGATTTATATATGTGTGATTGTCAGTTTTATTATTGAATTTTTCAGATTAATTTATTATTTTCTCATATAAAAGTTTATTTATTTTGGATAATATTGTACACAGTGGTAACAATTCTATTTTGGTTAATATTTAAAAAATAGATTGAATAAGTTGTTATAATTTTATGGATTATATGATCCATTAGTATATTTTTCTGTACTTATGGCATGAAAAATTCACCTTGAATACTCATCATTTAGAGAAAAAGGTGATATTGTGGTGGTAATTTATTACATGGTGAAATTATAATTTTCAATTAAGTAAATTTCCTTAAAATTTTAGTCTATATTGTAAAATAATTCCTCAACTCTTTAAAAAGGATATTTTGAAAAATATATTATCCTGTTGCATTCATTCCTGATGAATTTATGGTCATTTTCACACATTATTCATTTAAGGTTTTTTGGTTGTTAACTTTTTACTAACCAGGTTCTCAATCACTCTATATTGGTCTTTGGTTGTCAATTTTCTACCCCACATAGATATTTTCATGTCTAGCTAATGATATCCAAATTATAAACCTAATTTTTTGTTATTCCAGATGATCCCAATATTTCTCTTTCCCTCTTTTTAAATGTAATTATTATTAATATTTTGTATGATGTGGGTTGTCAGTAAATGAACTATAAACTACCAACCCCTTTATTTATAATAAAATGTTCATATTATAACGATGAATATTATTAAAGGGGGTTGAATTCAACAACTTTATATTTTAAATTAATAATACTAAGTTTGATAGAATATAGAACACACAACCACCATGAAATATTATTATTTAATTCTGATCATTAAAACCTAACCATTGAGTACGTGATTATGAATAGGAATATCCACATTATGAAATATATCTATATATATACATATATATATTAAATAATAAAAATGTATTGATTAATTCATTATAAAATAGAATTAAATTTTTAGTAAATTCATATTATGATTCAAAAAAACATTTCCTTCAAAAATTATTTTTATTGTTTTTTCTGAGAAAATATTATATTTAATTTTCTCAATATTTTTAAAATTAATATGAAAAATTAAACTTTATTTTTAAAATAATTAATTAAAAATTGTCCTATAAATAATTTTTTATAATTTTATGAAAATATTGATTTTTCAAATATTAGTGAAAAACAATTTCATTTTAAAAACGGGTGGTGCCTTGGTATAACTGATAAATACTTATTTTTATTGAAAACTATATTTTTGTTTTGAGTATATAAAATATTTCATTGTATTTTTAGTTTTTTTAAGTATAAATAGTTCTCTCATATTATTATTAATTTAATTAAGTACATTATAATAAATTTTATTGTTGAATATTTTGTAAAAAACATATTTATACTTACAAAAGAATTTTTTGAAAACTTGATTTTCACTATGTTTTGTCTTTTTATCTTAAATTAATTTTTTTCCACTTATAGAGGTCAAATATTAAAAAATTAAGACAATATTTGGAATACATAATTTAAAATTTGGTAAATAGGTCCATTCTATTTTTAGCAAATATGAATAGTAACCATTGTAAAAAAATATTCACCTTGGTATGGGTAAAATGGGTAAATTAGTTATAAAACTTTGGGATAAGACTTTAAAAATTATATAACACTATAATTTATCCTATTTAATTGGTGTGGTTTAGAAATTTCTATTCAATTAACTAATATATGGCCACTGCATGTAAAATTTCTTCGATTATGACCTTTAAAAAAATTTAAGTAATGACAATGTCAAAAATGTCACACTCTTGAATTTAAAATATTTAATATTTTATAATAAGGATAAAAGGATGTTATATTATATTATAAATTTATATTTTAAAGATAAATTAATTTTATTAATAATGGTATTTTTATAATTTTTAGGGATTTAATAATTACCCTAAATTCATACGCAACATCAATAAAATATATACTCAATTAATAAATAAGTAAAATAAATTATATTAAAGGTAATAAAATTTTCATGAATTATATTTTTAAAAGAATTTTGTAGATAAATATGAAATATTATATATTTTTTTAAGTATTATATTTTAATACCATCTTTGTCTTTCTTCATTAAAATCAAATTAAATTAATAGTTTTAGAATGACATAAATGATATTTTATGAAAATAATATTTTAATAAATTATTTAAAAATAATAAAATTCTTCAAAAAGGATGAGGTGGATAATATATGGTCTAAAATTTCATCTATTTTACATTTATTATCCAATTATCACCTTATAAGTAAAATTATAACCCTTTAAGAGTGAAAAAATGAATATGGCAATTTAGGAAAAATTTGGTTATCTAAAGGGTTAAACAAAAAAATATGGTTTAAAATGAAACATAAAGCTATCCAGATATTATTTTTTAATGATATTAAATAAGTTTAATTCCTTTTATTTAAATCTAATTCCGTTTGGAATCATTTTTCTTGATAATGGATTTATTAGATTTTAATCTTTTAGAAAATTGGAAGTCTGCCCCTCCCATCATTTATAAAAGATAACCCCTTCCATATATTCATTACATCATGTTGAGAAATATATTTGGTCCAACACCATAACATTTCTCTTCTACATATCCTTATCCAAGTTCAATATGTTCATGTCTTCCCAAAGACCAACCCTATGTTCCATAAGAAAGGATCTAAATGGAGTTTCTCAAAGAGGAGGTAATCATCTTACGCAACCTATTTCAATTTATTTATTCATATACCTTATTTAATTTTTTATTAGTTATTAGAAAATAATTTATTTAACTTCCTAAATACACTAAAAATATTTTATGTTTATAAAACAACCATTATCCACTATCTTTTCTATCAAATAAGAAGTGAAATTATCGCTTGTGTGTATATAAAACTTATCATCCCCATATAGCGATGAGATTCATTTTAATCAAAATTTCTTATGGATGGGTATTATGAAGGTTTTAAAGTTAATATATTATATTTATAAAATAATTATGTTTCATATATTATAATGTCATATCTACCTTCTTCTTTTTCATTCCATTGTAATAATAACATCACTCATGAGTACGTGTGCACTACCGCGACCACAAAGTGATATGATTCACTTTTTTGTTTAAAATTTAAATGGATTGTAATAAGGGAAACTTTATTGAATATATATTATATATATGATATAATAATGGTTCTATAATGGTAAATTATAATTTTCCTTTCTTATGTTTCATCTGATGAAAAGTTAAAACCAGATCCATGCGTACGTATGGCATGTCATCTCCATAAGCAGGGTACTTAATTTTTATATCAATACCATTTAGGGTGTATATATATATAATTTATATATGTGATATTTCTATATTTATTAAAATTATGGAGATTATGAAACCCTGATCAATTTATAAGGAACAAAACTATCAGTCCAAAACATAAAAATGACTTATCACCCAGAACAATGATTTTAATAAAGAATAATTAATAAATGGGTGTTAAAGGTTATAAGTAAGTCATATATTGTATGATATATAATATTAGGTCTCTTAAATAGATTAATAATAAATATATATTTAGTATACAGGAATTTGAAACACGTATAAAGAAATTTAGACATAAGGTAAGGGTTCTTCATCTCAATTTGTATTATTTTATATATATGTTATATTTTACATCAATAATCATTTATAAGAAGTATATACTACCATTTTTAAATTTTACATTAAGAATATATTTATTTTAATGGTATTTAATGTTTTATTTAAATTTATTCCTTTCATGGGGGTTATGATTACAAAGTCACCGAAGTGGTAACGGGTTTCTTAACCCAATTTCCTTTCATTGGGTTATAATTCTACTTCATTGACTATGTTAATACATGCATATATGTTAAATGGAATAAAATAATATCAACTCAGACTTTTCATAAATATATATTACATGTTATTTGATTAATATTTATTAAAAACATGATGATCCAATCTGGAATCGTATAGGTCTAGTTCCATTGGAAGCGCGAATACATAAACAACAGGTTCATAAGTCTAATAAATCATAACCCTATATTATATTCATTACTATAACCCTCCTTATACATATCATATATAAAATATTTCTTTGTAACCTGTGGAAATATAACATAAGAAAGTGTGAGCTCGTATGCTCAGTAAAAGTAAACAAGGGATATATCAATGACCGCATAAGCATAACATGATCAAAAGGGTATGATAAAATGATATTAACATTTTAAAACCATACCTTATATATGAAAGGTCATAATATTGATCAATGAAATTTATATTGGTAGTTCATAATACATGAATCAAAACAGATTCAAAGAACATGACTTATGAGAGCATAACATTATCATAAGACATAGATTTGTGACATACAGATTAGCATTGAAAATAATATCATACATAGTCAAGGATAATTTTCAACGCTATCATAGTATAATGGGTTCACTCCAAAAACCATCATAGCGGTCAAGAATCACTCCCAAGACTATTATATTGTACAAATTTCCTTATTAAAATGGGTTTACTTTTCATTCCAGTCCTATTTATCTCATGAGATATCTATATTTACCTAATTCAATAGAGGGTAATATAATTTTTGGATTACCCATCACATAATTAAAATCATACATATGTGTTCCAAAAGATCATTAAAAACATAATCATATCATAACCCATGGAAAGTAAGTGTTTTTCATATTCATTTCATCATCATATAACCCATGAAAAATAATGGTTTTTATAAATATTTCAACAATTTATCATATAATAACCCATGGAAAAGGAATGGGTTTCATAAAATCCTGATAATTATTTTCATAAACCATCTAGATAAATAATAAGAATGGTAACATTAGATAATATCCCCAATAAATCTTAATTATATTCAAATGATGCCATAATATATGAAAAATTATTTTACAAGATCACTGGGAACATTTTTGGATGAAAATATCCTTTCCACTTTTAAAGCATTTATTTAAAATATAAAAATTACTCTAGTAATAAATAAAATGTTTTATTTGAAAATAACCTTCAAAACATTTAAATTAGGCTTTAAATCATTGAGAAGTCTTGATAGATGGAAATAAAATTCGTGCCTCATGTGTAAAAAAGAAAGATTCCATTCACATTTTCTGTAAAAAGTCATAAGTGCATAATTCAAAAAATAAAAATAATGTTAATTTTAAAAAAAATAAAAAATTAAATAACGGTAAAAATGAATTTAAAAAACATTTTTATAATAGTAAAAATAATATTTAATTTTTTTTATAATACATGGACATGGAAGTGAAAGAGTTTTCGAGCAAAGTGATAAATAAAGTCATTTTATACATAAAAACATTATTTCAAACTCTTGATTATATAAAGAGAGTAAAATGTAAGAAAAAAATTTAATTTACTTAAATAAATATAATATACTAAAATTAATGAGTTTATTTTGAAATATATAATGATATTGAACAATCCAAAGTATATTCATAGAAATTCCTCATAAATAATGACATTGTATCATAAAACCCATTCCACTTTGGTAACATTTGAATTGTAAGCCTCATGAAACAAATAAACTTATATGGACATGTATATCCCAAAATATTCATGATAAAGACATTACAATGAATTCATGGGAAGTGTATACACCATGCAAAAGAAATAATTCATGAATATGGAATATATCCTATATGAATAAAAGTGAGACAAAACCCCTTACCTCAAGTATCGAATTCCTTCATACCCATTCAGACCTCCAGTATAATATATATAGATATATTATATATCTATTGCATAAACATACCAATAAATATAATTCCATATTTTATTTACTTATAAACTTTTACGACCTATTTATTTACAATTATTTATTAAATCACTATTTTGTGTGACAATTGTTGTGTCTTTCACGTGTGGTTTGGTTGAGTTTTTTTAGTCATTGTACAATGATTATAGTTAAATAATATAAATATTTTTATTAATGGTATAAATATAATATATATTCATTATATACATATCTATATTCATCCATAATATTTAGAAAATAGAAAATGAATTACATCATTCTTGGAGATGGTAAGTTGTATGTATGCATGAATATTGCTTCCATTTTCTAAACAGATGGAAGGAAATAAAGTAAAATATAAGTTTAACATTATATAAGATTTTTTATATAATATATATAATATATATAATATATATTCATTAAATATATCCTTATTACCAACCATTTCCAAATAAAATGAGAAATATATCACATCACTTTATGGAGGTGGTAGTCCACACACACACACATGAGAGATATTATTGTTTTCTAATGGATTGGAATGTAAGAAGGTATATGTGATATTATATATATAAAAGACAAAATAATTCATAAATATAATATATATAAATTAAATTAATCATTATATCTACCTATGAGAGGTGGTGATGGAAAACAGATTACATCGATTTGTGAGGCGGTTGTCTGCTGCACACATGATCGATGGTTTCGTTTCTCATTTAATGGAGGAGGAGATGGATGTGGGTAATTAAATTTAAAAAATAAAATAAAAGTATATTTGAGAAAAAAAATTTAATATATCAGAATATATAAATAATATTTTCAGGATGTGGAAGAATAAATAAATAAAAAAAATGCTCAGTTAAGAATGATACATCTTTGGATAATCACTTTAGTTTTGCACCAAAATATTAATTAGGTGAGTTTCATGATTAAAATAATGAATCTAGGGTGTCTGTGTGAAGTTAATTAATTTATTTATTCAGGTTTTTCATGAATAAAAATTCTTTGGAAGTCTGAATAGAATATTATAGGGGGTTAGATTATGTAAGTATGGGAGATGACACACTTGTAATGTTTGAACATAAAATGATATGACCACATTTTACAAACTCCAAAATGATCAAAATAGATAATTACAAAACCTTAGATGAAATAAAGTCTAAATATGTAAATAAAATAGTAATTTGAAAAGAATTTATTCCATTTTAACCCTTATCTATTTATTTTAACCCTTGGTAAACCCATTTTAACCATAACCATGATAATTATTTTTATGTGTTTTTACTATTAATTATTAAGAAAAATTAGGTTTTAAATATTATATAATATTATTTATGATGACTCACAAAATTTATTCTTTTTATCAAATTCAGTTCATAGAAGTCAAATAATTTAATTTCAAATTAAACCTACAGACGCGACTAAAATGTTGTTCTCCAATGAAAATGTTTTCATAATTATAATTTTTTTTTCATATAAAAATTCAATATTAACTTTATTCTCATGAAATAAATTTTATTATTAATAACACAATATAACAAATTTTACTTTAAATAACATCTTTAATTATAATTTAACTTTTTAAATATTTTTAAAAATAGCCAGTTTTTGATAAAATCTATATTTTTCACTATTCATGGAAAAATTATACTTTTCAAAAAAGGTATGCAAATTTCAGTCTAAGATAATTTTTAAATGTTCATTTAAAAAGTGAATTTCATTTTTTAAAATAAATTTCTAAAATTGGGAAATTTAATTTTAAAATGTTTATGAAAAATGTTATACGACAACTTTTTTAAAAAAAAGTATATTTTAATCACGATACTAGATTATTATTCCCCCTATCTATAAAAACAATATTATATTAATTATAAATTAATTGTTTAATATCAAATATATAAACTTAATTAAAATAATTCTCCTGTATGTACTAATTTAATTTATTAAGAAAAAAATACATTGTACGCATAAAAAATTGTTTTTCAGATAAACATTTTTTTATTTTTATTTTTTTATTTTCATTTATAGTAAATTAATAAAAAAGAATTTAATTTAATAATGTGTAAAATATATTGTACCATCCCGAGATTTTAAACAGAAAGACCATTTTCAATAGCGTACAAGATACGTAGCACCGAGCTTAAGTGAACAATGAGATATTATTATTTAAATTTGATTGTTATAACCTACCCATTAAATTGATGGGAATGAAAAATATTAATGGAATTTCGAAATATATACCAATAATTTATAATGTATTAATTAATTATTTGTGAGTATGGACTGTATTTTAGTAAAGTCATTTTATTCAACAAAAACATATTTCCTTAACAAAATGATTTTTTATGATTTTTATATAAAAATAATATAATTAATTTATAGAACTTCTAAAAATGGTATTTGACAAAATAAAATTCAATTTTGATATAATAAAAGAAAAATTAACCTTTGAGGAAATTTTTTTAACTTTCTCAGAAGATTGTTTTTTTCAATTAATGGTGAAAAATAATAATTTTTATAAAAATGTCATTTCGTTTCAATAAATTATGAAATTTAAAACTACCATTTTTAAATTTGATTTCATGTAATAGAAGTATTATTTAGTTATATTCTAGACACTTAATTGTTTTTAATCAACTTTATATTTTATTTTATTTTAGGTTTTAAAAATGATATTTTTCTAAAAACATTTCAAAAGTACATAATGTTTCTTTATTTTAATTAAATAACATATTTATTAATGAGGAAGTGTTTTGATTGTTATTTATATATTATAAATCATTAAATATTAATTTATTTTCATACAATTGTAATTATTAGTCATATAATTACTATAAAATTAACTTTTTCTTTAAAAATACTCATCATGAAAGCCCTATTTTTTGTCACGTGTGTGGGGTTTGTTTTTAATTTAATTTTTAAAATTATATGAAAAAAAGTTGGAAAAATGGTTTCCACATTTGGAATAAGAAGTTAAATATTTGGTAATATTTTTTTTTTTTTAGTAATAAAAATGTTACCGTGGTAAAAAAACTATTTACCACAGTATAGAAAAAATAATAAAATGAGTAAAAAATAAATGGTAAAAGAATAAAATACCTCAAAAACATTAAATTGGTGGTTGATTTATTTTGACATTAAAAATAATTTAAAATACTAATTCTCATCCAAAATTATTGGAATTAATTCTACCAAAATGTATTTGTATGTAAATAAAAAATAATCATTATTTAGTCACATGAAACCACCCCTCCTCAAGTATAAATACCACTCCTCGCCACCCCATTTCCCCTAAAAAGAATTAAATATATTAAAATATCTAAAAAAATAATATCTTACCCACTCTATGGATGTTTATGTGCTTCTAGTCTCATCAAAATTTCAATTATAAGTTCTTTATGGGATCCTTCAAGGATGTGATATTCAGGAGGTAATTTTCTAAAACCACTTCTCTTAATTTCATTACTTATCCAACATTGTTCTCCCCTACTTCATCAATAAATGCATAATAACTTCATTATCTTATATATAATGGAATTTTATATTAATAAATTAATATCCTATGTCAATTAATTTTATCATCTCTTCTTATTCAAAGAAACAACACCATTGTCCAAATTATGGTGGCTAATCATCTTAATGGATAATTATTATTGTTTTTCCATTTCGTCCAACAAGGATTTGTGTAGAAATATTATTATGGTTCAATAATATTTTAATAAGTATATTATAACTTATTTCATGTTCTGTAACTAATATTTATTTATAATATTTAATACAATTAAACTAGTTTTTGATGGTCATAAAACCCACCAAAATAAACAAAACATTTATCATTAGTATTTTATCAAATGAGTCATATTCATCTTAAAACAATGATATATTGGAAAATTTATACTTATAGAATTACATTAATTCTATTTATTTACACGTAGTTTTTATTATTTATATTAGAAAATAAAATCCATAATTATATACAATGAACTGACCATGAAACCATAAAACAAACACACCTAAAAAACTGAAAATAATGAAATAATTTTAATGAATGGGTGGTAATAGGTTTTAAATGGATGACATAATGTAATATAAATATAAATAAAATTCTGAAATAAATTAATTACATCATTTAAAACATTATACTGCAGTATTGAACATGTTTAAAAGAATTCAAACGTGGGGTAAGGTATTTCTTAACTCAATTTCCATTCATTTTGTTAAAAAAATCTACTTTGTTGATTTTTTCATGCTATGATTATGTGTGGAATGAATTTTAATTATTTTATGTTGTATTTATACTTATCATATGTGAATTTATATCTTATACACATAATTAATTCATTTTATTAATGATCACTTCAATGATATGATATTTATAAGGGACTCTTTGACTAAATAAAACATCATTTTAGTTTTTTTTAAGATTTATTTTCTGATGTTTTATCTTTCAGGTAGATGTTTTTAAAACTATTTTTATGAATTTATTTGTATTTAAATGAATATTTTAAAAAATTAATCTTAAAATTTCATTCAAATTTTTTCAAAAAGGGATTTAATAAAGGTTTTAGGTAGGGAACTTTACTTTACAGAAATATTGTTTTAATTATTATTTTTAAAAAATTCAAAAGGAATGTTTTTTAAAATATATTTCTTTAACATAATTTCCAGTATTAATGTCACCTTTATATTTTAAAGGTTAATATACAAGTTTATATGGTTACTTTCAATGAAAATGTTTTCCGTTATACGTTTATAGTTTTTTAAGATGGTTGATTTAAAAATAGAACGTTTATTTTCATCAAAGAGCGTATTTATTATGAAATATTTCATAATATAACTTTATGTTATGGTTCTTGGGAATTTTTTATGATGATATTTGGTTTTTTTTGTAATCTAATAATGGGATGTTTTGTGATAAACCAATATTGGGTGGTTATGTTATTACACAATGACGGATTGGCCATATTGGTTACTCTATTTTTAAGAGTGATATTTAAAAATTATTTACCAAGTTACCTAAATATATTGTATATTCTTACTAATTACATTTCTTGGAAATCGATTGATTTTAGAAAGGTAGGATAATGGCCTTTTTGAAAAGATGATTCTTTTTTCCTACTAAAAAGGTATGTTTTAATGGAAATGTTTTTACGGGTTTTCACGGGATGAATGGATTCATTTATTTATTTCCCTTACAATTGTTTTTTGCTCATCCCAAGTTTTAAGAAAAATTTTAAAGGGTTTATGAAAGAGTAGTGACTGGGATGCTATGAATATGAAAATATTAAATATTTTTCATGAACAGAAACCATGTTTTATTTTTAAATACTTTTTTGTGGAAAATAGATACTGAGTATAAGTGTAAAATTTTAATGTACTTTTTTAGATTGTAATATTATTTTCTGATTCTCTAAGACACTAAACCAAAAAGATCTTTGGGTTTGTAATAATGTGAATTCTAGTTTACAATCACTAGTATATGTAATGATTAAGGTAGGGTCCTTACATTTGGTTTAGATAACATTGATGATTATGATTTTTTCTTATGAGGATTACTTAAGAGTTATAAATATCAACATGGGTTTACACTTTTAAGGATGATTAAAATTTCAAGGTCTTAAATGTCCCTTTTCTAGTATATATGATGGATTTATAGGAGATTAATTATGTTTTTGGATATTGGATTTTTAAAGGTAATTTATTTAGGCATAAAGGAGTTTAAGGTTAAATTATTATAGAGTTTCTATGGGTATTAACTTTAAAAGGACCATTTTCATTTCAATATGTAATAATAAAATTCATGTTTTAATGATGTTATTTTCTACATATTAAGGATATATCGTAAAGATTGAAGGAAATAAATATTTCATAACCTTATTACCGTTTCTAATGATTTTATTATCACTATCATTAATAAAATATTGTTCAAATTATTTTTATGGTTTCTATGTATTTAAATCACATACATGAAACTATTGGACTTATCTAACACCTTTTATTTTCTACAAATATTTTAAGGGCCATGGTATCTTTTTCATTTTATTTCAAAATCTCAACATTATAACTCTATCAAAAAGTGAAATTCCAAAAAGGACATGACTAATTACTTTCTGGAAGTTGGGCATCATGTTTGAAGGAAAAGTGTATTTCAAATAAATATTTATGTCTTGATTTAAGTTATATACTATTTTCATATATTATATATATGCAAGATTCATGGTTTTATAGTAATTAATCATAAGGATATTATTCATATTTTTGAATATAGGAGTTAATTATTAATGAATAAAATGTTAAATCATGGTTAATGGTTTAATAAAGAAGTTGAATAAAATATTTGTATATACATTGAGTTTTAAAAATTATTATATAGTTTAATTTTATAAATGTTATGGGAATCATATAAAAAATAAGGTTTTTCTATAGTTGGTTTTATTTTCAAAATTTTGGAAACATACGTTAGATGGAATTGATACCTTTAAAAAATGGTGAAAATGTTATAATTTTGGGAGAAATTTATGTTTGACATATATGAAACCCTTAATTTTATGATATAAAAAAGGATATTTGAGTAAAAATGCCTTTAATTTTTGTAGAAACAATTTTTCAGGTATTTGGTGGTCTTTTTAGTTTATATGACCTCTAAATTTGAGGTAATTATGGGTTCTTAATTTTTTTTGTTGAAAAATAAAAGGTATGTTATAACCTTTGAGGGTGTTTCGAAAATTTTTGGAATTATTAAAGATTATATTAATATAGTTTTAGAAAACACAAATCTCATAGGATGGGTGACAACCCATCACATCTAGCATGGTTATAGGAATTAAACCACACCCAAAGGGAGAAAATAATTAATCTCCTAACACTAGGTTGCCTGATTTATTGGTTTATATCAAATTATTTTTTATGATTTAAACTATCTGATGGATAAAGGTTATATTCATTTTGGGAACATATTTTTTATTATATTTAAAACCATGGGATTGAAATTTTATTTTGCGATCACTACAACAAAACCGCTGTTTAGTGGTGGTTGTTTAGCAGCGTTTTATAATAAACCTCCACAAAACCTTGGTTTTTTTAACACTCGACCCTCTTCCCCCGCGACCTTGGCCCCCCCCGCTTCCCCCGCGACCCCGGCCCCCTGCTTCACCCGGCGACCCCGCAACCCCGACCCCGGTGACCCCGCGTGACCCCGACGACCCCGGCAACCCCGCGACCCCTGGCCCCCCGCGACCCTGGAAGCTGCACTGTCTTCCCCTATAGGTAGGGTTTTGTTTCTCCATTGGGTTTTTTTGGTTTTCCAATAGGTATAAGAATCAAATCCCCAAGAAGGTTTTGTGTGTAATTAATTCTATATAGGGCTATCCCCCAAGGCCTGATTACACATTTTGATGTTTTCCTAGCTATCGACAATGATATTTTGGTGGAGGATCTTATGCTTGTTTTTAGGGTTTTTGATTATTATTTTGATTTCTTCTAGTCATGATCAAATAAAAAATTCAAAATAGATGATTATTCATCTACCATGATATGTTAGGTGGTCTATAAATTTTCCCATAGTGCCATATTGTGTATATCTTATTGCTAATGTGACTCACATTGTACTTTAAAGGAGATTATTTATAAATTATTTATACCAAAGACTAATTATTATAAACATGTTAAGGAATTCCATTGACATATTTCTTCAAGTTTGGATGTTTTTTTACCTCAACCTGGACTACCCAAGGGGTGGGTTCAACATTTATATCACGTTTGTTCAACCCGTAAGGTGTGATGATCATGACTTATATAATTGAGAGTTGAATGAGGTATTAAAGTGTACTGTAGAAGGTTTTAAACACTATATAGCACCTTATCAATTGTAATTGAAAGGTATGAATTGGATGACCCCTTGGTTTGTACAGGATCAAGAATGGAATAGATAACTGATTCATTGAATGGTTAATGAATTGGTGAATGGAATATTTTGGATTCCTTTGACATTAATAATCATTGGATATGATGATCATATCAGGATTTCATGGAAATTTCAACTCCATGGGTCCTACTTAATTGTATTCCTTGGACATTTCAACTCCTTGGATCCAGTTGACTTGACTCATAATTATTTCATAGATATTTTTTCTCCTCATATCTGATTTATTGGACTTTTTCGGATGCCTGATCCATTTATAATCCTTATATTCAATGATCTCACTAGGATTTTTTATACATTTCTATTCATTGGATCCAATTTACTTGGATTATATGGATACATTGGACATTATGACGCCAATGATAGCTATAGTATAAGGTTTTCATTATGATTGGTGGGGATGGTTAATGATAGCCTCCACAATTATAATTTGATGAATGGTTCCATCCGCTACCACATTCCACCTTTTGGATGGTCTCTCATTAACCAATGGATACTCCACACACTGTTTTGAACCATTTATTTGTGTTGAGTTTTGTCCACACCCTATAGCCCCTCTCACTCTCCTTTTTCCACATCTTTTATTTTAAATTACACTTAAATGATTATTTTACTGGTTTTTTTCATTATAGGGCGGTATGTAACGGTGTAATGAGGCCTTGGGGGACAACCCTATATAGTGGGTCTGTAGGGATCTTCTAAAAATTGGATGTGGATGTTGATTTATTTGGAGCTAACCTATTAGGATTTGATACTGAATATCACACCTTTCCTCAAAGCATATAAAGTTATCCCTATGGGATATTTCAGTCATGGAAGATAGTTCCACCAAAACCACATAATCAATCAATGGACTGATTGAGAAAATATCCAACCTACTACCATTAGATTCTATTGAATTAGAATGGTATTAGTATTCCACTATTTGTAATGATAATTCTTCACCAGTTGGTCTCTATTTCTTATTGACTCAGGCATTCATAATGTATGTTTTAAACATTCCAAAATCATTCTATTCAATGTGATTGTTTTACCCTAAAGTTTAAACATTTGAGAATCATTTTAACAGTTAAATAAATTATGAAATTATATTCTTCTTCACCTTCCAATTTGGGTATGAATCTCTTTTGGATACCACAAATACATAACATTAGATTCTCCTTTTGTAATGTCTTATCAAAACCATAGTCCTTTTCATAAGATATTAAACTTTGTGACACAATGGTCTAAACATCATGACCATAAAATTAGTGTCCCCCTCCATGGTATTATATGATACTAATAATCCTTAATTCACATCAGGTTGTGTTTTGGAATATCTATGAAGACTAACGAATCATTGGTTCTATGTTTTTATATATAAAAATGTTATCATCTACAGGTCTGAGAACCATGACCATAAAATATCTGAGTCATCCCCTAAGGATATATGCATATGTTTGTCAAGATCTACATCCATATCATATTTTTATTCCTCTATTATATAGCTATATATATCACATAATTTTTTTTAATGATACATTCCCTTAAACTCTATACATAGATTGGTCTATGAATAATGAAATTAAAAAAAGTGTGAATATCCATGATAAATAAGTCATGTTTTGTAATAAAACCCCTCCAACAGAGGTGCACTATCTGCAAAAACTCACAGTGGTATACCTTGCTTAACATTATTTCATTGATGTTTTCCTTATACTTGATGTCATTGTTAGTCATAAAGCACACATCGTACTTGACCCTTTTTATATCCCTATAGAGGGTTTCTATCTTTTTATTAAAATGATTTCTTGAACCAAGACACTCTTTAATTGTCGTTAGACTTTTAAGATGGGTCCCATGTTGTGTGACCATGTCACATGGCATATGATATTTAATTCCAACCAAAAGACCAGTTCCACAGCCCAGGGGTCCCACGGTACCAGTAATGTCATATTACATGTTATGTAACCTGTGATTTTCCTGATCCCATGGGGTATTAATTCCTATAGGTATTCCTACACATTGCTAGATCTCCAAACCTCACTAAATTAGGTATATTAGGGGTCATCCAATCCTCTAGTCATCAAAGATTAGCATTCATTTCTTTAAATCTTATGAGAAAACATCCTCTCATGCCATCCATATCATCCTATTTGAAACTAAGTGGAAGATGCTACCCCGCAGATATTGTTGCACCGGGCCAACATGCTGCGGTCACGCTAGGGTCACGCCGCGGTCACACCGGGGTCACGCCGTGGTCACGTCGTGGTCATGCCGCGGTCACGCCGGGTTCACGTCGTGGTCATGCTGCGGTCATGCTGCGGTCACGCTGCGGTCACATCGTGGTAATGCTATGATTTGGCCCTGCTCTAGCCACATCTAGCCCACACCATCCCCCTTCCACCTTCATTTCAGCCTGCTGCCACTAGCATTCCAGCCCGCACCATCCCCCTTCCAAGGAGCATACGCTAGCAGGTTGTCGGTCGTACCTAAATCCACTATGCTTCACTAGATGTAGATTACAAAGGTTCGGGTACAGTCACTCTGTCCCAGGCTCACTGCCTTTACAATTGTTCAGGGATAGCTCACTGCGTCCCTCGGGTCACTCCTGTTGACTCCCCCTGGCTCACTGTCGTTGGTGAAGTCCCACTCAGTTTATAGACGTGAAGGTCTCTTCAATAAATGTGCATTGATGTTCTTTGTCTCCTGTTCAGCATGAGACTTTGCTTGCATCAGGGTTCAGAGTTGATGCTCTTTATAGTTCAATCTTTCTTCTTTAGTGCAATGACTGAATGCACTAGATCCCCTTTTCTTCGTTTGCCTGAATCACAATCACTTATGTGATTGCTTAATAAATTATGTTCAGCTTACTCGACATTCATCAGAATCAATTCACCATGTATGCATGAGATCATGCATGTATCATTTTGATTTATTCTTCAATCTCGCTTTGCACCGAAAGTATCAGGAAATCATTAGCTCTTGGGCAGCTCCAGAAAGGCAGGCGTGCTTTAACAATATTTGGCTATCCTTTTCAAGCCCGGCGCGCAAGTCTCCAACTGGCGCACAAGTCTTAGGCGTGCAAGTATAACCTGGCGCGCAAGTGTCTCCAAAGCACCTGCGCGACTCTGCCTTCTTGAACCTCAAACATGCGTGACTCACTTCCTTCCTTGCCAAAATCACCTGGGGTGCTCAACCATCAGTCGGCGCGCAACCTCTACTTGCGCGACCCAACTACCACTTGCGCAGTTCAACCACCTGCGCGACGAGAGCTCGAACAATCTCAAAGTCTTCAGCTCCGTGAGAAATGAGGAGGGGTGGTCTAGTATTTATAGGAAAACCGGACCCCCTGCGCGGCGGCGTGCAAGTCATCCATCGGCGCGCAAGTCTCGGACCCTACTAGGCACGTGCGCGATCAACATCCAAACTTGCGCGAACATATTGCCTTTGCCAAATTTGGATCTTCTGATCTCTAAAAACCATAGGCGCGCAAGTTATAATGCATTCAAGGCGTCAGCGCGCAAGTCTCTTCCCGGTACATAATTCACCTGCGCGACCTCACCATAACTTGCGCGACCCTTATCCCTTTTCCATATTTTGATGCTCTGATCTTCAAAAATATATGGTGCGCAAGTTTCCTATCCTCCAAGAGTATGGCGCACAAGTCCCTTTGCCAAAATCACTCTTCTTCATTTGATGATTTTGAGGCCCTGAAATTTGGAAAACACTGGAAAATGGCGCCACCTTGTATCTTCTCTTTTTGTACCGCCTCCAGATCATCCATTCCTCTGTTGATGTTCTCGAATCAAACATAGATCGTTGACCACAACTCTTGAACTCGACATGTCTCCATGGAATCTCCTTTTTCCACAAATTTGTATGTCGTTTGTTTGGTTTGTCGACAAGCATGATCACCTCAACAACACTTCTTCTTGGTGATATGTATCCTTCAGCAACTCTTTTTCTTTTATGACAAACTCCACTATTGTGATATGTATTCTCTGAAGGAACAGCATTAGTACCATTATCTTCTGATACAATGTGATGTGCATGGAAATCTCATAATTTCAATCTCCCCATGGCCATCTCAGAAGTCAACTCATTGGCACATTTCCTCCTTCATCAACCGTCATGATCAACTTCATGCAAACCATGTGATTCAATCCGTCAAGAAGTCTCTAGAATGGTTATTGCATGGTCTTCATCAAGGCTCATGGTTCTTATGCAATAAGGAGGAATTGCATGGTCTTCATCCAAAAACACCATCCTGCTTTAATCATCCTTGGATGGATTACTCCTCACATTCTTCATTTTTGTAAACATTGTATCACCTTTGACACATGTTCTTTGAACTTACGATTAGCACAATAGTCGTCTGAATCACTACTCCTCTACTTCATCGGACTAATTCATGATCCCATTCATTTTGATATTCCATTGACAATTATTGACAACAAATACAAACCTATACACAAAGTTGTTCCAATAATCTCCCCCTTTGTATTTTGTTGTCAATACCTTATACATCTTCTGAACTGAATTTGTCAATGTCAAAATGAGAATTTTCTATTCAATCAACTTTTCTTTTCAAACGTTCATTTCACTTTCTATCCCCCTTATTGACAAGAAATACAAAGCACATGGTAGGGAGGGTATCAATCCACACTTAAGCAATGTTTCATTAATCATTTCACTCTAAGTCTACTTGAGAAATTCTCGATGTAGAAAACAAGAGGATTTGATTAAGTCAACAAGGCTGTCCATTATCCACAGATCATGATACCAACATGAGATGATAACTCATGTATCTTGTCTTCAAGGGTTTACCACTTTAATTCCAGGTAGAAGAAGATCAACAATGATAGAGAATAATCAACCTGAAACTCCTGCACTCACATCAGCAAATAGATCAAAAACATTCAAGTGCAATCGGCAGGATAAGTGACCTTGGGGCACTTCCATTCTCTTTATGTCACTGATCAATTCCGTTACTCCCCCTTTGTAAAATAATCTTTGATCTGAGTAACCAAAGGATAGTGATTGAGAAATGACATACCTTCTCCATTGGCGTGTTCTTCAAGAAATTCACAGAGTAACTGCTTTTGAGTCCATCTGGAGTTGATATTGATTGAAATAGTGATTATGGAAGCTTCTTCATTCTTCTCCCCCTCAAGGGAAACACTCCTCATCATCATCATCAAGAGTGATCCTTCATCATCATAATATTTGAATATCAATTGAAGAATCTACTAAGGATGGAATCTTCTTTAGCTTGGCTATCAAGAGTAGACAGCATTCACTACTTCTCAGGTTCTCCCCTTGGGAGCATGCTTCACCTTCAATTCCCCGCATTATTAGTACAAATACAATACACAAATGATTATGGGAATAAGGTGGTTACTTCTTGCTTCATCAAGAAGACTTGCTTGGTTGAGGTTCTTTTCTCAAACAAGTTCCTCTGTTCACTCCAGTCTTCATGCCTGCACTTTTGAACATGTGTTCTGATATCTGTCGGTGTGGCATGGCTCTGTTCACATTCTCTTCTTCTTTCTGTGGAGAATTGTTCTGCTTAGCCGCCATCATGAATGATACATTCTTACTCCTCTTAAGGACTGCTTCTTGCTCTGGTATTAAGGTTAGGCAAACTTTTGCAATGTGACCAGACTTCTTGCATCTCTCACACAGAACTTCTTTGACATGTGTGTTTCTCTTTGTTGGCAAACTCTCCAGCACTGTGTCTTCATCATGTGAAAGTTTTCCTTTTCCTTTGTCACCAGCCTTGGCCTTCTCATCTTCAAGTTTCCTTATTCTTTTCAAATCTTTTGGCCAGATGACCAATATGTCATTTGGAACTTTTGCAGTTGGTTTAGGTCTTCCACATGGGTTTATCCGAGATTCATCACACTTAGTGTTTCTCTTGAATGAATGACCCTTCAATTTCATGGTTCTAAAATCCTGGGTCTTCTCAGCTTGCCTACATGATATCTTCTTGGGGAGATGTGTGTACACCATATTCTTCTGATTTCTTCCCAAGGTACTTTCTTCATACTTAGATGGCTTGTGTGGTCTTCTGTTCTTATCAACTCTGGATACCTGTTGACCTAGGCATGCACCATTCTTGTGACCACTGCTGTTGCATGCATCACAGATGTTATCAAGAATTCCAAATCTGTTTATTGTAAACAGATGCTTCTGGACCTTTGGATGTTGTTTCTTCTTCTCTGGCTTCCTCCCCTTTGATATAGGCTTTCCCTGTGCTTTTCCATGAAAGGGATTATAAAAACAATCCAGTGCACAGTGCCCAAATCTATTGCAGCACCAACATTGACCCAAAAATATTTTCTTCTTTGTGTCTTCTGTATTAAGTTGTTGGGCCATCTGCTTAATCTTTTGTGCTCTATTTGAGGAACCCACTTCCTCCTTTTTCTTCCCATCCACCCTATCCATGGTGGTAGGTTTCTTCTTCTCACTTTTCCTCATCCATACTTGTTTAGAACTTTTCTTCCCATCTTCACTAATTGTAGGAGTGTATTTAGAAATATGAGTACAAGGTGGTTTGTATGGTACCTTCACTTTCTCATTTGCTTGTGATAGATCAAAGAGTGAAGTCATGATCTTCTTATCACATGTTGGAGGAATTTTGACAATAGAATCCTCCAGTGAGCATTGAGTACCAGCAGCAACTGATTCTTGATGTGGATAATCAAGAGTTGTCATAATCTTCTTATCACATGTTGGAGGCATTTCAGCTTTAGACTCCTCCAACGAACATTGAGTGAAAGCATCACTCATTTCATTCTTTTGTGAAGTCTCAATATGTGTGTTCTTAATCTTGGTCAATTGAGCTTCCAATCTTTGACCCACAATATTGAGGATGATCTTCTGATCTTCAATCGTGATCATCTTCTCTTCACAATTCTTCTTCAACCTTTCAACCTCATCTTCATGCATCTTAACTTTGTATTGTAACAAAGAGTCAAGTTCCCTGAATTTAATGGAAGTTTCTTCCAGAAAAAAATTCTTGACTTCATTGTTCTTCTTCAACTCAGCTTCAAGTGCATGGATCCGTTCTTCCAGAGTATTGCTGACTTCACCTTTTTCTTCAAGGGATTTCACCCGTTTAGTGAGCTTCATACTTTCCATAATTTTTCCTTCCAGCCCCTTTTCCATATTGTCTGCTTCCCTTTCAAGTCTAGTGATCCCAACCTGCATAGATTGAAATAGGCTACAGATAATAACATCCCTTTCTTCTGGAATATCATGCAGATATGTTTTTAGTTTTTCCTGAAAGCGTGAATTGGGGGTGTCATCCTTTCCTCTGGAAGAATTCTGAGTCACCTGCTCGAAACTTTCCATGCCTGATATTTCTTCATTTTTGAAATGGCATGGAGAACAAGACACTGCATCTTCTTTAGATGTGAGAGACTTCTTCATCATCTTCTTCTCTTTCTTTTTCCTATTTGTCATGGTCTTGCTAGACGTAGACGTCTGCTCAGAAACTTCATCAAGACTGCTCTTCATTGTTGACTTTAGGAAAGAACCGCAAATCCTCTTCTCAATAGAGTTACTGGAGAATATCCAACATACGCTAACCTCCCTCTGATACCACTTGTAGGACCCCGGGACACCCTGAGAGGGGAGGGGTGATTCAGGGTGGAAACCTTTTCTTCTTTAAGTTGTGGATCTTGTTCCCACATTGGTAGGAACTACATAAACCTGTATGATGGATATGATCAGCAATTAAATATTCACATGCAGAGACAGATGACACAGCTATTTTTACTTGGTTCACCACTAAGGGCTACGTCCAAGGAGCATACGCCGACAGGTTGTCAGTCGTACCTAAATCCACTATGCCTCACTAGCTATAGATTACAAAGGTTCGGGTACAGACACTCTGTCCCAGGTTCACTGCCTTTACAATTGTTCAGGGATAGCTCACTGCGTCCCTCGGGTCACTCCCGTTGACTCTCCCTAGCTCACTACCATTGGTGAAGTCTCACTCAGTTTATAGACGTGAAGTTCTCTTCAATAAATGTGCATTGATGTTCTTTGTCTCCTGTTCAGCATGATACTTTTCTTGCATCAGGGTTCAGAGTTGATGCTCTTTATAGTTCAATATTTCTTCTTTAGTGCAATGACTGAATGCACTAGATCCCCTTGTCTTCGTTTTCCTGAATCACAGTCACTTATGTGATTGCTTAATAAATGATGTTCAGCTTACTCGACATTCGTTAGAATCAATTCACCATGTATGCATGTGATCATGCATGTATCATTTAGATTTCTTCTTCAATATCGCGTTGCACCGAAAGTATCAAGAAATCATTATCTCTTGTGAAGATCCAGAAAGGCGGGCGTGCTTCAACAATATTTGGCTCTCCTTTTCAAGCCCGGCGCACAAGTCTCCAACTGGCGCGCAAGTCTTAGGCGCGCAAGTATAACCTGGTGCGCAAGTGTCTCCAAAGCACATGCACGAATCTGCCTTCTTGAACCTCAAACCTGCGTGACTCACTTCCTTCCTTGCCAAAATCACCTGGGGCGCTCAACCATCAGTCGGCGCGCAACCTCTACTTGCACGACCCAACTACCACTTGCGCAGTTCAACCACCTGCGCGACGAGAGCTCGAACAATCTCAAAGTCTTCAGCACCGTGAGAAATGAGGAGGGGTGGTCTAGTATTTATAGGAAAACTGGACCCCCTGCGCGGCGGCGCGCAAGTCATCCATCGGCACGCAAGTCTCGGCCCCAACTAGGCACGTGCGTGATCAACATCCAAACATGCGCGAACATATTGCCTTTGCCAAATTTGGATCTTCTTATCTCTAAAAACCATAGGCGCGCAAGTTATAATGCATTCAAGGTGTCAGCGCGCAAGTCACTTCCCGGTACATAATTCACCTGCGCGACCTCACCATAACTTGCGCGACCCTTATCCCTTTGCCATATTTTGATGCTCTGATCTTCAAAAATATATGGTGCACAAGTTTCCTATCCTCCAAGAGTATGGCGCGTAAGTCCCTTTACCAAAATCACTCTTCTTCATTTGATTATTTTGAGGCCCTGAAATTTGGAAAACACTGGAAAACGGCGCCACCTTGTGTCTTCTCTTTTTGTACCGCCTCCAGATCATCCATTCCTCTGTTGATGTTCTCGAATCAAACATAGATCGTTGACCACAACTCTTGAACTCGACATGTCACCATGGAATCTCCTTTGTCAACAAATTTGTATGTCGTTTATTTGCTTTGTCGACAAGCACGATCACCTCAACAACACTTCTTCTTGGTGATCTGTATCCTTCAGCAACTCTTTTTCTTTTATCACAAACTCCACTATTGTGATATGTATTCTCTGAAGGAACAGCTCTAGTACCATTATCTTCTGATACAATGTGATGTGCATGACCATCTCATAATTTCAATCTCCCCATGGATATATCAGAAGTCAACTCATTGGCACATTGCCTCCTTCATCAACCGTTATGATCAACTTCATGCAAACCATGTGATTCAATTTGTCAAGAAGTCTCTAGCATGGTTCTTGCATGGTCTTCATCAAGGCCCATGGTTCTTATGCAATAAGGAGGAATTTCATGGTCTTCATCCCAAAACACCATCCTGCTTTAATCATCCTTGGATGGATTACTCCTCACATTCTTCATTGTTGTAAACAATGTATCACCTTTGACACATGTTCTTTGAACTTACGATTAGCACAACAGTCGTCTAAATCACTACTACTATACTTCATTGGAGTACTTCATGATCTCCTTCATTTTGATATTCCATTGACAATTATTGACAACAAATACAAACCTATACACAAAGTGGTTCCAACAACTGGAACGCAACAATGGGAGAAAAAAAGTATATTCTTCAAACTTCTGTATTGGGTATTTAATTTGTTGCGGCATAATCTTGATATGATGCATATTGAGAAGAATGTCTGTGAAAATTTGATTTTCACATTTTTTAATGAGCATGGAAAGTCTAAGGATCATCTCAATGCTTGCAAAGACTTATAAGCAATGAACATAAAACGCGATCTCTCTCCAGGTGAGAATGGAAAGTATCCTCCGACAATTTTTGCAATGAAAAATAGGAATAAAGATACATTCTTTCAAATTTTAAAGATTGTAAAGGTATCTGATGGGTATTCAAGTAACATCTCGAGGTGTGTTGACTTGAAGAATCGTAAGTTACATGGATTGAAAAGCCATGATTCACATATTTTGTTACAACAGTTACTACCATTGGCATTGCGTACATTATTACCTGAAAAAATTACTGCTGTTGTACTATAGTTCTGCACATTTTTCAGAAAACTATGTGAGAAATCTCTACATCCATTTCATCTTGAAAACCTCCAGGAGAGGTTTGTATTGACCCTTTGCGCAATGGAGATGATCTTTCCTCCGTCCTTTTTTACTATAATGATGCATTTAACTATGCATTTGGTTGAGGAAGCTAAATTAGGAGGCCCCGTTCATTATCGATGGATGTATCCAATTGAGAGGTACATTATTTATATGTTTTCTAGTTAAGTAAACAATTTTTGGTACTTAATTAAATGCATAATTATGTTTATTTTATTTCACAGATATCTTGGGCATTTGAAATCATACGTGAGAAATAAAGCTAAACCAGAAGGCTCAATTACTGAAGGCTATGTGGCTGAAGAGTGTCTTACCTTTTTTTATCGATACTTGGATGATATTGAGAAAAGATTTAATCGATTTGGATGTGTTGATGACACATCATCTCAATCTCAAATACATCAGAAATCCAAAATATCTCCTGTTATTGGCCAATCGATTGGGAGGACCTCAAATGTGATACTGACTGAATTGGAATTATTACAGGCACATAGATATGTGCTGATGAAAAGTGAAATTGCAGACCCATTTACTAAAGAGTTGAGGATACAAACAAAGAGATGAATGAGAGGCCAAACACGAAATGATAATTATATAATGAAAGCTGTTAATAAAGAGCTTGTAGAATGGTTTGCACGATGTGTAAGTTCATCAATATTGCAATAAATGCGAATATTAGTTTCACACATAAATTTTGTAAATATAATAATGTATATTTCGTTTTTTAGATCATGAATGCTGATACTCGAGAAGAGGTATCAGAAGATTTGAAGTTTCTTGCTAGAGGTCCTTTAAAAGATGTTAGAAAGTTCGATGCTTATAATGTGAATGGATTTAGATTTCGTACAGTCGATCGAGAAGTGGGTTTGAGAACACAGAATAGTGGTATATTTACAGTTGATGAAATGGAATACTATGGAAAGCTGCATGATATTATTGAATTAAACTACCACGGACATTTTTCGGTTGTTTTATTCAAATGAAAATGTGTCGATATTATCGGAGGCGTTAAAAGAGATTCCTTGCAATTTACTTCTGTGAACTTCTCTCGCTTGATGGATGTTGGTGATCGTGAACTGCATGATCCATGTATCTTAGCATCGCAAGAAAAATGGTATATTATGTGAATGATGTTTTCGATGAAGGGTGGAGTGTAGTTGCTCACGTAATACATAGATTTTTGTATGATATGGGTGATGAAGTGGAAAATTTGACCCCTAAAATTGAATTTAATCAGCAATAGGAATCAGAATTATTTTCCCATCATGTTATTGAAAATATTAGTCTAGCAAGGATGAATGAAGTGGATGAAGCAATGGAGTAGGAAACCGACATGATTGAAGGGGAAAATGATTGTATGTACAATTATTTATTTATTCAGCAACCACTTGTTTCATTTCTGCAGTCATTCGTTATCATTGTTATATATATTTTGTTTGTTAATACTCCATCTGTTATCATTTTTAATTTTTTTTCTGCATAATTTTTTTGAAATATATATTCTGAACTTATTTTTATTTGATTAAATTACAGGAATTCCAAGAAAGAAGTGTTACATTATTTCATCTAGTTCTGCGACAGATGACTATCCATCTGGCTCCCTCCCCACGACATCTGATGCACCAGCTGCCGACACCCCTGCACCATCTCCCCCTGCACCATCTCTCACACCATCTGTGGATGTCCTAGTAGAGGCTGAGCCGTCGACTCCCCCTTCAGGAGCCTCAGCAGTGGGGCAGCGACGTGCCCCTTCCAGTTCATCCCGGACATACTGGAGTGTCACTATCATAGGTACAAATTTTAATTAAATAAATTTATTGCATTTTGTTTATACTAATAGTTTTCTCATTGAAGATGGCAAAAATGCAACTATAGAGAAAAAAAATAAAAAGTTCATATGTTTGGAATCTGAATGGCGAGAAGATTTTTATTCCATTTGATTCTTACGGGGTCCCTATGGATGATGTCGCGGGGTTGCTTGGCCAGATTCTAGGCCAGCTGGCAGCGGAGCCCATTTCCCTTCCCATTATTTTGTATGATGATTGGAGACATATGCCTCCAAGATGGAAAAATGAAGTGTTTGATTCTAAAATCAAGGTAAATTTATTACATTATGGTTTAATTTAATGTCATGTTACTAATATGTTCAAAATGAATTTCTGTATACAGATGTTCTTCCCCTTTACCCTTGCTGATGTGATAGCACGGAAGTGGGAATTGAAAAATCTAGGTAAGAAGTGGAAATATTTTAAATGGAGATTGTGGTGTGATGTCAATGATGCTTCGTTGACCACGCTGCAAATGTATGATAAGCTACCCAGTGGGGTACCAAAAGAGGAGTGGAAAGTGTTTGTTATTAGGCATCGGGATCAGAAGCGGATGGTATTGAAATATATATATTATTATATTATTCACATTTTACATTTATACATGTATATTAAAAGGAAAAGACATTCAATACATCATTATTAAATTGCATTTTATTTATTTCAGGATCTATCAAGAAAGAATGCTTCAAACCGAGCGAAGCAAGTCATCCCGCACAATGCGGGCTCAAAAAGTTTTTCTAGAAATTAAAGTTCATTGGTAATATTTTAATTATTTTAAATATTTATAAGAAAATATTATCTGTTTAATATATTGAATTGTTGATTTATCTTTGATTAATGTAGTCGCAAAGTTTAGGCCATGAAGCATCCAGAACTGAACTCTGGTCGGATGTTCACAAGAAATCAGATGGATGTTTTGTTAATGATCCTGCTAAAGAAGTTCAGGTATGAAGTCAATTTTTTATCATAATAACTTCTTATCAATTTTTTCTGTGTTAATATATATTGATATTTTATTTATAGGTCAAAATTAAAGAACTATGGGATTCCAATCCTGCGCATTCCTACTATGTCTCCCAGGATGACCCGGTTGCTAAAGTCTTTGGGAAGGAGCATCCTGGGAGAGTGCGTGGGATGGGTTTGGGACCCGTGCCATCTGAGGTTTTTAGCAGGCCACCGGGGATAGCTTCTGTATCTACACCAGACTTTAGTCAGCCCGGAGATTCTAAGAAATCGATTGTTTATTTAAGAAACACAGTTCACCAGCAGGGGGATCAAATATCTGTATTTCAGAAAGAGTTGACTGAACTACGTCAGCAGATGAGCAGATATTCCCCCGATGGGAGTGCATCGATTGGTGGTATGCAGGTAAATCCCATAAAATCATAATCATTTAGTTTTCTAAATTTCATTTGTTTTAAGTTTTAATATAAATATGTAACCGTATTTAATTTTCAATATAATGTACTTACAGGTTACAACACAAAGTGGAAATGAAGGTGGAGAGGGTGACGATGCATCATCGGACCCTGAGTAGTTGTACTGTTGATGTGTTGAACAAAAATGAAAACAGTTGGTTTGTATATGTAACATTTGTGGCACATAGTTGCCACAACACATTTTCATGTCCTAAAATTTCCTTGATTTCTCACGTTTCATTTTATGCATTTTATTGATTTTTTATGTTTGTTTTTGCGTCTTCATTTCTCGAGTGTGGTATACATCATTCCATTTAGGTCTGTGTTTGAATTGGTATTCAAGATTTTGGATTACTAGGAGTTAAACCCATTGTTGTTGTGTTGAACAAATTGGGTCATTTCATAGTGATAAAGGGGATAGTGTTTTGGACACTTTGGTGAGGCCCATTGTTGAAAATGTCTGATTTAAGAGTCAAAAGTATCTAAACATGCTCTATCTCTTCTAAAATGTCATGAGCATGTTCTAAATCAAGGGTGGTTCACTAAGATATAGGTGTGAATGAGGGGTGATAAATTAGCATAAGTCCATGAATATAGGCAAGAATACTTTATAAATTAAAATATAATCTCAAAGATGGATGTCGACTTGACGCACAATTGGTATGTCTTATAAAAACATGAATTTTAAGAGAATAAATTCTACCAAATACATCAATATTAGGATGGTTACAATGGACCATTTCCAACCATAACTGTTTTGATCACTGAACTGTTACTACATGACTTGAACTGCATTCCCAACACAATTTCCACTTAATCATGGTCTGTCTGGTAATTATTATCTATCATTATATTCCTGAATTATTTATATTATGATTCTTAAATCCATTTTTTGATTCATTACAAGCTATCTGGTCATGAAACTTTAATTATTGGAATTCCAGAACCTTCTTCTTTACCATTCATGACTATTCTTTCTACAACCACTCTCCCAAAGGTTATATTTTCCATGACCTGTGTGATTCTCCCCACCATAGGATTTTAATATTCATCATTTTAATAAAAATAGGAATCTAATTCAAATGGAAAACACTTTGTCCACCACTAAACATGGTTTCTGGATGTGAGTCAACATAATTATACCATGTTACATCACGACAATCCATCCTTGGCATACGCTGAAGCCTCATATGGAACTAATATTCCATCCTTGAACAACCTATGGTTCACTTCCTACCACATAGATTTACATCATCCACTTAATAATAAATAGAAATGGTCTATTCTTAATCACATGTATTATTCAATCATCATTCAATGCACACACATTCAATCAACATCAATAACTACATCTTGAACTTTAACCCAGATTGATGATGTTATAAAACTCGATCCTCTTACATAGTCATCCATAGAACTAGGATAACTTAGCTTTTCTACTAAAAACTCTGGTCTATATCACTCACCACAACGTATTTAATACCTCACCTATATTCCAACATAAAAATATGTCAACTAAGAATCACTAGAAATATCCACATTCCTATAAAAGCTATATCCCAGTGTAACTCTAAAACTATTCCCACAATAGAATTTTTTTATAACAATATATTTCTAATGTGTTGTTTAAGCTATTTCATCTGTTCAAATTTATTATAAGTATTAAGGATGGTTTCTAGGCCACAAAACCAAAAAATCATTATATAAATGGGTTGGTACTAATATAACTATTAATTCATCAATTATCAATTTTTATAAGTAGAGTGGAATCGCTATGGATGATATATCCTAAGTAAGTGAAGTTATAAGATTTAGTGGAATCCAGTTTGGGATGTTACAATGTTGTATCAATGGAGTTTTATCTTCCTGGTATTTACTATTTAGGATATTGTATACATGAGTATGAGGAATGTGTTTGACCCTTTGATTGTTTTTTCTGGTTTTATTTGTTTTTCAGGGCAGTGGTGCAGCAGAATCCAAGAATTATTTGTTTTATTCTGGGTAGCTTTTATTGGAAGTTTTAGCCACCACGAAATGTATACTGGTGGAGATTTAAACCGCCGCTAAACGTAAAATAAAATTTACTTCTAGAGGCGGTTATAACCTCTGCTAAATAGAAGCATCGTGACTGCCTCATTCCGCGGCGGTTTACCTGAATTGAGCGGCGGTTTTACCACCGCTGGAAATTGAGTTTATTTGTGGCGGTTATAACCACCGCGAATAAAGCGATATCCAGGGCTCATAAAAACGCCTCTAAATTCAGTAAAACCGCCACGAAATGAGGCACCTATGACGCTTTCCTGAAACCGCCGCTAAACGTTAAAAGCCACCGCTAATAGATTGCAGACGCCCTATTAGGCAGTGGTTTCTAAAAACCACCGCCAAACAGTATAGCGGCGGTTTAAACCGCCGCTAAACACACAAAAAACTGCCACTAAATGGTGATTCTTTTGTAGTGGATTAAGTGAACAATTTTATTTTGAAGGACATTAAATATTCTAAAAACCCTATATGATTAAGTGAAAAATAATATTATGAAATTTTATTTGATTAATAATGGTTGAGTTTGATTTTAGAGGAATATAATATTTGAATATAGATTTATGGTGACTCCGATTATTTATAGAAATAATTAGCATAGCTTAGATATTATCTGATTAGGGTGATTACATTTTTGTATGATACTTTTAGAGTGGTTGATACTATTTGAAGATAAATATGAAATTTATCTTAGGAGACTATGTGATCAAATAATTTTGATTTTTGACTTTCAAATTTAGTCTAGAATATTTTCTGGAATTTCAATTACTATTTTTGTGGAATGATCTATGAGGAAATTTGGGTATTATTGTTGAATTTTGAAGAAGTTGTTTTTCATCCTATAGTGGTTTATCCTTTTTGAAAGATTATATCAAACACTAAAATTTTTGGTTTTGTTTAATTCTTAAATATAGAATGAATAAATATTTATATATTTGTGGATTTTTTTATCCATATATGTTTATTATGATGCTTTAGGTACGAAAAGTCATCATGAATACTCATCATTTGGAGAAAAGATGAGATTATGGAGAAAATTTATTAGAGGATGAAATTATACATATCATGTAAGTATGTTTCATTATGTCCTTATTCTAGGTAGTAAAATAATTCCTCAATTTTAGTTGTAGTTTTTTGAAACAAATAAAAACATTATATGAATACTTTTCTTACCATGAAATCAATGGCCTCTTAACCATCACAGATTTACAATTTTTTGGATGGTGAAATTTATCGCGATAATGTTCTCTATGTATCTCTATAATTCCTTAGCATTGCATTTTTTATTTTATGTTCATGTTTTCCTACAAGGAAACCAATTATATTTTATTCCTGGTGACCTTCATTTATTTCTGTTTCACTTTTCTAGTAGAAGCTTTGTTGACTCTTTTTACAATGTCTGATTTCAGAAAATGTATTTTCTAAGGTCAACACATTTTCTTTTTATTTGAGTCAAAATTATGATGATCCATTTTATTAAAGGGGGATAATTTAAAATCAGGATATTTTAAATGGAAAGTCTGTATTAAATAGTGTACAAGATATATAACACCAAGCTTAAGAGAATATGGAGATATTGTTATTTAAATGTGACTATTATAACCTAATCATTAAATTGGCAGGGATGAACAATATTTAAGATGTTTTGAAATACATAATAATAAATAATAATGTATTAATTAATTGTTTTTTAAAAAGTACTTGATTTTTAGTAAAGTTGTTTTATTCATCAAAAACATATTTCATTCAAAATATAACTTTTATTATTTTTTGTTCAAATAATAAAGTTTGTCCTTGGAATTTTTGAAATTTTTTTGATAAAATGAAATACATTTTTTAAATAATAATATATAAATTATCCTATACTAAAATTTTGATGGTTTTTAGAAAATATTAATTTTCAGTGAATAGTGAAAATACTAATTTTTTGTAAAAATGTCATTTCTTTTCAATAAATTAAAAAATTTAAAAGACCCATTATATATTGAATATGTTTTCAATTAATGTAAGTATTTATTATTTATATTCCACACACATAAATTATTTTTATTCAAATTTTATATTGAATTTTAAAATAAGTTTATTTTTGGGTTTAAAAAAGGGATTTTTCAAAAAAAACTATTTTAAAGTATATAATGTTTCTCCTTTTTAATTAATTAAAATAATTGCTAATGGGAATGTTTTTAAAGGAATTTTTTTGATTATATATCACTAAATATTAATTTATTTTTGCAAAATTATAATTATTAGCCATAGATTTAATATAAAACCATCTTCTTCTTGAAAAATACATTTCTTAGAAAACCAATTTTTCTTCATGTCTATGAGATTTGTTTTAAATTTATTTTGAAAATTATTTGAATTAAATTAAAAAAAATGGAATACATATTTGTAATTATAAGGTTAAAATTTGGTAATAAGGTCTTTTTAATTGTTTCTATAAAAAATTTACCGTGCTAAAAAATAGATTTACCAAAGTATTTGTAAAATAATGAAACATGTTAATGTTAAATAGTAAAAGCATAAAATACCTAAAAACTAAAAAATTAAATGGATCGTTGATGTGTTGATCTAACATAAACATCATTTAAAAATTAATTCCCATCCATATTTTCTAAAATTAATTCCACCCAAATATGGTTGGCTGTAAATATAAAATCCGTATTATTTATTCACTTGAAACCATGCCTCCTCAAGTATAAATACACCTCTTCACCCCCCCCCTTTCTCCTACAATTCATTGAATATATTCAAATATATTCAGAAACCTCTCCTACCCAATGTCCCCTCTTTTATTCTCTACTAGTTTCAAAAAATACCAATTCTGATTTCTTTACTGAATCCTTTAAGGATGTGATATTCTAGAGGTAACTTTCTTAAACAAACTCTATTTATATCATTACTTATCCTACCTTCTCCTCACATCCTTCATCCATAAATGAATAATGAATCTAGTATCATTTATTTAAAATATATATTATATTTCTAACTTAATATCTTATATCCATTAATTTTGTCACCTCCACTTATTCAAATTAGCGAAACCATTGTCCAAATTATGGTTGTTAACTCTCTCCATGGATAATGATTCTTCATTATATATTTTCACTTTAAGGATGGAAATAAAAAATATATTACGGTTAAATAATAATTTTACAATTAGGTTATATCTTTCTTCAGGTTCTATAACTAATATATATACATAATATTCAATAAAACAAAACTAGTTCATGACGGTTGGAAAAAACTCTATAATAAACTAAACCTTTATCATTAACATTTTATCAAAAGAATCATCTTAATGTTAGGAAAATAATATATGGGATTATTTATTCTTATATAAGTAAATTAATACCATTTCATTCAACTTATGTAATATTACCTACATTTGAAAAGAAAATCCATAATTATATATAATGAACCAACCACTGAACCATGAAACAAATACGCTCGAAACAATGCAAATAATGAAATATTATTCATTAATTAGTGGTAAAAAGTTATAAAATTGTCATATACATTATTATAAATATTAATATGGTTCAATAATAAATTAATATCATTATTTAAACCATTAAATATTAGGTTTGAACATTTTTTAAAGATATCTAACTTGAGGTGAGGGATTTCTTAACCAATTTTTTATTCACTGGGTTAAACATATAATTCATTGATTATTTTATTCTATTATTATGTGTGGAGTGAATTTTAATTATCTTATGTTTTATTTTCACTTTTTTCTTTAGGGTTTATATTTAACACACATAATTGATGAATTATATAAATTATCAATTTAGTGATATGATATTAATAATATGCTCTTTAACTAAAAAGATTTATATAAACATGAATGTTCTAGAATTGTAATATTATAATATCTATCTCAATTTTTTTTAAAATGATCTTTTTAATTTTTTATGTAAGGGAATTTATTCTAAAAATCTTATTTTCAATTTTATATTTACAATAGTCAAAATAAATTTTTTTTATATATATATTTAATGGAATTTCCCAAATTCATTTTGCCTTATAGTTTTTAATATTAATTTATAGGTTCAGATGATTACTTTCAAAGAAGATGATTTCATTTATATATGGACAACTTTTCAAAATTATTTATTTCAAAATAAAAAGTTTATTTTCTTCAAAGAGTGTTTTTATAATAAAAGATTTCATTTTTATGTTTATTTTATGGTTCCTATGGATTGTTTATAATGAAGTGTGGTTCAATTAGAAATAAATAATGGGTGGTTCTATGATAAAACAATGATGGGTGGCTACATTTTTAACCAATTCTGGGTAGTTTTGTGGTAAACTAATGAAAGGTGGTTAAGTTATAACCTACAATTAATTGGGTACTCTTGATTTAGAGGTCGGAAATATCAGTTACTAAATTTGTAAGAGTGATATGTAAAAATGATATCCCAAGTTACCAAATTATATTATATATTATATATAATTATTCTTCACTAAAATAAAGTGATTTTAAAAATGTAACATAATGATCTTTTTGAAAATATGATACCCATTTCATGGTGAAAATATATGTTTTCATGGAAATTTTTTAAGGGTTTTCACTAGACTGATGGTTTCCTTTATTTAACTCTATTATTGAGGTTTTGTTCTCATCCTAGTTTTTAAAATGTTTGTGTAGGGTTTAACGAATAGTGGGGACAAGTATGATATCAAGGAGAAAATGCAGATGATTTTTCTTTAGTAAAACCTTTTTTATTTTTTAGTACTTTTTTTGTGGAAAAAATAGATACTAAATATAACCCTCCACTTGTAATGTATGGTCTTATATTGTAATATTTTGTCTTAATTCTCTAAATATCTACACCAAAAAGATACTCAAGATTTTAAAAATGTTGATTTTAGTGAAAAATCACAAAAATATGTTCTGTTTAAGTCTGGATCCATTCACATATACTTTTTGTAATTCAGTTATTCCTATTCATACCGACAAATTTAACTTTTGGGTATAATGTTATACTATATTAGGGTTTATTAAAATTCAATGTTTAATGTAATGTAATCGATCGAGGAAATTAAATTTATTTGGAAAAATATTTAATAAAAATATTATGTTTTTAAATTATACCCCTTATAACAAATCCCCCCCCCCCCCGCAAATTCATCACATTGATACAAAAAATGTGGATAATTGTGCCTCATAATATCCTTTGGTTCCCATGTAGCTTCATCTATTTGGTGGTATTTTTAATATATTTATTATTTGATTATTATTTTTTAATAAGAATTTATATATATGATCCAAAATTATAAAAATTTGTTTTTAATAGAAAATATCATGATCTAGGATTATCACCATTGAGTTTTGCACATGTTATGGATTAGGTAAGTACTTCATCAAGAGTGATACATGGAACACATCATTTAATTGAGAGAGAGTCTATGGAAGTTCCAATAAATAAGTAACCACACCTACTTTGATCAAGAATTTTGAAAGCTATAATATACACAGGGTTCCACTTTCCATTCTTCCCAAATCTCATAATCTTATTCCATGGAAAAATTTTCAAAAAAATTCTCACTAACTTCAATCTTCAGATCACAACAATGATTGTCAGCATAAATTTTCTGGTAACTTTGAGATACATTAATGTTTTTTTAATATATATGACGTTCTTTTCCATTTCTATATCTAGCATACTACCCAATAGCTTTATTTCTCCATCATTATCTCAACACATTGGAGTTCTACACTTCTTTCCATATAGGTATTCATAAGGATCCATCTGAATTCTCAAGTTAAATCTATTGTTGTATGAAAACTCAAATAGGGGAAGGTGTTGATCCCAACCGTGTTTGAAATCAATAGAATATGATATCAACATATCCTATATTATATCAATGGTTATCTCATACTTACCATCGATCTAAGGATGATATATGGAGCTAAAACTCAACTCTATGTTAAGGGATTGCTTAAGGAATCTCTAGAAATTTAAGGTTAACCTCATATCCCAATAATATACAAAAGAATATGGAATGAATGAAACTTTACCACTTCCTTGATTTATATTCTAAAAATATGATCCATATAGAAATATTCTATGATAATAATGATTTTTTCTAACTTTGCAATGTGATTGGAGAAAATAAAAATAGCATTATGGAATTTAGATATTTTGGTGAGGTCGATCGGTGGGCTTGGCGGCTTCTCTCTCCCGGCGATACCTCGTGGAACCGTCGGCCTTCGAGTTTCCCCATCGATGTCGGCCTGCCTCTCGCCTTAATCCACCTTCACTGGATAGGTATTCATTCGGCGGCATGATGAAGGTGCAGCGGTCGGTTTCCAGTTGCCGTGTTTGAGGGTTGCTTCTTCGTCGTCGGTGTGTACGCTAGGTGGTCCGCTGCAGTCTACGAGTTTTTGGAAGGCGGCGACAGGATCTTTGTTCTGTTTTTCGGTTTTTTTCAGAGTCTTCGGCGCTCAGGTGGGCTTCGGCATGGTAAAGGGTTCTTGATCTTGGATCTTTTTCATTACTTTTTTGTTCGAGATTGGATTTGTCTTTTGCTGCTCGCGCGTTTGTTCGGTTTCTGGGTTTTGCGTTGATGTGCTGTGGATGAGTCTGCTCTGGGTTCTCCGTGCCTTGCGTTGTCCGATGGTGAGTATTTTCGGCCGGTTTGAAGGCTGGGTTATGGTTTTTGGTTGTATGGTTTATGAATTTCGATTCCTGTTGCGCTGTCTGAGGGTTTATCAACACGAAGCAGTGGAAACGGTGGTTGTGCTGGTTGAATTTGAACCGGTGGTAATTTCTGACCGTGATGAACTCTGGAATTTTTGATGTGTAATCGTTGCAGCACCGGTGTGAGGTTTGAAATTGTTAGGTTTGATTAATGGGACATTGCACTCTGTTTACTTGCAAGGGATTGGCCCGGATGAGGTTTTGAGCTTGGAGCGTTCTCCTTCTAATCGCTATTTGGATTTGGATGATCGAGAGGGTATGGCGTTTGCCATCGGTACCGGGCCCGTGCATTCTTGCATGGGACAGCTAGCCGAGCAGCGACGAGAAGGTGAACGTTGATTGTATTGTTTATCTGCTAGGGTGGGGCTTTTCCTTTCTCTTGAATTGAAGTGTATTTGGTCTTGATGGTCCTGGCCCATAGAGGCATGGTTGTTCATGAAGTCTTTGATGTTGTTATGGTTTTCCACTTTTTCCTCAAAAGTGCTTTTGAAATAAAAATTTAATTTTCAGCCAAATATGGAATATATAGAACACGTACATGGTTTCTAGACCTTATAATTCCCTCACAATCAATATTTAACTTAGGAATGTTTCTCACCTTCTTATGCAGCTATATTTCTTACATTCGTGACTCTTTAATCATTACTTGGATAGATAGTTGAACTCCCATTTGAGAAAGATAATATTCACCCCCTTAATTCCTACTTTTGAGATTTATCCTTTGAAAATAAATAAACAATAGATATATTTTGACCCTCATCATAGATAATCTTGCATGATCCTTTTGACCCAAATCTTGAGCCACATTGTTTTCTTTCCCATGGTGGTAATATATTAAGCAGTTATAATATTTAATCAGCTCCAAACCTATTTAATGGTGAATATTATAATATTTTTCTATGAATATATGGTTTAAACATTAATGATCAGTATATATAAGACACATTTATCTATGAAGAAAATTCATCCATATCATTAATGAAAAAAATAATACAGTTTACTCTAAATCATGAGTTGGGTAATTTTTCTCATGAACCATCAATTTTCATACATAATAAGTTATAACCATATCATTTTTAAATCCCATGGTTATAATTATGATAAAACATATATTTCAAAAATCAACATAATATTTATTTAATACATTATTTAATAAAATTACAAACTTCATAAAACATCACGTTCTCCCATGGTATGAATTTCACCCTTACATCCCTTGAGTTGTAGGTTCTATCCATACGACCTTTCCAGACATGATAGGTTGTAATTTTTAGTAAAACATTATTAATATAATTCTTATCACATTCCTATAAACATATTGAATATCCTTAAGAATAAAATTAATCATAAATGGTCATATAAACCCTGAAGTTTATCAATATATTTAAAATTATGAAAATATTATTATTAATTAAATAAAACTTCAATTTGGACCTAAGATTTACATATACCTTATTCTGATAAAATTTCTCCAAAAATGTCATTATTCATATTAAAATACCATCAATTAGAACCTAAAAATGTATTTCTATGAATTCTAACTTATAATCAATATTAAACTCTTAAACCCATTATGGTATTTATAACTGTTAAGTTAATCTTACATTACTACATATATGTTTCCAAAATTAAAATAATTCTTAAATTTTTCATGATTCATATAAAAAATACCATTCTTAGAAATAATTATGTAGAATAATTATTGAATCCTAAAACATAAATACTTCAATGATTTGGTATCACATAGGTCTTTCCTTGGTCTAGGGGCTAACACATAGTTTAGGCTATTGACTTAGATAATTCCCATGTTCCATAAAAATAAGATATCAAATTCCTTGGAAATTAATTTCTCTATTACATTCATTTCTTAAAATCAAACATATTCCCCAAATATTTGAGATATTATTCGAGGTTCCTCTTAATCTGTTCATGATATATAATAAGTTTAAAATTCATTAATCTCTATTCATTACCAAATTAACATTCACAAAATTCCATATTCATCTTTTTTGATGAATTAGGAATCTCACCAAAGTTCAAATTGTTAATCATATATCATGATTGATGATTATGAATAATCATAATATCTCTCTCTCTATCCATCAACCAATTTGGAAACTCATAATCACTGAATTGTCAATAAAATTCACTATTAACATGATTCCACCTAGTTCTACTCATTGAATAAAACCACATAGTATATTATGAGAAACAATAATGATAGTGGGAAACCATATAATCATTTATATGATTCCAAAATCATGACAAATTATTTTAAATCTATAACACTTTTAGATTATCCTAAGTAACTCATGGTTATAATCTATTAAAATCCTTCATGATGGTTCATAAAGAGTTTTTTAATTTTTAAAAACGTATCCATCATGAGTGTCAAACTAGGTGTGCAGCATGGCCTTTTATCACCCACTAGGTGAAAATTGATTCAATGCCTAATGATTGTTTTTTTAAGTTTTTCCCCTAGGTATAACTATTTAAGATCCACATTTACTTTTATTATCTCTATAGGGTTGTAATTTCTTGGAAACCACTCCCTCTATCCATCACCAATTTTCCAGGATATTTTACTATACTTTGACATATCCCTTGGGTTCTCACTAAAGTTTTCTCATCCTATTTTTCAATGGTTAACTAAAAATTTATCTGATACCAACAATAGTGACACCATTATTTTTAATCATAGATAAAAAATCATAATATATGAATATTCCTAACTTGAAATAACTATCCCTGAAATAATAATATAGTTATAGTGCCTTTGGAAACTTGGGTAAAAAACATCTAGTTCATAAGTGAACTATATCATCTCACTTAATTTCTTTATAACTAACACCATTTTTAGACTTATCATACCTAAAATATTTTTTCCTAACCTGGGGAAAGAAAACATAATAAAGGGTGATCTCATAATCTCATAAAATGTAAATAAGGGACATATTAATGATCACATAATCATTACAATAGAATAAGGGTACGATAAAATGATCTCGATATTTGAAAACCATACCATTAATATAAAATATCATAATATTGAGTCATATAATAAATCATGGATACATGAAGCCCAATGTAATCAATGAAAATGATCCATTAGATCATAACATTGGAATAAGATATAGATTTTCGATATACACATAAGTATAGAAAATAATTTCCTTAGTAGTCAAGGCTCATTTACAAGGATATCATAGGGGAATGGTTTCACTCACTAAACCATCATAATAGTAATGGTTCTCTACCAAGACTATCATAGTGGACAAAGTCCCTTTATGGAATGGGTTCACTTCACATTCTGATCTTGTTTATCTCATGAGGATAACATCTTTACCCAATGCATTGGAGAGATTTATAATTATGGTCCTTCCCATCACATAATTAATATAAGGTATATGATTACAACAATATTATTAATCCTTCATCATATGATGTTAGGACCAATAGGGGCCTATATACCCTAAGAGGGGGGGTGAATCAGGGTACGGATATTCTTTTTCAAGAATTTTCCTGCCCCACTGGATCTTGACATTTTTATTACAAAGGTCACTTTGTTTGAACTTGTGTGTTTATTATGACCACTTCTTTTCTTCTTTATCTGATGATGATGCTTTAAATGCAATGAAGGCAAGTAAAAAGGTAGACAGAGAGATTTTTACTTGGTTCACCCTCACTGGGATATGTCCAAAGAGAATACAATGGTGATGTGCTGCTATACCAAATCCTCTAAAGCACACTGATGTTTACATGGTTCGGACTAGATCACTTCTATGTCCAGGATCACTAACTTTACAATGTTTAGGGTCAACTCACTATTTTCCCAAGGGTCACTCCATGTTTCTCTCTCTCTGGCTCACTACTAGTGCTGAGGATCACCTTCTTCCTCTTCCTTTGCTCACTGCTCTAGAAAGGATCCACTAAAAGTTTATAGACTTGTAGGCCTCTTCATTATCACTAATGAATACATCTTCTATTGTATGTGGATTCTCTATTAAATTCCAACTTTCACCCATAGATGATTCTCACTTTGCACCGAAGGTATCAGGCAATCTTCCAGCTTTCACGCAGCCCTGAATCACTGTCGTGAAACAACCTTACTTGGTGCCCTTCTCTAAGCTGGCGCACAAGTCTCACCACGCGTGTCCAAAACAGCGCACAATCCCACCTCAACCACTTACATGACACAAGCTTCTGCAACTCCAAACTTGCACGACTCACACCCTTTACGCCCAAACCAATATTGGCGCGAAACCAACAACTTTCGCGCTTCTTCAAAATCTGGCACACAAGTGTCCCCAACCATCTTGCATGACACCTTCTTATTCAACTAAAAACTTGCGCGACTCACTTCCTTTCTCTCCCAAACCACCTTATACGTGAAACCATCACCTGACGCGCAACTTATACTTGCGCGACCACACACCAATTGCAGGACCACCACACCTACGCGACGGGAGCTCTGATTTTTCTAAGTGTTGTAATATGCACTGATTGAGGAGGGGTCGACCTTTATTTATAGGAATTTGGACACCATGTGCGACATCGCGCAAGTCTCCCCTCGGCACGCATGTTTCGGTGCGCAAGTCTCTGCCGCACAACTCACTTGCGCGACCAACTCTAAAACATGGGCGCCCCTTATCCCTTTTCCATATTTTTATTTTTTGATCTTGAAAAACATTAGGCACGCAAGTTTCCACTCCTTCAAATACATGGCGCTCAAGTCTTTTTCCCAAAACCACTTTTCTCCATTTGTCGATTTTTAGGCCCAAAAATTTGGCAAACACTGGAAAACGACGCCACCTTGTATCTGCTCTTTTTGTACCACCTCCAGATCATCAATTCCTTTGTCGACATTCTTGAATCAAAAATAGATCGTTAAGCACAACCTATGAACTCGACATGCCACCATGAAATCCCCTTTTTCAATAAATTTTAATGTCATGGTTTGCTTTGTCAAGAATCACAACACAGATGTCCTACTTTGTCAACAAACACAATCACCTCAAAAATGTTTCAATGATGCCTTGAGGGATTTTTTCCCAATATATGATAACTCAAGAAAAGTAATTTGGTTTCATAATTATTTCATCATGACATAACTCATTGAAAATAAATAGGGTTCATAATAACATCATCTAATTTTCATACCATAACCAATGGAAAAGAAATGGGTTTCCTAAATAGCTTTTTCAAATTTACATAAATATATAGATAAAGAATAAGGATAGTACACTTTTATTAAACCCCCTTTAAATATTATGTATCATAATAGTATATCATCTTAGATAGAAAATTATTTTAAAATATCACTTAAAATTTTAGGGAAATAACATTTTCACTTTGAAATCACTTATTTAAAATCTAAAAAAACACTAAATATTACAGAAAATTTTTTCTTTGAAAATAACCATATAAAAGTATAAATTAATCTTTAATTCATTTAGAATTCATGATGGTGGTAAATTCCAATCATTACATATAATTAAAAACAAATATTTCTTTCACATTTTAGAAAAAATTTCAATAATACCTCATTCAGAAAATAACAAGAAGTTTAATTTTAAAATATTTATTAAAAATTACAACATGGTTAAGAATTAATTTAATAATATTTTTAGAAGATTAAAAACATTATAATTTTTTTTAGAAAACATGGACATTGAAGAAAAATAATTTTATACTAAAGAGACAAATAATGTTGAGTTTTCCTTAAAAACATTAAGTTGGAATCATGATTACATATAAAGAATAAAATGAAAGGAAACATATAATTTATATGAAAAACTTGATTGTAATAAAATTCATAATCTTATTTATAGATAGATTATAATATTTCATCACTATAAGTATAATAATAGATAATAATGATAAACAATGAGATTGTATCATAAAATACTACCACTTTTGCAACTTTTTAAAAGTATGCCCATGAAAGAAATAATATTGATGTAATTTATATCCAATAAGTTTCATGATAAGGATCATAAAAAAATTAATTGGATGTATATAAACTATAAAAATTAAATGAGCGGTAATAATGTCATTTTTAAAACATAAATAATAGTGAGATAAAACACTCTTACCATAAGTCTCGACTTCCTCCATACATGTTTGAACATCCATTATAATAAACATAGGTGTATTATAAATATATTCCAAAAACAAAATAATACATATTATACCAAATATGATTTACTTATAAGAATCATCGATAGAAATTTAATAATTATATATGTATAATATATATTTATTATATACATATTTAGAGTCATACATAAAATTTAAAGGTGTTAAAATGACTTGTGATGTTTATATATACGGTCGGTCATACATACGCTTGAATATTATTTCAATTTTCTCAGAGGATGGAATAAAATAAAGATAAATACTTATTAAAATTTATAAAATAATTTTTATATCACATATGTCATATATATACATTAAATATATTCATACTTCCATCCATTTCAAATTAAAATGAAAACCATATTTCATTGCTTCATGGAGCTGGGAGTCCAAACGTACACACAAATGATGTTATCATTTTATAAAGGATTTGAAGGTAAGAAGGTAGATGTGTTATTATAAATCTATAATTATAATTATGTTATAAATATCATATTAATATACTTTAAATACATCATTATTTCCACCCATGATAAGAGGTGATGGAAAATGAATGACATCGGTTCGTGAGGTTGTAGTCCTCCATACACACGATCGAGAGTTTATTTCTCATTTGATGGAGGAGGATATGGATATGGGGTATTCTAATAACATAATAAAATATAATTACATTTTAAATAATTATTATATTATTATATTATATTTTAATACGATATGAGGTACAAGGAAGAATAAACAATACTAAAAAGCCCGGTTAAGAATGATACCTCTTCTTTAGACAACCTATTTATGTTTTCACCAAAAGACTATATTGGAGGGACTCTTAAAAAAACTAACACATATATGACATGATGGGGTAATTAAGAAATATATTTTTGTAGGTATTATACAAAAAAATTATTTTTATGTGTGGATAGGAGAGGATATGGGGTTCCCTATTGTATGTTAGGTAAAGGACACACATGGAATGTTTTAAAAGAAAACGCTTTATCTACATATTACAAATACCACAAGGCTAAAATAATGGATAAATCATGGAAATTATCATAAATACGACTGAAATATATCCATAAAATTGTAAATTTTCATGCTTTTAAGTCATTATTTCCCTTAAAAATGTTTTTTAACCCCATGGTAAACTCAATTTAACTTTAACCGTTGTAATTAATTTTTACTATTTTACTATTAATTGTGAAAAAAAATTAATTTTAAATTATTATATAATATGAATTATATTTAAAAAAAATATGGAATATATTTTACAAAAAATAAATTTAAAAAACATGTAGAATTTTTTTTAAAATTATACCCGTATACATAATGAAAAATTATATTTCCAAAGAAACGGTTTCCATATGTATAAAAAGTTTTAATATAAAAATTAAATATGAAATTGATAAAAATAACCTAAATTTTATTAATAATAAAATCATTTAACAAATTTTATGTTTAGAACATTCTTAAAATACAATTTGTGTTTCTAAATACTTGAAATGAAAAGGCAGTTTTTGATAAATATTAGTACTATTCACTATTCACTAAAAGAATAATATTTTTAGAATGTTTTCCAAAATTAATTCAAAAATAATTTTTGAATGAAAATTTAAAATATTAATTTCAATTTTTCAAAAAACCTTCAAAAATTAGAATATTTTATTTTTAAAATATTTGCGAAAAATGTGACGAAACTATTTCTTAGACACAATTCTTTTTAAAGCATAAAACTATATAATTACTCCCTCATTACATGCAAAATTATTTGATGAATGATAAAACATTTTATAGAATATATAAAATATAAATTTGATTAAAATCATTCACTGATAGTGATAAATTTAATTTATTAATATAACTAATTGAATGGCTCAGGCTGCAATCAATTAGTATAAGTGTTAGTCAAGAAAAATAAAATTATATCTTAAACCTTTCTAGGTGTTTAATGATCATATTTTCCCATTATATGAATCAATTTGTGGTAAAAACATCATTAATATTCATATAATAATGATCACATAGAGGTGGTGGATAATATGGTAGAAATCAATGCCCATCTCTAACTATTCCTACATTGTTATCTATTTTATAGAAAAAAACTTCTAAAAGGTCAGTTAGCCAACAGTAGGAAGTAAATTGACCTCAGTAGTTCCTTAAATGTGAAATTATTTTCATGTAGTTATTATGTATATATTTTAGAAAGATTTCTCTTATTCCAAAACAAGGGTGTGTCTCTACCAATAAATCATCAACTGTTGATGCTCGCTCAAGGAATCTAATGTAGATGGGGGATTCACTAAGGAATAACCCTATATCAAATATCACTCTAGAGGCATCATTAAAAACCCCTAATATTAAATATATCCATATATAACTACACCAAAGGTTTACCTCACATTTGAACCAAACACACACACGGTCATGGTCATACTACTCAAAGGAGGATCTAACATCTTCTAGACTGAAACCATATTGAACATCACTATAAATAAAATATCAAACAAGATATCAAAATACAACCAAGGTATTTTATCATCATTTTGAGTTTGTCTAAACATAAACCAATAGATCATTACACTAAAAAGATAAATCTATAAACTAACTATAATCAGGACGACAAGTACATAGACCTAATCATAAATGCATGCCACATTTTGCATCCTATTATCTATCACCCAAGGATTTAGTTGGCCTAATAATTCCTAAGGTATATGATAGAGTTAATATTTTCTAAATTTCTTATATGTATTTCAAATATTTGAATCCCCCCAAATGTATCAATTTAAGTTTAATTACATCATTTTTGGATTTATATTATGTTTTGTGTTAAAATTAGAAAGTTTCCTAATTTTGGGAATTTAATAGATTTTATATGTTTTGGAAATTAGACCATATATTTTATAATATAATACCAATTTATGTGATTCTGTTTTTGTAGAAACCCTAGAATTTCGGGATACATCTTTTTCTTCTGGGGTATGATATAATTCGATCATCAATAGACCCAAAAAAATAAATTAATTTGGAGAAAGATTCTAGACGACCATGTGGACCCCACATCAGTTAATCCATCATAAATCGGTCATAATATCTCCGATTAAGCTGATTCCAATTTTAATGGTCAACCAATTCAGATATTTGTATCTATATTGAATATCATGGAGATTGAAATTAATTAAGTTGGGTATTGGATGGGAAACATTGAAGGATTTTTTTGGAAATCTCACTAAGAAATGGTCAACCTCAATAAATATTACATATATTTTTCTGTAAATGTCCAATTAATTTTAGATTTGGAGGACCGAAAGAAAATTTGATTTGGATAATTCTATAATAATGGACCTTTGTGTGATTAGAGAATAGGGGTGCCAACCAGGAGCAAACCTTCTGAGGATAGAATCAGCTGGACCATTTTTCTTCTTTTCTCTTTCTTTCTTTTCTTTTTCAATGTTTTGTAATGCCATATCCTTCCCCATAAATCTATATTACCTTTACCATGGTGGAGTAATCATTTGAGTGATTGGGTAAGGGTAGGGTTTATATTTTTTAATGCTTGAGTTTGTGCACTTTATTGAATAAAAATTCTATCTCTTTTCTACAATGTTGTTTTCAATTTCATATAGCGGGTTTTATTATCAAGTACGATCATATTTGATTTTTCATTCTGTTATTGATTTTTTCTTTGGTAAATGATCATTATCTCACTACAATAGGTTTTGGTTTATATATGATTGAATAGACCCATGCTTAGTGGTGAAGTACTCGGTTATCGTCAGTACGTGTGGAAGTGGTGGTGAATGTTTTTGATTGCTTTGGATAAACAAGACCTGATTGGGAATTGCTTAATTAAATTAAGGATATTTACTACAAATCTACTTCACATGGAAAGATAGTAGACCAAACTGAGATCTTGGTGAGTAATTCTCTCACTATCACCATTCGACCAAAGGAGTGAGTGGAAATGATCGTGGAATCTCACTTTAAATAACATAGCAGAAGAGGTTTGAATAAAAATAAACCAGGATAGCATTACAATTAGAAAATCAACCCCGACCAAATCACCCTTCTTATATCATAGTTATTAATATTTTATTCAGTTAATATTTTTCATTTCATTTTAAATTTTCTTTCCAAAACTAGTTAAATCTCAGAAACCACCCATTTTTCCTCTAATTAAGTGAAGAATGTAATTGTTGTGCAGTCCTCTCTGGAGATAATCTAGGTTAACCACTTTACTTCATTTTAACATAGGTAATATTTTTTTTATCACACCCCACGATAGGAACATGTCAAAACTTGGTGTCGTTGCTGGGGAGGCTATACCAACAATCCATTTTTGAATACTTGACTTTTTAAAAAAATTTAAAAAAACATAAAAAATATTTTTCCATGATGTTCTCAAATTATTTTTTAGTTAATTCCTAGAAAAATTATCCACAAGTGAATGAAACAATTATTGAACCACCTTATTCTATATAGGATAGTGTTTCTCTTTTTTCTAAATATATTAGGGGAGCTCAAATCCAAATAAACAAGGAGGATGAATTCAAGGATCTCATTCAACACCTTAAAGAAAACCTTGAATACTCAGTATTGGAGGGATTGGCCAAAGAATTAGTTGAACTCCATGAGTATTTTCTAGAATTTTTCATGAAATGGTTGAGGTGCAATAAGAAGATGAAGTTCGAACAAAAGATCAATTACATGAACTTCGGGAATAAATACAGGACCTAGAGAGAAAAATGGAATGGCTAATTGAATATGTTCACACACCCCAAGAGAAACCTAAACCCAAACATGATCCATTAGTGGAAGTGGATTCCCCGCTAATCCTTGATGTTTAAGAACATAGGGAGACCATGATGGAATTAAAAGAAGATTCATTTTTTCTCTTATCAACCATTTCCGGAGAATACTTATAAAGAAGATGTGCCTTATGAAGTAAGTATGGGAGATAAACAAGATCTAGATGAGTTCTGGAAGGAGTGTGAGGGACTACTTGATCCCCATTTTCCTCATAATGTAGATGATCTAACATCATTTCAGGAATACACCACCTACATGGTGGAATTTTAAGTGAATATTGAGGAGCTTGACTACCTGCATCCATATTCTACCACTCTACTCCAAGATGAACTTCCCACTGAAGAAGCAATTGAAGCTGAGAAAACTCAGGGAGATTATCTTTTCATGAACTCATTCTATTCTAATTTTATTGAAACTAAATGGAGTATCACCTCCCCTTGGTTGAAATTTTCATATTCAGATAACTCATGTACTGTCTTGGTGGATGATGAAGAAAATGAATATGCGCTTAAAGAGGAACATATGGATCCCCTCAAACATGTTGATTGTTTATTAGATGGATTTCAAGAGGCAATCCTCATGGATTTTACTGAGGAAAAAGAGACATATGATTCTTACATTGAAAGGGAATATTTCGATATTGAAACTTCATGCTTTAAATTTTTTCAAATAGAATTACACTCTGACATTTTTTTGGATTATTCAATTGATGCAGCATACATATAGAAATCACTAGAAAATGAAGAAGAAGTTGTGCAATTGGAAAACAGGAAAGATGATGACTCATTCTTTGTCCTACCCCCACCAATAAAGTTGTATCTTATTATCCTAGGGGTGGATTTTCTGTACTATACTCATGATGTCCTCAACAAAAATTATGAAGAACATGATTTAAATATGGATTTTTGTTCGTTCGTGAGAAAGAAACATCACCCACCATCAGATTGGGGATAACCAACTGAAACTACCCATCTGTAGGCAGTCAAAACCTAGGGCCCACATGGGGGTTTAAACCAATATCAATGTTTCTTTTATCATCCTATTTATATTTTCATTTATTTCAATAAATGTCTTATGTTTTCTTTTGTTATTTTTCTTGCAGGCTATCAGTGTGAAACACTTAAGAGCTTAACTCAACATTTCACTATCAATAAATTAGGTAGTACCCCTCCTTTACACTTGCTTATTGATGTGATTCATTTTAAATTATACTTACACATTATGTCCACTTGAATGCATTGAGGAAACTGCATCATTTATATGTGGGGGAGGGAACCTTTGTAGTTTAGGATTTTTATTTTGGGTTTGTTTTTCAAAAAAAATCTGTTTTTCGTGTTTTTGAAACTTTTGAGCTGAAATTATTATCATTGAAATTTTTGAAACCCATACCATTGAGTGACACAATTTATTCCATGAAACAGAGCATAAATGAAAGCTGAGAATAATTTTTTTTCAAGTTAAATTCAATTGGAATTTCATAAACAGTACACTAAATTTTGAACCCCATGCCATATTTTACTGTCTATATCTTTGAAATCAATTTTTTGTGAGGCTTATGAACCATTTTTGTCATATTCTTTACATTCACGTTATTTCTTGAGAGAACCAGACTATGCTTGTCTTAACCAGAATTTGATTTATTCCTTTCAAAACTTAAGGGTTTAGGGTATATGTGTTTTAAATGATTGAGGAATTTATTTGGTTTTAAGCCCCTTTTCAAGATAATCCCTTTAATTTTGGCCCACCCTATACATTTAATCCTTTTAGCCCTTAAAATCAATGAACAACCTATTAGATTAGTAACATTACAAGCCCATTTTCCATATCCAACCTGCTCTTCAAGTGAAATTGCACGATCTAGTTGAACTTAAGTGTGGGGGGAAGATTTATTGTGTTTTTCTACCTCATTTGGTGAATCTCTGGGTGGAAAATCAATTGTTTAAGAGATTTACATGCTGGTGAAAAATCATTCTTCTGAAATCTATGCCTTTTCTAGAGCATTCATGAAAAGAGAAGTTGTGCCTTTTCTGGAGCTTCTATTGGAGGAAGAAATCTATGCCTTTTTTGGAGCATTCAAGACAAATCATGGTTGATAAGAATAAGATTTTTTCTGTTGTTATCATGATGGTGGAGCCTATTTTCTACAAAGGGGAAGATAAGGAGACCATACTTGTGTGAAAATTAGAATCTTTCAATTTTTCTTCAAAAAGAGCTAAGCCCTCCATTTTCGGCTTCAGAAATTTTTTTATCATCAAAATCCTACCAACTAGAAGCCACAGAACAACCTAAAAAAGTACTCATGAGAAACACATGTCCTTGACTCACATCGGGTGGATAAGTAGGAGTTTTTCAAACCTATGGTGACCCTTGCATTGGTTTGGATGAGAAAACCATATTGAAAATTGATATTTGTGAGATGAGAGAAAATTCATGAGAGGTAGGTGTCTTGTATGCATGGGAGGAGAAATGAAGATTAAAAATATTTAATGATATAAATGGAGAACATGAACTAATTTTTTTTATGATGCATGATATCTTTTCGTTTCATGGTGTGGATTTGGTAGATCTCATTGGTATGCGTTTTGAATTTTCTTTGATTCTAATGTTTATTTGTCTGGGAGACCAAGTGAAAAGTGTGGGGGAATTGATAGAGTTAATATTTTATACATTTTTATATGTATTTTAAATATTTAAACCCCCAAAATGCATCAATTTAAGTTTAATTACATCATTTTTTGATTTACGGTATGTTTTGTGTTAAAATTGGAAAGTTTCCTAATTTTGGGAATTCAACAGATTTTATATGTTTTGGTAATTCGACCATATATTTTATAATATAATCCAAATTAATTTGATTATTTTATTAGGAACCCTGTAGTTTAGGGCTAAATCTTTTTCTTATAGGGTATGATATAATTCGTCCATCAAGGGACCCAAAAAATCAATTAATGTGGAGAAAGATTATGTACGACCATGTGGACCCAACATCAGTTAATCCATCATAAATTGGTTATAATAGCTCCGATTAAGGTTATTCAAATTGGAATGGTCAAACAATTCAGATATCTGTATCTATGTTTAATATAAAGGAAATTGAGATTAATTATGTCGGGTATTGTATGGGAAACATTGAAGCATGTTTTTTGGAAATCTAACTGAGAAAAGGTCAACCTCAATAAATATTACATATATTTTTCTATAAGCTTCCAATTAATTTCAGATTTCGGGAACTGAAAGGAAATTTTATTTGGAAAATTCTATAATAAGGGACCTTTGGGGGATTCTAGAAGAGTAGGCACCAACCAGGAGAAAGCTTTCGGAGGATAGAATCGGCTGGACAATTTTTCTTCTTTTCTCTTTCTTTCTTTTCTTTTTCATAGTTTTGTAATGCCTTATCCTTTCCAATTAATCTTTATTACCTTTAATGTGTGGGGTTAAAATTAGATTTATTGGTGAAGGTTAGTTTTTCTATTTAGTAATTATTGAGTTCGTTCACTTTATTGAATAAAAATTCTATCTCTTTTCTGCAACGTTGTTTTAAATTTCATATAGCGGGTTTTATTATCAAGTGTGATCGTATTTGATTTTTTATTCTGTTATTTATTTTTTTCTCTAGTAAATTATCATTATCTCCCTCCACAAGGTTTTTGTTTGTATATGCCGTAATAGACTAATGCCTAGTGGTGAAGTACTCAGCGATCGTCAGTATGTGTGAAAGTGGTGGTGAATGTTTTTGATTGGTTGGGATAAACAAGACCCGATCGGGTATTGACTATGTCAATTGAGGATATTTACTACAACTCTCATGCACATAGAAGTAGAGTAGACCAAACTGAGATCTTGGTAATGAATTCTCTCATTCTCATCATTCTACCAAAGGAGTGAGAGGAAACGATCGTGAAATCGCACTTTAAACAACATAATAGAAGAGGATAGAATAAAATAAAACAGGGATAGAATTACAATTATAAAACAAACACCAACCTAATAACCCTTATCATATCATAGTTTTTAATATTTTATTCAGTTAATCTTTTTCATTTCATTTTTAATTTCCTTTCCAAAACTTGTTAAATATCAGAAACCACCCATTTTCCTCTAATTAAGTGAAAAACGTAATTGTTGTGCTCTACTCTATAGAGACAATCTCGGTTAACCACTTTACTATATTTTAACATAGGTAATATTTTTTTTGTCACACCCCATGACAGGAACATGTTAGTACACGTTAATGGAATGAACACTTTCATAACATTAACCTATAGAAAATCTCATCTGAATATTTTAGAAACAGCCATTTACTCCACATAATGTCTAATTTAATCTTATACAGTGAAGTAATTACCCAATTATCATGGGAAAATATGCCTTAAAATAAGGATACAAAATCAATGTCTCGTCAAAAAACTAATTAATAGTGATGCGATCATGCACTAGTATGGTTTTTTCAAGAAAATTCCTCTGAATATAAGATTTTTTACTATAGTGGATTCCTTTATTCAATTGAATGAACCCATGATTATTAGATTATATCTATGTGACCTTATATATGAAGAATAAGAAATAAAAAACTAAAAATTATAAGATGAATGTACTATCTTTAATATACACTATAAATCATGCCTCATAGTGTTTAGTTGAACATTATATTATCAAAGTCCTAGTGTCAGGATATATGATTCATCACACCTATAATTGGTTACCTAGTCTGAAAACTGAACTAAAAATTCGTTAACCCAATTGATTTAAATTCCAATACTAATCCTTATCTGATAATAAATCTCAAACTCCATCATTATGAATCAAATGAACTGATACCATTCTAACATCACTCGGTCCTCTAGGCCCCCACCTAGTTTGGTGGTATGCCTAATTTTGTACCCCAAGCCTACATCTAATAGGTTAGGGGATATCGATTTTCACCAAAAATTCATAAACATAAATGGGTTTCCTTATACAATATTTAATTATAATATATATGTAACTCAAATAAACAATAATTATCGAATAAAAACTATAAATATATATAAATAACATTACTATATAAAAAATCATGATGAGACTTTAGTTATACAGTACATCTCCTAGAATGAAACCCCTAATAGAATACCATTACAATGTTAATACCACCAAGAATTTAAACACATAAAAATGGGAAAACATATCCTCACTAAAAAAATACATTAAAGATTATTTCAACAACAACTTTCACTTATAATTATTACTAAGTTCCACCAAGAATATTCCATGTATAATAAACTCAATCTCTAAGTACAATAATACCATCACTTATCTGTCTTACATTTACATAGATATAACATGTGTGGGCATGAAGCCTTTATAGTGTTATTTTTAAACACACCTTGAAGGATTAAACATAAAAACAAAAGAATATTTAAATAACATGTAAACTGAAGGCCTTGTTATAAGAGTGAAATTAGAAATAATGAAACATTTATATTCATTATAAATAGAAAATTCAAGGTCACAGGGAAGTCTCATCATTCTCAACTCAATTCCATAAAGGATAAAATCACTCTAGAAACTAGGGCTTCAAAAAATAATGAATGTCCCATTAATTATTATTTTGACAATGTAATTTTAAATCAAAACTTCTTGTATGTCAAGTGTATCAAAAGAATCCATAAATAATAATTTCCCAACATCAAAAAGTATTCATGAGGAAAGGAACGTGAGATAATTTTATAACCCACAATTTCTAAATAATATATCACCTTATATCTCATTTTCCACTTCTCTAAAACAAAAGAATAGAGCTATGAATAATTTAAGGAATGTGTTTTGATTAGGGGAATGTCTTCTCCTATTGTGAACCACATCTTGATATATAGAAGGAAACTAACTCTCTAGATCTTGGATCATTCTCCAATACTCAAGGATATATCAAAAACCCATTTAATCATATTCTAACCTTCTATATCATCACTAAATCTATGATGGGATACCCACACCTCACTGAAGAGTATAAGAGAGTCTAGGAGGTAATAACCCTTATAGAGGACCCTCACATTATCATGTGAAAAGTGAATAGATTGAGAGGGTAACTTTCATGTCAAAATAATTTGAAGATAGACAGGAGAAGGGGTGAATTGTGTCCTTTTAATAATCTTTGACTAATTCATTTTTTATCCCTCATTGTATATTATGAAAAAAATCAGTGTAATATAAATTAAGAAAATTATATAGTGGAAAAATTGTGAAGAAGAACACAACAGAGTTTATAGTGGTTTGGGGCACAAAGATCCCATTATATGATTCAGGCGTAGCAGAATCATGTAATGGGTGGTGCCCAAAATTGAATTTTTTTCGTGATCGACGATCAATACTAGATCTAAATGATGATAAACACACTTATCTATAGAATTGGATCAAAAAATAAGACATGAGTAATCACAAAGGAACTAGAGAGAGGATTATCACGTATTATTTATAATAAATTTAATTAAATTAAGATTAATTTTATGGAATTATTTTTTTATTGATGAATCTGCTGATAGATCTATACTTCGCTATTGTTATTTTGTAGTAATCAAGTACATATTCCATATAGAAGTGATCCACATGTGTTCCATGAATTTACAGATATCGTTGAAGGAATCATCAGGTGCTAGTAAGACAGATCCATACGCTAGTGTCATCCACCTTTGATCACTTATGAGAATCTCTTCCAAAGTGTTATCCTTGATCTACTGTACGAATATATTACTTATTCTTGGGAGTTTTCTTAGAGATGAGACCTCTCTTGGGCATGAGAGGATTCTCCATGATTGTCATTCACAACCAAAAAAATGAATTGGATTATTGAGAAAATTATATAAATGGGTTTATATATATATAGTGTTAAAATGAAATTATAGCACTACTTACCTTATTTATTTATTTATTACCTAAAAAAACCATGTGAAATCATAATATTATTATTATTATTTCATGACACATTCATAACTTGAAAATTGTATTAAATATTATTTTGTTAAATATTATTCAATATTTTTTATTTCTCAACGGACCTAAAAGCCCAGTCATCCATTCCAACATATTTAATGAGCCTTTAATAATGACTCTTTATTTATTAAATAAAGATCAACTCATTAATCTCTAATAAATAAATAAATATTATATTCAATAAATAGAAAATATTTATTTATTAAATATTCCACCCACATTATATTCTCTTGAATAACTCGTGACATAATATATTTGATTAAGAATAAAGGAATAATTATTAAAACAAGTTTGGGAATAATATTAATTCAACTTATTAAATAATAAATAATAATATATTATTTAACTAAGATTATGGATACACTATGTGTGTGACCTTGTAGGCGTCTTTCTTAGTGGAAATAGGAGAAGATGCCTAAATCCAAGGTTAGCATCTAGCAACACGCCAACACACCCATAAATAATAAAGTTAATGCTACAAGGAAATATTGCCTCATACAATTCTTACTGTGTAATATAATCTCTTCATAATAATATCTATAATCAAGCTGGTTTCATGCTGGATACATCAACTTATATGATTGATGTCTCTTTCTTTGAATTCCTAGAAAATAAACTTTACTATTGAACACTATGGAAATGTATTTATTTTACAATATATCATTTCCATAAAACGGCCTGAGATATCAAATTCCTTTAAAACAAAAGGCACAATTTCTTTCCCACATTATTCATTAATGTAATATTACTAATGATATACCCACTATATCTTACCACACCACAAACATATGCTATCATGGTTTTGAACAATATATAAAAGTACACAATTCAGAATACTCATTAATAATAATCTTAAAACCTAAGGACCAACACACATGCCCTTAGATAGAAACATCTAGTGACACATATAAATGTGGATTTACTATTTTGCGGGTTTCATTCTTATAATTTCTTACTAGATATTACCAAGGGATTACCCCATGATAAGGTTCCTAAAATTCCAATGAGACACCACACTTGATATCCTATATCATTTGTGTCCCACAAATTATATCATCCGGCTATAGAACATATATTCAATAATAGTTTTGTAGCACTTTCAAGTTATCATCATAGTGAGGAACTAGTATGTCCTTTTAGTGTGAAAACTACACTTTGCACATTATCATGTACTATGTTACACAGAATAACAATCATGCTATGATAAAGTGTTTATTAATATTAAAAAATTGAATAAAAGTTATAATAAATTACATAGGAGTTGGTTCAAGGGAACCAACTCCAACAGAATCTCAATTTCACTAGATCCAACTATTAATAACATCCAGTCCACTAGATATCACAAGATATTTATGCTTCTGACAAGATAGTCCTTTATTCAAGGGTTTTTTAAAATTCTCTTCCATGGGTACTCTTTTTATTACGACTTCACCCCTCTAGTATAACCCCCCCAGGAGGTGATACTTTCAGAGTATGTTCTGTATCCACTGGTGTGACCTTGGATCTTTTGAAAGGTACATCACTGTATTATTATCACAATAAAATTGGATAGTATATTTAATATTATGTACCACATCAAGAAACTAGACAACATTCTGAATCCAACAACTTCCTCCACTGCCTCAGAAGCAACTATATACTCATAATCCATTGTAGAATAAGAAACAACTAGCTTCTTTAAACTCTTCATACTCACATCACCTTTGTTAAGATAGGGAACATATCCTAATTATGATTTCAGATCATTTTGGTCTTTCTGAAAACTATAATTTGTATAACACCTGATGACCAACTCCTTGTCTCCTCCATACACAAGTAACATATCCTTAGGTCTTCTCAGATACTTATGGATATCCTTAACAACATTCCAATTTTGTTCTCCTATATCGAATTAATATATGCCTACCATGATTATTGAATAGTAACAATAAATTCTAGTATATTACATGGAATACATGATTGATCATATCCCTGAATTGTATGGGATCTTACTCATTCTCTCTTTCTTGTGTTTTATCTGAGGATACATTCTCTTATAAATATGTAAACCATGTGAAAATATAACCAATAACCTCTTGGATTTTTCAATACAAGATATCAATATTATCTAGTCAACATATGTATGTTGACCTAGTCTAAGAAGCCTCTTAGATCTATCATGAATGATCATGATCCCTAGAATATAGGTTATCTCACATAAGTCCATCGTGGGGAAACATTTGTTTATCCTCTCCTTAATAGACTATAAGACTGGTATTTCATTTCCAACAAGTAATATGTCATCAACATGAAATCCTAGGATAATGACATCATTTCAATGGAACCTCTTTTAAACACACAACTCACATTATTTCTTACCGAAACTAAATTATTTTATGCCTTCATCAAATCAAAATTTTCATGTCTTGGATTCTTGATTTAATACATTAATGGATCTCTATAACTTGAAAGTCCTTTGGCATCACCAGAAGTCAAAAACCCTTATGATTGTGTTATATATACATCTTCATGAAAGTTCCCATTATGGAATACAGATTTTATGTCCATATACCAAATAACATATTCATGGTAAGCTGTTATAGTAAGTAAAATTATAATGGATTAAAACATGGAAACCAAATAAAAGTTTCATCTTAGTCAATTATTTGATGTTTTTTAAACACATTATCTACTATGATTTATTTATAGGTATTTAATTTATTTTACATTTCCAATTTCCTCTTGAATACCGATTTGTATCCAATGAGATTTACATAAACTAGTTCATTAACCATAACCAATACATGGTTCTGATACTTGTAATCCATTTGGAATTCATGGATTATTGTTATCTATAATCTTATGGGATTTCTACTTCCTCTTTATAAGAGATATTTTAATCATTATCAACCAATAATGATTCACCATCTTCTATGACAAGAAAACAACATCTCTCTAGTTCTTCAAACTCTCTTATGATTATGTTAAGCACTTTTGTTTTAGAAAAAACTTCTTTTATGGGGACATGTTGAACCTGATCCTACTCCATCTCTTGTATATCATGAGCACCAACATCATCGAAGTCAATATTTCTCCAATGATCCTTTTTGAGGATGTGCTCCCTCTCAAGAAAAATAGCTTGTTTGGGGACATTAATTTTCTTATATGAGGGACTGTATAGGTAGTATCCCTTTATTTCCATGGGATAACATATAAAGATACACTTTAGTACCTAGGGTGACAATTTGTTTCCTGAGAAGGCCTTAACAAACACATTGCAACCCTATACTCATGTGTGTGAAAAAATGAGTTTCTTTACACTCCATAACTCAAAAGGAATTATGTTTGTCACTTTATTTTGTACTTAAATTAATGTTTGTAACACCCCAAGCATCCACGGTATACTTCTCTTTGAATAATACAGTACGGTGTGTTGTACGCAACTTAGAGTTCTAACACAAACCACAACCAATCAAACTAGTCGTTATGAATACTAATACCCACTTTTTGAAATTTTATACATTTTATCCTTCTAAATTGTCTTCATTTTTGAATTCAAAATATCGAAATTATCCTCGGGTGAAATTTTGGTACTTTCGGATAAATTTTATATTTTGATGAATAGTGAAAATTACTAAATTTTAATTAAAAACAACTTTTTTAATCATAATAATTAATAGTGATAAATTAGCAATTTGAGTGGTTTTAAAGTATATTTAGAATATAGTTTTACGATTTAATACAATTTTGTTCATTGGACATAATTTCACAATTAAACCGGACATAAACAAGTGTCAATATTTTGATATTTATTATTTCTTAAAAACACGCTTTTTGTTTTGATTGTGGGAATTGATTTTAAATTAATTTCTGCCACTTATGTGTTTTGAATTTTTAAAAATGGATTCCATATTTGGAATCATTATTTCCAAATTGTTTAAATAGATAACTTTTATTTTTAGACATTTTGAATAATTACTTCGGTAAATATTTTATTTACCATGGTTAAAGGGTAAATCCGGTAAATAAGGGTAAAAAATAATATTATAATTATAATAAATTACCCTAAAACGTGTCCTAACCTTATTTTTTGATACACGTCCCACCATGGGCATCTTTGGGTCGTTTTTGGGACCCCATGGAGCCACTTGAAGGTGATAAGGACAATATATATTAATTAAGTTAATGTAAATACAAAAATGATATAAGCATATATCTTTTAGAAAAACAATTTTTACATAAGGTTATATATGTTATATTTTTTACTATAAATAATCATTATAAAGATAAAAATATTCCAACATAATGTTATATTATTTGTGATTTTTAGACATTTAATAATTAAATTTATTTCTGACACAATAATGATGAAGTATTTTCCTTATTAATGAAAGAATCAAATATTTGTTGTTATAAATGAAAAAATAAATATAATTTTAATGTTTTGATACCATAAACGAATTTTATTGGTTAATGTAAAATTTTAGCATTTCTTAAATGAATTTTTTTCGAATTAATAAAGTTTTTTAGACTTTAAAAAAATTCAATTATTAAATATTGTCAAAATTGACATAAATGAGTTTTTAAAACAAGTATTATATTATTAATTGATATTCTATTCCTAAAAATCTTATGTTCGGAAAAAGGACCTATATCATGATAGTTGTATCATGAATGGACCACTTGGGGGTCTCTTGTATGTATATAGTTAGTTTATTCACAATATAATATAAAAATAAAAAGTGACATGGTAAATGTCAATCTAATTAACTAAGAGTTAAAACTAAAAGATAAGGTTAATATAATGACACAAACCTGTATAAAATCTATTGGTTGAAATTAATTCGACCCCTCCACACCTTATACTTTGAATAATTCAATTTGGATCCATTATAAACCGAATATGAATTTATTATAAAATAATACTTTCAGTTTTTCCTAAAGAGCCCCTCCTCCCCTTATAAAAGGACACCACTTATAACCAATTTTTAACACCTTAAAAGCCTTTTGTTCCATCCAAAGCCTGCCCAAATATTCTCCCAACATCCCTCACTTCAACCTAGAGGACTTATTTTGATCAGAAAGCCAACCTAGAGGTCCTTTTTGATCAAATCAAAATGAAGAACCCGAAGAAGAGGTAATGTTTTCACCACACTCTTTCAAGTTCCTTTCTTCTTCAACTTCTTCTTTCTTTGTTATTTACATTCTAAAATAATAAATCCAGTATCTTTTATTTACTTTGATGTTATTATAAATATGTTACAACCATTTCAGTATTCTATCCATCCTTTGAATAACATGTCACCATACGTGCGTACATACGGTTTACCGTCTCCACGTCGTAGTGTAATTGTTATTCAAAACATTATTATTCAGATGGGTATGATAATGATGTGTAATCTATATAAATAATAAATATAACATGATAATTATTCTTTATATATGATATACCATCCAATTATATATTATTTTAATATCAAAATAATGATATTGTCACTCTTGCGTACGTACGGACTACCGTCTCCACGAACGCGATAAGATTCATTCCCCATAGTATCCATTCAAGAATAATTTTCATTTGATGGTTAAAAATAATGTTTAAGGACTTGATATCATTCTGTATATGAATAATGTTCAACCTATCCATAAAAAACATGACTTATGTAACAAAACATATAAAAGAAAATGACTAAGTTAACACTCGAAACGATGATAATAATAAGATATTATTAACAAAGCAATGTTAAAAGATCATATATGATATCATATTAATGTATATGATTATTTTATAATTCAATAACCACTATTTCACCATTATAAAGTATTTTAACCTACCCTCTACCAAGGAAAAAGTACAATGTAAGGGGTTTCTTATCTCATTTTTAATTCCGTGATATTTCCATTGTTCACCACTTATTTATTGCATGTGGTCGGTGTACTGCCCATTGTTATATTCATTGTGTAATATACTTTAATTTATGGATATTTACATGATAATTTTATGATCCTTCTTTCATTGTTGTATGTTTCTTATGTTACCAAATCGATAAGGGAATTTGAAATTTCAATTTCCACTCATTCAGATTAATGTATACTTCATTGATTATTTTACTCCAAGATTACGTGTGGAATCACTATTCATTTTCTTATGTCATAATTTCTACTCCCCTTTATGTGGATATACTTTTTATGCACATAATCACTCCATTAATAAATTCTCAATTCATCAATATGAACTTAGTAAGAGTAATTTTAACTCAATCTCCATTTATTGAGTTAAATATCCAATTCATTGGTGTTGTTTTTACATGAATATGTGTGAATGTCCTATGATTAATTTACACTAAATATCCAATCATATTAAGTGTATTTATATTTTTCACACATAATTATGTCATTTATTTATCATTAACATAAGGATATGGTCATTATAAGAGATTTCATCTCAATTTACATTCCATTGAGACTTCTTTGTTGTCATACACCAATTCTCTTTTATATGGTGTAAATAATGTAATTTTACATAGTATATAATAAATCCATTTATTCTCATGATATTATTAAGTTTCAATTACCTCAATTATTTTTATTCAATTGTCTCTCTTTTTGTTAGGAACTCTAACTAAAATATCATTTTAAATGTTTTAAAGATTTATTATTCAAAATATTTCTCATTAATGTCCATATTTTAAAAATGGTTTTACGGTTTTATTTATATGGACATTAAAGTTTTAAAATTAAAATTCCTTTTAAAAGTTTCAAAGTGGTTTGGGAAACTTTGATTCAAAAATATATTTCAAAGGGCTTCTTGACAAATAGTGTGACTTTTAAATGTTTTCATGAAAAAGGGGGATATTTCTCTCAAATATTTTTTATGATGATTTTCATCTATGTCAATATCCTTTATTATTCTCGATTGAGGTTAATATGTTACAATAAAATATTCTATATTTTTTTTAATGAGTTATGTTTGATACTGGATATGCTATTTTATATACCATTCATGGTTTGTGGATAAGTTATTGACATTTCGTATGCCTGTTTTAATACGAATGTTTATGTTAAGTTTCAAACTTTTCATATGATGAATGCATTGGACTTAGTAAGTGCTGGGTGGAGCCCTTTATAGATCCTCGATGCATCGGTAGATCTCATGAGAAAAACTATTGTCTTAGCACGAGGCCTTGACAAAATCTTATTTTTAGTCTTGGCAAGAGGCCTTGGCTACATGGTTATGATAGTCTGTAATTATGCATTCTATCATTATAAAAGTGGTTATTGATATTGCATGTGATTATTCGACTAGTATAATATCCATGTGAATAAGTAAATGGAATTATTTCATTTTATTTCTACAATATTATGTTGAAGATCATGTTTAAAAGGCTTTTGTTTTAGTCATACATTTCCTTAAATTTTTATGCTTATTTATAAATGTTTCCGCTATATTGTTATCCTTACTGGGAATTTGAGCTCACCCCTTTCTATGTTTTTTTTCCCAGGATGTGAAGAAATATTTAATGAATGACCTGTGGGGATAGTATAAATGGATATGAGTGTGGAGACAGGATTTTGTTGTAGTTTTCACGTTACGATGTAATGTAAACTTTATGAATGTATCTAGTTATTCCAAGGCTACTAAACTAATCGGTCTTTTGAGACTTGATCTTTTGTGATCATGACAGTGTTATGTAATAATGCACTGAATCTGGGTAACTAGGGTTGGGGATTTATAGTTGGTATTAGAGGAAGTTTATTACAAACCTTGGAAACTAGATTTAGATAAACTCTTATTAGAGCACATAGCCCTAAGATAGACTTTGATGATTTGTATATAAGAACTTTCTAGAATATTGGTATCGTAGAGATATTATGAGGGTTCCAAGCAATACATATCTGTCTGGATATGGGCAGGTAGAGGTGGATCTGGCACAGATGTAACTATGAGTAAAACCAGAAAACACTGCTTTGAGCTAGACTCGAACGGGAACTAGTGCACGACAACGGGCCTTGCTGCACTCTTTTTTATGACACTCCTGGGGGATATGCTTAGGATAATTTACATTTTCATTACAAACTGATTTGAATTAATTTAATATAATATGATAATAAATGACCTTAGTTAATCTTAAGGTGTTTCAAAATAAGAATACAATGTCATGATATTCTCTAAATGATTTTATGACTATTGTTACTCACAAAATACTTTCTAGTTTTTGTCAATGGATGGATTCCAAGGAAGTCATTGTAACTTTGAGAATGATGTACAAGGTTGGAATGGTGGTGTAAATGGGAAATGAAATGGAATGTGGATAGGCATAAAAGATATTGTCTTCATGTCGAATCAGTTTTCCAAAAATATGATCAACAACACATATATTAACCATCTCCCGAACTTAGAAAAGAAGAAAAGGGAAGTGAATGATAAGAGCTCCAGCTATGGAGACCATAGAGAGAAGAAAGGTCAATCTCCATAATGCCAGAAATATGGAAGGAGAGACCCAGGAAAGTGTCTCAATGGAACAAAGAAATGCTTTCTATGTGGGAAAGAAGGCCATAAAGTAAAGAATTTCCGAGGAAAAATGAAGAGTACTATAGAAAAAAATAAAAATGATCCTAAGATTCCAATTATAGTCATTTGTTGTAAATTTAAGGGACCTTGGCATCACCCAAGTCAATTCCCTATTCTATAAGATAACCTCTTGGTAAAGGAAGAACCTATGTGGAAATAAATGGATGGAAAAATGTTTAAAGATATTAGCGCTCTTTGTTTTTGAGATTACTTTGGGTGAATTTTATCTTATATGTGTAACCCTAAAATTTATCATGTGAACATGATATTTGAGGAAGAATTATATTTTCTCTTATGGATATAGTTATAAATAACCATTTGGTTTTATATGATCCTTGAATTTGTGGCAATTAAAAGATATTATATTTTGGGATGAAAATGAAAGGTATGAGATAACATTTGTGGTTAAATTATTTTATGGTCATTTTGAGGAATTTATCTCATTTTGGTAATGTTATAAAATATAGTTTTTGAAAAAGGACAACACACAGACCGTGTGAAAACCCGTCGCATCAGACAAAGATGTGGGAATCGAACCCACAACCAAAGTGTGATTGGGATTTATCACCCACCACTAGACTACGTGAAGTCCCTGGTTAGTGTGACTAATTATTTTTAGTTAAATGATTTTATTGATCAAAAATAAGTTGATTTGGGATCTTATGTCTTGTCAAATGAATACTCTTGGTATAGGAAAATGATTTGGTGATTAAGTGATAAATGTTATTTTTGAAGACGTTCGATTTTTTGGGAACACGATATGCTCAATGAAAATAGAATACTATGGGATTTCATTTGAGGAGTAATGGTGGATTTTTATCTAGGTTTTTATTGTAGATTTATAGTGATTTTGGTTATTTATAGAAATGATTAACCTATAATAGAAAATATGTGATTAGGTTAATTACTTTTAAGTATGTGACATTAAGAGTAGTTGATGACATTTGGATATACAATTTAACGTGGAAGACTACATAACCAAATTCTTCTATGTTTTGAGTTTAAATATTAGTTTGGATTATATTAAAGGATTTTAAGGACAATTTTTTATTGAATGGTATTTATTTAACTTTGGGGTATTGTTTGTTTAATTTTATCAATTAAGATTAGTGTTTATTTCTCTAATGGAATATCATTTTGGGGGATCATCAGATCTTGTACTAACCATTTTGGTTTTGATTATTCTCTAAAGACAAGGTAAATATATAGTTTATCCTTTGGGGATCATGTTATTCCCTATAAGTTTATTCCAGCTCTTCTAGTGTGACCAAGTCTTCTGGAATACTCATCGTTTAAAAATAAGTTAGTAGTAGAAATTTATTAAAGAATTAAACTTTACATAAAATGTAATTATATATCATTATGTACTTAGTCAATATCAGAAATGAATTCCACGTCTTTATGTAATTTAACTTAAAAAAATGTTATCTGTTTACTTTTCCTACTGGGAAACTAATGACTGTTTGTCCCTTCACAAGTTTTTGGTTTTATTGTTGTTAACTTTAGCCTAATCATGTTTTCTATCCTTCTCCATTAAAACTTGACACTTAGTTTATCATTCATATCCATGTTTTTCTTCATGTAATCCTATTATAGGTTATCTCAGGTGACCTTTGTACGTCTCTTTCTTTCTTTTAAAGTTATAATTTTATTGAATCTTTTTTCGATGTGGGACTTTCCATTATATTTTCAAGCCCAATATTCAAAATTTTGAGGACGCAATTTATTGAAGGAGGGGAAAATTTAACACCCTAAGCTTCCACGGTACGCTTCTTTTTGAATAATACAGTAGTGTGTGTTGTACGCAACTTCAAGTTCTAACACAAACCACAACCAATCAAACTAGTCATTATGAATAGTAATACCCACTTTTTGAAAATTTATACATTTTATCTTTAAAAATGGACTTCATTTATGGATTAGGAATATCGAAATTAGTCTACAGTGAAATTTTGGTACTTTTTAGATAACTTTTATATTTTGATGAATAGTGAAAATTACTAAAATTTAATTAAAACCCACTTTTTTAATCAAAATAATTAATAGTGGTAAATTATTAATTTGAGTAGATTTAAAGTATATTCATAATATATTTTTACCATTTAATACAATTTTGGTCATTGGACATAATTTCACAGTTAAAACGGACATAAACAAGTGTCAATATTTTGATATTTATTATTTCTTAAAAAAATGCTTTTTGTTTTGACAGCGGGAATTAATTTTAAATTAATTTCTAACAATTTTTTGTTTTGAATTTTTAAAAATGGATTCCATATTTGGAATCATTATTTTCAAATTTTTTAAATAGTTAACTTTTATTTGTAGACATTTTGAATAATTACTTCGGTAAATATTTTATTTACCATGGTTAAAGGGTAAATCTGGTAAATAAGGGTAACAAATAATATTATAATAAAAATAAATTAACCAAAAATGTATCCTAACCTTATTGGTTGATACATTTCTGACCATTGGAATCTTTTTGTCGATTTCTGGACCCCATGGAGCCACTTGTAGGTGATAAGGACACTTTATATTAATTAAGTTAAGGTAAATACAAAAATGACATAAGCATATATTTTTTAGAAAAACAATTTTTACATATTGTTATATATGTTATATTTTTTACTATAAATATTAATTAGAAAGATAAAAATATTTCCTATATAATGTTATTTTATTTATAATTTTTAGACATTGGATAATTAAATTTACTTATGACACAATAATAATGTAGTATTTTCTTTATTAATGAAAAAATCAAATAATTAGTATTATAAATGATAAAATAAATATAATTTGAAAGTTTTGATGCCATAAAAAACTTTTATTGGTTAAAATGACATGTTATTATTTCTCAAATTAATTTTTTTCGAATTAATAATGTTGTTAACACTTTAACAAAATTCACTTATTAAATATTGTCAAAATTGACATAAATGAGTTTTTAAAACAAGTATTTTTTTTATTAATTGATATTATATTCCTAAAAAATATACGGTTTGGCCAAAGGACTTATATCATGATATATGTATCATTAATTGATCACTTGGGGGTCTATTGGATGTATATAGTATGTTTATTAGCAATATAATTTAAAAATACAAAGTAACATGGTAAATGTCAATCTAATTAACTAAGAGTTAAAACTAAAAGATAAGGTTAATATAATGACCCAAACCTGTCTAAAATCTATTGGTTGAAATTATTTCTACCCATACCCACCTTATACTTTTAATAATCCACTTTGGAGCCATTATAAACTGAATATGAATTTATTATAAAACAATACTTTAAGTTTTTCCTAAAGAGCCCCTCCTCCCCCTTATAAAAGGACACCACTTCTAACCAATTATTCACAACATCAAAGCCATTTGGTTCGTCCAAAACCTTCCCAAATATTCTCTCAACTTCCTTCACTTCAAAATATAGTCCTTATTATGATCATAAAACCATCCTAAGGAGCCATTTTGATCAAATCAAAAATAAGAACCCGAAGAAGAGGTAATGTTTTCACCACCCTCTTTCAAGTTATTTTCCTCTTCAACTTCTTCTTTCTTTGTTATTTACATTAAAAAATAATAAATCCAGTATATTTTATTTACTTTTATTTTATTATAAATATTGTACAACCATATTCAGTATTCTATCCATCCTTGGAATAACAAGTCACCATACGTGCGTACGTATGGCTTACCGTCTCCATGTCGTGGTGTAATTGTTATTCAAAACATTATTATTTGGATGGGTATGATAATGATGTTTAATTGATGTAAATAATAAATATAAAATGATAATTATTCTTTATATATGATATACTATCCAATTATATATTATTTTAATATCAAAATAACGGTATTGTCGCTCGTGCGTACGTACGGACTACCGTCTCCACAAACACGATGAGATTTATTCTCCATCGTATCCATTCAAGAATAATTTTCATTTGATGGTTAAAAATAATTTTTAAGGACTTTATATCATTCTGTATATGAATAATATTCAACTTATCTATAAAAAACTTGACTTATGTAACAAATCATATAAAAGAAAACGAGTAAGTTAACACCCGTAACGAAGATAATAATAAGATATTATTAACAAAGAAATGTTAAAAGAACATATATGATATCATATTAATGTATATGATTATTGTATAATTTAATAACAACTATTTCACCATTATACAAAAGTTTAACCTACCCTCGACCAAGGAAAAAGTACAATGTAAGGGGTTTCTTATGTCATTTTGAATTCTGTGAGATTTCCATTTTTCACCACTTATTTATTGCATGTGGTGTGTTCACATACCATGATTGTTTTCATTGTGTAATATACTTTAATTTATGGATATTTAAATCATCATTTTATGATACTTCTTTCATTGGTGTATGTTTCATAAGTTACCAAATCGATAAGAAAATTTTAAATTTCAATTTCCTCTCATTCGGCTTTCTGAATACTTCGTTGATTATTTTACTCCAAGATTATGTGTGGAATAACTATTCATTTTATTATGTAATAATTTCTACTCCCCATTATATGGATATACTTTTGATGCAAATAATCAATCCATTGATAAATTCTCAATTCATCAATATGAACTTGGTAAGAGAAATTTTAACTCAATCTCCATTTGTTGAGTTAAATATCTAATTCATTGGTGTTGTTTTTACAAGAATATGTGTGAATGTAATCTGATTTATTTACACTTAATATCCAATAATATTGAGTGTATTTATATTTTTCACACATAATTATGTCTTTTATTTATCCTTAACCTTAGGATATGGTCTTTATAATAGATTTAATCTCAATTTACTTTCCATTGAGACTTATTTGTTGTCATACACCAATTCTCTTTTATATGGTGTATATAATGTACTTTTAAAAAGTATATCATGAATCCCTTTATTCTCATGATATTATAAAGTCTTGATTACCTCAATTATTTTTATTCAAGTGTCTCTCTTTTGGTTAGGAACTCTAACTAAAATATCATTATAAATGTTTTAAAGATTTATTATTCAAAATATTTCTCATTAATGTACATGTTTTAAAAATGGTTTTAAGGTTTTATTTATATGGACATTATAGTTTTAAAATTAAAATTAATTTTAATTGTTTCAAAGTGGTATGGGACATTCTGATTCAAAAATATATTTTAAAGGGCTTCTTGACAAATAGTGTGACTTTTAAATGTTTTCATGAAAAATGGGGATATTTCTCTCAAATAGTTTTGATGATTATTTTTATCTATGTCAATATCCTTAATTATTCTTGATTGAGGTTAATATGTTACAATAAAATCTTCTATATTGTATTGAATGAGTTATGTTTGACTGTGGATGTGCTATTTTTTATACCATTCTTGGTTTTTGGATAAGGTATTGACATTTTGTATGATAGTTTTAATATGAATGTTTATGTTAAGTTTCAAACTTTTCATATGATGAATGCATTGGACTTAGTAAGTGACGGGTGGAGCCCGTTATAGCTCCTTGATGCATCAGTAGGTCTCATGAGACAAACTAGTGTCTTGGCATGAGGCCTTGACAAAATCTTATTTTTATTCTTGGCATGAGGCCTTGGCTACATGTTTTAGATAGTATGGCATTATGCATTCCATCATTATGAATGTGGTTATTAATATTTCATGTGATTATTAGACTAGTAGAATATCCATGTGAATAAGTAAATGGCATTATATCATTTTATTTCTACCGTATTATTCTTAAGTTAAAGTTTAAAAGGCTTTTGGTTTAGTTATACATTGCCATAAATGTTTATGCTTATTTATGAAAGTTTCATGTATATTGTTTTCCTTACTAGGAATTTGATCTCACCCCTTTCTATGTTTTATTTTCCCAGGATGTAAAGAAGTATTTGATGAATGACTTGTAGGGATAGTATAAGGGGATATGAGTGTGGAGACAAGATTTTCTTGTAGTTTTCACTTTATGATGTAATGTAAACATTATGAATGTATCTAGTTATTCCAAGGCTAATAAACTAATCAGTCTTTTGAGACTTGATATTTTGTGATCATGCCAATGTTATGTTATAATGCACCGACTCTGGGTAACTGGGGTCGGGGAGTTACAATGTGTATGCCGTAGTTTGTAATTCATTTCTCCAAAAGGATAATGGAATATCTACAGGACTCGTCATTGATCTTACCATGTATTCCAAGATATGGTTCTTCCTTTAAATAACACCATTCCAGTATGGTGTATAAGTTGGAGTGAGTTGAGATAGAATCGAAAACACCCATAGAAATTCATTGAACTCTTAGTTAATATATTCACCACGTCGAACTGATTAAAATTTCTTTTATCTCCTTACAAATTTGATTTTTTTAATTCATTATTTAATTCGTTTAATTTCTCAGAGGACTCAAACTTGTACCTCATTACGTATATATATCCATATCTACTCAAGTCATCTGTAAAATTTATGAAGTAAAAATATCAACCACTAACTTCAACTAGAAATGGTCTACACACATCAGTGTGTACAAATCCTAGAATCTCTATGGCCCATTCACCTTATCCACCAAATGGTGGTTTGGACATTTTTTCTTTTAATTAAGAAAGAAATCTATCATGTGTTTTTAGCACATAAGATTCTAAATAACCATCTTGAAATAGGTTTTTCAAATGCTTCTCATTTATATGACAAAGATAGTGATGCTAAAGATGGGTGTTATATAAGTCGTGTGAACATGATTTGTTATCAATTTTCAACACTTGGTTTTTCTTATTCAATGCATAAAGATCATTATTTAAATGTTTCATGTCATAATATTTTTTTTGTGATTATAAAAGAAAAATATTTTATTTAAAAACATGAAAATAAACCCAAATTCATATAGTAATGATAAATAAATCTTGTTTTGGGTAACTATAGGTACATAATAATAATATTTTAAAACCAAAATCACTCTTATTGGTAATAAGATTTGGTAGTCACCAATGGCCAGAGTAGCCAGCCTCAAACCATTTGCATCTCTCATATCCACCTCTCCTCTAAAAATATTTCATAATATACATGGTTCCTATATTTGGATATAGATTTTAGACTAACAAGATTTATATAATACCCAATGAGTATGTATAGAAATATTACACTTGATAATAAAATAACATTTAGCTTCCCCTAGCTTCTAGGTGCATTTCCTCTTCCAATGGCCTGACTTTCCTCGTTCAAAACATACTACCTCATTTTTCTTACCCTTCCTCTGGATCTTCTTCATCTTTGAAGGATAGTTCTTATAATATTTAGACCGTTTATATGTCTTGGTACCCTTTTCCTTTTTCTTACTTTTCTTATTCAACATATGGACAATAGTTTTATTACACCCCATGTCCTTATCCACTTAGAGAATCAAATTAAAATGTTCTGAAAAACTCTTCTCATTATTTGTCAGATTATAATTAACAATAAATCTAGCTAAGGTATTAGGTAGTGATGAATGTATGAGATCTATATGAAACTCAAATATGAGCTAAATCACTAAGATTTCCAAGAATTCAATGTAGCTGATAAGCATGACTACATGAGCCCCAGCTGGCGTAGACTCTCCAAGAATAGATGTAAACAATGAATTGGATATCTCATACCTTTATTGTCTCACCATCTCTTGATATAGATCCTAAAGGTGAGCCATCATGATATATGCATCCAGGTCCTCATGTTACATCAAAATATCATTGGACATTGATTAAATCATGAATCATTAAAGATATGTAGCATTGTTAAGATTTTTCTCATAAAGAGATAGCTCTTTATTACTTACCTCATTACCAGCTATAATTGAAAAAGGTTCTTCCAACACATATAATTTCTTTTCATTGTGAATTATGAAACATAGGTACATTTTCAACTCTTGGAAATTTATACTAGTGAGAAGGTTTTCCATATCAAGTATGGATCACAATGATATGTTTGATGTCAATTTTATTATTTTTTCTACACATAAGATGACCAGATATTTTAGTACTTCATCTAATAAATTTAGAAAAAAAAATAAATATTATTTTTATTTGTCTCCAAATATTTTATCGAAATCCAATATCCATCACTATTGGATTTGTAATATCATGTTTCTTGGGAATCCTAGTGGAAATGATCTATATTCCCATTATCATTACCCCAACTTTGGTTGGTCAATAAACATGAATGGTTTTAGGTAAGAATTCCAAATTCCAACTACATTAACTCATAGTTCCTTGATCTGTTGAGTGGACTACCCAATCCTGAAATACTTATATTGGATTTTCTCAACCATTTAATCTTATTTTCAATAAATAGTTCTTTGTAAGTCAACCCATGATGTAAACTATGTTAATTCAACCCAAAACATCATGTTGTAATTCCTTGATAATTGAAAGCTCCCAAAAGTGGGCTGGTCAAGAACTTTCAACTAAGGTTTAATTTTAACTGCATTATTAGAAGGCTATATAGGGTTAATATTTTATTTATGGGTTGTATTCTTTTATGTATAAATTTCCAATTATTATCTTTATCACATTATTGTTAATATTAAATTTATTTACTTAAGTGGTTAGCCATGTCTTAAATAATATTTAAGCATAAGCTAATTTATTTTAGTTATATATTTCATGCTTGTTAATTTCATTAAATTATGTGATTGTGAAAAATATCTATAATCCAAAAACCAAGGAAATTTATATAAATAAAATAATAAAGTTTTATGATAGTGATCTTTTACTAATGGTAAGTTTTTCTAGTGGTTGATTAACATACAACTAACAAAGGGGGAAACCTTAAACTAGTTAAGGTTAGTGTTATATATTTCCACTTTTCAACCTATTTATCTCCTTTGATTTGTTTTACCTCACCACCAAACATGAGTCAGATCCACTATCTTGGGAGTTCCATCATTTACATATGTCTTTTACTCACACAAAGGTAAGGGAAAATGGGGTTTACATAAAAAAAACCATGTGTATGCATACCCTATATAATAAGAGGAGATAAGGAACATATGACAACAATTTAATTTAATAATAAATTAAATGAATTGAAAGCGAACAGATACAAAGATCTTGTCGAGCTCATGTTCATCCATATGAATGCAAGGAGTTATTCATTTAACAAAAACTAGTATTCAATTTTTAATAATTTTTATTTAAGATTAATCGCGCTCGAATCAATTAATTATTATCTTTAATTAATAAATTATTTTATCTTAATTCTTATCTGAACTTCCTTTATATTCTCATCCATTATAATTTTAAATAAATTATATAAATCCATTTAAAATTAACTATGTACATATATGTAATTTGGTGGAATCACAGTGAATAACCATCTAAATCTACCTAATATATATTATACTTGTATATAGTGTTACTTATGTGACATAAGGGATAAATGACTTATCATTTAGTTTCATGATGTGTACAATTACATGAATTACATGGTTTTTTGTTCACATTTTATGCTTAAATTATTTTAAAATAGCAACTTTAATACGACAAATACAGGATATATATATCTTAACATGATGTAGATATTAACTAAACCATTATTTATATAAATATTAAAACCCATCACATGGCATGTTCTATTAACATAATTACCACACACAAGAACATGTCTCAATGATTACATAGTATAATAAATAAATATTAAATCTTTGTAATTTGGAATAAGTACACATCATGTACATCCATGAACATGGCGTGTATGGGGCTCACCATCTATCTAAGGCCCAATCCTAGGGACTTGGTGTGTAAATCATTACTCTAAAATTGGATTATGTGGTGTGTCCAATATACTCCATGTCATCAGATCTATAAATCACATGGTCACAAGTTAGGTAGGTCGTGTATAGAATCTCTAGCCCAAATGTGACTCTAAGGGACTACATGGCATATATGTTGGATACCTTGTGTGTAATCTTGATGATAGTGGACTATGATGGATCGTTCAACACATGGTGTAAGGCATTTGATGCACCACATGTAATCAATGCACACATTTTGAATTAATTGATGAATTAATTCCTGATGCATTGACCACATGTATATGGTGTTTATTTATAATTACACAGTGTGTACTCATGTGATATCTATCCATAATCCTTGTAACCTCTAGATGTGTTCCTCAATTTAATTTTAATTATAAAATTAATCATTTTGATTAGATATATGAGAACCATATGATGGATAATCATATCACTCAATTGAAATTAAAATAATGATTAATCATGAATTGAAAAAATAATTTAAAATCCATAAATCATCAATGAAATTTAAAATAGTTATAAATAATTATGTGACCACTCTGATACTATTTTTAGGTTCCAGTCATAGAGGAGGCATGTGATGGGTGGTTCCCAATATTTATTTTTTTCATGACCGATGGTCATTCTGGTATCTATAGGATGATAAACATAATGATCTAAAAAATTGGATAAAATAAATTAGACAAAAGTAATCACGCCAGAACTATGGGAGGATCATAACATATTATTTATAATAAATTTAATTAAATTAAGAATTACCATGATAGAATAATTTATTCATTGATTAATATGGTTCTAGATCTAGGTTTCACCATTTTTGAGTTTTATGAATCAATTGCAGATTCCCACAAGTACTGATGCACATGTTTTCAAAAAATCTCCAAACATCATCGAATGAATCTATGGGTGCTAGAATAGTAGATCCTCATTCTTATGTCATCCTCCTTTTATCGCTTATGAGAATCACTTCCAAATAATTCTCTTTGATCTGGTGGAGGATTATTTATCTCTTTTCATGGGATCGTTCTTAGAGAATATAGCTCTTTAGGAATTGAGATGATTCTCCAATATTGTTGTACACAACTAAAAAATTAATTATCTTGAAGGTAAAACAATATGAATGGGTTTATATATTACTATGGATAAAATAAAATAATAAAACATATTCCCTTTACTATATATTCAATCCCTATGAAATCCCATGTCAAATATTAATATAAATACTATTATTTATCGACATGAACATAACTTATGAATTATGTTAAATATTATTTAATAAAATAATAATCATTATTTATTATTTTTCACTAGACCTAAAAAATTGGCTTTTCATTCCTTTATATTTATCAGGTCTTTAATAATGAATATTTATTTAGTAAATAAATATACATACATTATTCTCCTATAAATAAATAAATATTATATTCACTAAATAGAAAATAAATACTTATTTAATATTCCACTCACATTATATTCTCTAAAATAACTAGTAATAGAATATATGTGATCTGATATACATGAATAAATATTAAACCATATATAGGAAAATATTTATTGAACTTGTTAAATAATAAAAAATAATATATTATTTAATAGAGATTCTAGATACACTTAGTGTGTGACACTCTAGGACTATTTTCTCTATGGAGTTAGGTGAAGCATCTTAAAGTCTAAGGTTATCATCTAGAAACATGACATGGAACCCATAGGAAAATATGTTAATGTCACTATGACATGTTACCACATATGGATGCTTATTGAGTAATATAATCCCTTTATCATGATATCTCTAATCAAGAAGGTTATATACTAGTGCCATCAAACTATGTGCTCAATTTCGTTTTCTTTGACATCCTAGAAAATGAACTTGCCTATAGAACAACATGGACATGGATTTATATAGGCTATATTATTTCTATCATAGGGCCTGTGATATCAACTTCTACTGAAACTAAAGGGGAAAAGCCTTTCTCGGATTATTCATTTATGAAATATTACTTTTGACGCACCCAATGTATCCTACATCACCACGAACATATGTCGTCATGACTTTCATCAATACATCAAAGTACATGACTCATAATACTAATTAATATTAATAATAATAAATTCCAAGGAACAATACACACATCAAAAGATAAGAACATCCAATGACACAAATAAGTGTGGATTTCCTATTAGAGGGTCTCGTTATCATATTATCCTACTCGATATTACCAAGGGTGTACACCCTGAGAAGGTGTGTAAAATTTCTATGAGTCTCCACCCCAGATATCCTATAACATTTTCCCCCAAATTATATCATTAGACTGTAGAAAATATGTTCAATTATAGTGTCGCAGCAATTTTTTGTTCTCATCCTAGTGGGGAACTGTTATGACCTTATCATGTGACAACTACTCTTTGGACATTATCACATACTATGTTATGTAAAAGAAAAATCATGATTTCATAAGGAGTTTATTAATATTAAAAAACATTATTAAAATTTATCATAATGTACATAGAAGTTGGTTCTAGGGATCGAGCTCCAACACCCCTAGTCCACTCCACTAACACCCTTAGTGAGCTTAATGATTTTTAATAAATAGGTCATCTTATCATAAGATCTTTACAACTGAGTAAAGGCTATTGAATACTTAAAACATGATATATTATTTTATAGGAATACATTCAATACATATACAAGTGTTAGAATCTAACACTCCACCAAAACTGAGTATGAGCATATGATACTCTAAGAAATTAATATTTATTGATTTAGTGAGAAACATATTCACCCCACAGTTGCAGTAGAAACCCATAGATAATGGTTATTCCTCATCATAGATAATACACTTTAAGAAAGAAACAATATTAAGAGATATTGGTTGCAAATGATCATCATGAAATACATCAAAAAAAATATTACAGCAATAAAAAAATTATGACAATCAAACAACAGAAGATAAAAATTTGTATCTCTCCAAATTTTAGCTCTTTGGAATAGTATACAAGTTTTTAAGAGTAAAAAGTACTGAACATTCTCAAAAAATAAAACTTATGGCTTCTAAAAATAAAAATTTATTTTATTTCTGTTAAATAGGTAAAAACTATCATCTGATAAATCATAATTATTTTAATTTTGAATGTTAAAATAAAATCATAACATCTATTAAAAATGGTAATGATTTAATCTATTATACGTGAGCCATTTAATTGGGATTTAAACAGCTTTAAAAGATACATTTAATCATAGTGAGACAATTACAAAATTATAAAACATATATTTAATTTAAAATTTGTAATTGGCTGGATCAAACCTAGGGTAAACATGTATATTATGGTTGATAATTTACAATTGACATCAAAATATTTTGTTGTTTAACCATAAGTTAATCCCCCAAATATAAGGTTGATTCCAAAAGTATAGTTCAAAATCCATAATTATATTGTAGGGTAAGGAACCTGATTTATATGTTTACTAAAATGTTATGGTACAAAATTATGGTTATTTTGAAAAATTAGGGTTCAAAAACCTCAAGTTCCACTTTCAAATGTAGGGTATAAAAATTGTTTCTATAATTCATAAAAACATGTCCAAAATAATTAGACAAAACATTAACACAAAAATTACTTTAGAACATGATAAATTTATTAATAAATATAATCCTGAAAAACACTAAAAGAATTAATTAGGAAAATAGACAAGGTTTTTTCTGAGAATCAAAATTATAAATAATTCAATGAATATTTTTGAAACAACACATTACCTGTAATCTCCCCTATTTTTATGGTATCAAGACACCTATAAAAAACATATAGAAAATATTGAAAGTGTAAACACAAATTAAATATCTTTTTAATTAGATATATTATGATACATATTTCTCATTTATATATTTATAAACTATAAATTGATAAAAAAAGAATATTATAGTAAAGTAACATGTTTCAAACTAAAGAGTTATTTATATAATATCTTCCCATTTTGTATCATAATAATAATAATGTTGTCTTTAACCAAATTCTCCACCTTTTTTGATGTCAAAAATAATGTATCAAAAATTTAAATATAACAAAATTAATGTTGCACAAGACTGGGAGTTAATGTTTTGAAAAGATAAGACAAAATTAATCTTATACAATCAATATATTTGAAAATATAATAAATAAATTAAGAAACATAATATAATGAAGAAATTAATTTCATTAAAATTATTCTGTGATTATAAGAAATATCTAACTGTGGTAAGGCTAAGAAATTGGATTGGATGTTAGAAAATGATTTGATTCACATGAATAGTAAGATTTAAATGAATCTAGAATACCCTAACGAATAACCCTAAATTATGGTATCATAAGTTGAAAATTTTAATTAAACATAACATCCCACTATTTCATCAAATGCTTGAACTCCTATCACATTTTTAGATTTTCAACTAAATTTACTTTTATAATCTCATGAAGAGAGTCTGTGAATTATACAAGATTCTGAGTCATATCACTTGAATTATTGAACAGGTTTCTATTACCCAATTCATAAAATGTAGATCTCTCAACAAGATCTTTTTGATTTTACAAAACTGCTTGAAGTGGAATACAATCACACTGTGGGCTTTAAATTTGATCATTTATTACATAAAAAACTTTAATAATAGATTCAAACCTCCTCATTCAATCTAGAGAATCCATATGAATAGAATTAGAATCTCTTTTTGACATGATATACTTTTTATTGATTCAAAATTACTCCCTAAGTATTTTCTTAATTCACCAAAATCATACTTGGAAGATGACTCTTCTATGAGTTTCCTAAGATGGTCAGCCATTTTTCTCTAAAATGAATTGAAATATCCTCTAGAAACATTTTTTTATTTTAGGTTTTTTAGAAAATAATAAACTTATTTCAACTCTCATTTTGGTGAATTTTACCTTTTAAAATATTCAAAATATTTTCTAAAACATCCATATCACTTTGAAAATATGTATTTTCTTCTTTAATCTGATTAAATTTTCAATCTAAATCCTAAATTTTATCCCAATGAGAATTAGAAGATTCCTCTTTTTTATTTTTTGATAGGTTTACTTATTTAACTATATAAATGGACTATCCTTAAAAAAAATTACTGGATGAGGATAGAAAAGTTCCAAGAACTTATATTTTCTCACCACATTCATTAAAAACCTTCTCCAAGGATTCTTCCCTAACAGGTACTATTTTATTTTCTACTAGTTTAATAGTAACATCCTAATATGTATGCACATACTCTCCAAAATGAGTATTATTTTTAAAATTATCTTCTTTATAAATCTCTTTATCATATTTATTTTTAGTTGTTCTTTCTACGTAAGTGAAAAAACACCCATAAAAATTGTATGTTCATCTTATGTTACCTCAGGCCTTTGTACTTAACAATAGATTCTTATCCATTTTTAGAACTTGTAACAAGAGCCTCACTACTATTTTCTCCTCACGGTTCTTCAAGATAATGATGTAAATCTGTTTTAGCAATTGGGTTACTTACAACAACCATAAGATTCCTTCTTGTTTCCTCAGTAACATCATCTATTCTTGATCCACAAATTTATTCAACTTGAAACCATACTAATCAGGCTGAAATTTAGTTTCCTTTCTCCCCCTGATCATGAGTACAATAAAAATTTTAATAATTTTTACTAATACGTATTAAATTTCATTGAATTGTTCTCTAAAATAAACTACATTTTCTTAAGATTCCAACAAAAATAATTTGTTGTGATGAAATCTAATAGATGTCCAAATATTATAGAACTTATTATTTATATAAAAAAATTATAGTAATAAACATCCCATATGGATAAATGGACATTAGATTCTTTTTTGGAAACATTAATACATATACATCATCATATTTCTACATAAATTCAATTAAATCTCACTTAACATCAAAAACATGATATACATGTGTGGAAAATGATTTTCTTTAGCCCGGTAATCTTGGGTACTATAACATATTGAATAATTTTACCCACACCTCCTAGTTAGCTTCAATATCTTTTGCATGTATCTTTCTTAGCAGGGTAGTTCTAAGAAGAAAATATATATAATATCCACATATTGATGATCATCACTCTAATTTACCAAAGATTTAATTGAAAACCCCATTCATGGGTACTTTGAAAAATCTTGTCTATTTCTACTAAAGAGACCAAAAAACTATATGTTATTTACATTTGATGAGACTATATCCTCAATGTCACAAAAGATAAATTTATCATGTTCATAAAACACATTTTATCCACATTTAATAATATACTCAGTATTTTTACCATTAAAAATAAATATAAATCCTTGAGAAGCAATAAAAAAATTTCATTAGGTTCGTTTGAAAAAACCACTCAAAATTGAATTCCTTCCCATGAAGGACTCAGTGTTTAGATCCTAAAGATAATTAACACTTAGATTTGATTATACTTCCTTCTTATATCCTCTTTTTCTTTTCCATTACATAAAATCTAATGAATTTATGTTCAGATTTTAGGTTTCAAATGTAACACCCCAAGCTTCTATGGTACGTTTCCCTTCGAATAATGCGATAGCGTGTGTTGTACGCAACCTCGAGTTCTAACACACACCACAACTAATTAAACTAGCCGTTGTGAATAGTAATACCTACTTTTTGAAATCATATATATATATTCAATATTTCAAAATGGACTTCATTTTTAGATTCGGAATATCAAAATTAGCCTAGGGTGAAATTTTGGTACTTTTCGGATAACTTTTATATTTTGATGAATAGTGAAAATTACTAAATTTTAATTAAAAACAACTTTTTTAATCAAAATAATTAATAGTGATAAATTGTGAATTTGAGTGGTTTTAAAGTATATTTAGAATATATTTTTACCATTTAATATAATGTTGGTCATTGGACATAATTTTACAATTAAACCGAACATAAACAAGTGTCAATCTTTTGATAGTTATTACCTCTTAAAAACACGCTTTTTGTTTTGACAGCGGGAATTAATTTTAAATTAATTTCTGCCACTTCTGTGTTTTGAATTTAGGAAAATGGATTCCATATTTGGAATCAGGATTTTCAAATTGTGTAAATAGGTAACTTTTATTTTTAGACATTTTGAATAGTTACTGTGGTAAATATTTTATTTACCATGGTTAAAGGGTAAATCCGGTAAATAAGGGTTAAAAAAATAATATTATAATAATACAAAATTACCCTAAAACGTGTCCTAACCTTATTGGTGGACACATACCCGACCATGAGCATCCTTGGGTCAATTTGGGGACCCCTTGGAGCCACTTGTATGTGGTAGGGACACTTTATATTAATAAAGCTAAAATAAAAATAAAAATGGCATAAGCTTACATCTTTTAGAAGAACAATTTTTACATAGGGTTATACATGTTTCATTTTCGATTATAATTATTCATTAGAAAGCTAAAACGATTTCCTACATAAGGATATTTTATTTATAATTTTTAGACATCAAATAATTTAAATTATTAATGACACAATAATGATGCAATGTTTACCTCATTAATAAATCATTGAAATAAATAATATTATAATGATAAAAATATTATCTAAAACCTGTCCAATTCTTATTGGTTGATGTTATTTAGAATATGAGTCATCTTATCTTCGACCTCAATGATTTTTGGACCATTATAAACCGAATATAATTATATTATAAAGAAATACTTTCACTCTTTCCTAAAGAGCCCCTCTTCTCCCTTATAAAAGGAGACCACTTCTACTCATTCCTCACACCTCTCAAGCCACTTGGCTCGTCCAAACTCTGACCAACTAAGCTCCCCACATCCCTCTCCTCCTCCTTGAAGCTTCCCCTTAGGCAGAAATCATTTCAAGAAGTCCTTTGGTTCCAACCAAAGTGAGTTACCTAAATTAAAGGTAACGATTTCTCTTAAATTATTTTCCTTTATTTTTCTTCTCCAACCCCCAAACTCTTTTTATTTCCTTTCTTTTGTAACAACACCAGTATCCTCAATATACTAGGATGTTGTTATAATAAGGATTCAAACTACACATACACACAACTCCATCTAATGGATGATGAACATAATGTTTCTGTGGATGGCAAACTAACGCCTCACGAAACGATGATTGTTCAAATACATCTTACCGCCTCTCATGGTGGCCATTATGATGGCACTGTAATTAAATATAATATTAATGATATATATTTTATATATAAGCTTCTGTAATTCCATTTTATTTCATACCATTATTCGTTTCATGTTGTATATACATACGATAATTTCATTTGAGGAAGTGCGGAATACCGCCCCCTTAAAATGATATGACTCATTCATACCACACATGGAACGTATAAAGGATGGTGTTAATGAACTCAAGTAACATATATAAAATATTATATTATACTGGAATAGTAATATACCTATGTATCATTTGGATTTGATTCTTTTAAAATAAAAATTAAATGGAAGTAGCGTTCGTGCGTATGTACGGACTACCGTCTCCACGAACGCGATGAGATTCATTCTCCATCATATCCATTCAAGTATAATTATCATTTAATGATTTAAAAATGATGTTTAAGGACTTGATATCATTCTGGATATGAATAGGATACAACAAACATGACTTATGTAACAAAACATATAAAGAAAATGAGTAAGTTAACACCCGAAACGGCGATAATACTAAGATATTATTATCAAATCAATATTAAAAGATCATATATGATATCATATTAATGTATATGATTATTGTATAATTTAGTAACAATTATTTCACTATTATACAGGAGGTTAACCTACCCCAACCAAGGAAAAGTACAAGGTAAGGGTTATTTCACAATCTCTTCATTATCCGAGGTTGTTTATATATAATAATCTACTGGGATCTCTTTATCATCCACATCCATGTTTCTTAAAAATGTATTTCAAAACATTTTTACTATTTACTATAATATGAGTTAAAGTCATTTATACCCTTTTTGACTTTTATAAGTTGTTTATAAAGGAATCTTTCCGTCGTTTTCAAAACAAGGTCCTTTTTAACCTTTTCGACAGAATTGAGGTAAGAATGTTTTTTTTTAACTTATACGGCGGGTGCGGTTATTTTCCGCCGTTATAAAATCGTCGAAGCTTCCCTTACAAGATTATAAGAATATTTTCAAAGAAAATGTTTTATTTTATATGGATCTTAAATGATTTCAAAATAAAAGGAGATATTTCTTTCAAAAGAATTTTGATTTCATCTATGTCAACATCCTTTGATGGATTTTAAGATTATTTGAAGTTGATTTATTATGATACAAAACTTCTATATTGTTTTGAAGGTTTTGTGATATGTTTGACTGTGGATGTGCTATTTTTATACCATTCATAGTTTATGGTGAAAGTATTGACATTTCATATGCTAGTTTTAATATGAATGTTTATGTTATGTTTAAACCTTTTCATATGGGAATGCGTTGGACTTAATATGTGACGGGTGGAGCCCGCTATAGCTCCTCGATGCATCGGTAGGTCTCATGAGACAAACTAGTGTCTTGGCACAAGGCCTTGACAAAATCTTATTTGTAGTCTTGGCATGAGGCCTTGGCTATGTGGTTATGATAGTCTGGCATTATGCATTCCAACATTATGAAAGTGGTTATTGATTTTTGCATGTGATTATTCGATTAGTAGAATATCCATGTGAATAAGTAAATGGCATTATTTCATTTTATTTATGCCATACCATGTTGAAAGTTCATATTTAAAAGGCTTTTGTTTTAGTTATACATTGCCTTAAATGTTTATTCTTATTTATGAAATTTTCCGCTATATTGTTATCCTTACTGGGCATTTGAGCTCACCCCTTTTCTATGTATTATTTTTCCCAGGATGTGAAGAAGTAAGTTATGAATGACCTCCAGGGATTTTATGAGGGGTTAATAGTGTGGATTGTGGAAACATTATGTTTTTGTAGTAGTTTTTCATTTTATGATGTAATGTAAAACTTATGAATATATCTAGTGTTTCCAAGGCTATTAAACCAATCGGTCTTTCGAGATTTTATCTTTCTTGTGATCATGCCAATGTTATGTAATAATGCACCGACTCTGGGTAACTGGGGTCGGGGCGTTACAGTTGGTATCAGAGGAAGTTTAGTACAAACCTTGGAAACTAGATTTAGATAAACTCTGATTAGAGCACGTAGACCTAAGATGAACTTTGAGGATTAGTATAGAAGAACTTCCTAGAATTTTGGTATTGTAGAGATTTTGTGAGTTTTCCGAGCAATACATCCCTGTCTGGATACGAGCAGGTAGAGGCGGCTCTGGCACAGATGTACCTAGGGGTAAAACCCGAAAACACCGCTTTGAGCTAGACTCGAACGGGAACTGGTGCACGACAACGGGCCTTGCTGCACTCTTGGTTACGACACTCCCGGGGGATATGCTTAGGATAACTCTCACTATCTTTACAAATCATTATGAAGGGTTTATGAGTATATACTTCCTCAAAGAAAACATTTTTATGATTATGGATTATATCCATAAATAGTTCAATTTATGTTAAGTGTTTTATAAGTATGGGATTATGTATTTTGATTCATAAACTGATCTAGTTTATGCCATTGTTTAGAAATGGCGCCTAGTGGAAGAAATGGAAACTGTATCAATGCACGCACTCCATGTAGGTATTGCCCTCCTGCTCAAGATAATTATAGTGGGGCTGGTGATGCAACTGGTGCTGATCAGCTAATCACCATACTGGGACAACTTACTCAGGTTATGAATAATAACCTTACCCGTATGGAGCACCCTGATCTGCAGCGTGGAGGATCAATGTTAGATCGATTCAGGAGGAAACAACCACCAACGTTCAATGGGAATACAAATCCCTTAGTAGCTGAGCAATGGATATTTTCCCTAGAGAAAATATTTCAGGCTTTGGGGAGTAGTGAAAGGGAAAACGTTATCATGGCAGTTTACCGCCTCACTGGAGATGCTGATCAATGGTGGTCATTGATTCAGAACATGAAGGAAGATGATGAAGTATCAAATATGGAATGGAGGGAGTTCAAAGATCTGTTTTTAGAAAAATACTTCCCTCGCGACCATCAAGCAGATATGGAAAGGCAATTTCTGAGTCTGAGACAAAAGGAGGATGAGAATGTCACAAAGTATGAGGCTAACTTTACAAGGTTAGCGAGGTACGCTGGTGATTATATTCGTAACCCAAGAAGTAAGATTGATCGTTTCTTTGATGGGTTAAAACCATTTCTCCGTCGAGCGTTAGTCTCACAATCCTTTTCATCGTACGAAGACATTGTCTCATGTGCTATCAAGACTGAAAAGGAATTCTCTAAGTCTTATGACTTTAAAGCAAAGCAAGAGAAGAAGAGACCTGCTGATCAATCTGGGAATGGAAATAAGGGGAAGAAAGGAAAGGTTGAATATCCATCTTGTGGTAAATGTGGGAAGAAACACCCCGGTACTTGCTTGAAGGGAATGGGAGTTTGTTACAAGTGTGGTGAAAAAAGCCACCAAGCTCATGATTGCAAGGGGAAGAAGGAAGCTACCAACGTTCAGTGCTACAATTTCAGGGAGATGGGGCATTATGCAAATTCATGCCCTAAGCGTCAGGAGAACTTACCTCAGAAAAGGCCAAGGGATCAAGGCCAGGCTTATGCTATCACTACTGCTGAGGTAGAAGCTCCGAAAGACGTGGTGGCAGGTAATTTAATGGTTTCCTCAAGTTTAGCAAATGCATTATTTGATTCTGGATCATCGCATTGTTTCATATCTTCCCAGTTTGCTAAGAAAATTAGATATTTCCAATTTGATTTAATAAGGGAGTTGTCAGTTAAAACTCCTAAGGGAAGTATCATTGCAAAAAAGTTTTGTGAATCAGTCCCCATTAGAGCACATAAATTTTCTTTATCTGCTGATCTCATCGTCATACCTATGATTGAGTTTGATATAATCCTCGGAATGGATTGGCTTTCGGACTATGATGCGAAGATTTATTGTAAGAAGAAAGAGGTTACGATTCTTGATGATAATGATAAGGAGCACCTTATTTTTAGAGAAGAATCGTCACCACCAAATTCTTATTTAGATCCACCCCCAGTAGCTCAACTTAATTCAATTATTGGGGAGGAAGAGAATGAAATAACTGTCGGTGAGGAAAGGAATGTTCAAATAGAGGATGTACCTGTTGTGAAAGAATTTGTAGATGTATTTCCGGAAGATTTACCTGGACATCCTCCAGAACGAGAAGTTGAGTTTTCTATTGATTTGATTCCTGGATCAAGGCCTATATCGAAGACCCCTTATAGAATGGCCACTGTAGAGTTAGTCGAACTAAAGAAACAACTAGAGGAATTGAGTAATAAGGGATTTATTCTCCCTAGTGTTTCTCCATGGGGAGCCCCTGTTCTTTTTGTTAAAAAGAAAGATGGATCTATGAGGTTATGTATCGACTACAGGGAGATAAATGCTATAACGATAAAGAACAAGTATCCCCTACCTCGTATTGATGATTTATTTGACCAACTGCATGGAGCTCAATAATTTTCAAAGATTGACCTTCGATATGGATACCATCAGTTGTGTGTGAACAAGGAAGACATTCAGAAAACAGCATTTCGAACCAGGTACGGGCATTACGAGTTTACTGTAATGCCATTTGGATTGACTAATGCACCCTCTGTATTCATGGATCTAATGAATAGAGTTTTCAAGGAGTATCTCGATGAATTTGTGGTGGTATTTATTGATGATATCTTGGTATACTCCAAAACCTACGAAGATCATGAAAATCACTTGCGCATTATCTTGAAGACTCTGAGGAGGCATGAATTATATGGGAAGTTTAGCAAGTGTGAATTCTGGCTTCAGGAGATTTCTTTTCTTGGCCATATTGTCTCTAAAGATGGAATCTCTGTTGATCCTTCTAAGACCAAGGCAATCCAAGAATGGCCAGCACCTACGAGTATAACTGAGGTACGCAGTTTTATTGGTTTGGCAGGTTATTATCGACATTTCGTCCAGAATTTTGCCCGATTGGCTAACCCATTAACGAAGCTCACACGTAAAGGGGTTAAATTTTTTTGGACAAAAGAGTGTGAAGAATGTTTCGAAGAACTGAAGAGAATATTAGTCAATGCTCCTATATTGACTCTACCATCGGGGAATGATGGGTTCGTTATTTATAGTGATGCATCGAAGAAGACTTGGCTGTGTCCTTATGCAGAATGATAGATTTATTGCCTATGCATCACGACAGTTGAAAATTCATGAACAAAACTATCCTACTCATGATCTTGAGTTAGCAGCTGTGATCTTTTCTTTGAAGATATGGAGGCACTACCTCTATGGTGAAAAATGTGAGATTTATACTGATCACAAGAGTTTGAAGTATATTTTCTCACAAAAAGAACTCAACATGAGGCAAAAGAGATGGCTTGAATTACTCAAGGACTATGATTGCACGATACACTACCACCCGGGGAAAGCAAACAAAGTAGCAGATGCTTTGAGCAGAAAAGACCATGGAGTTCTGAACATGATGAGAATTGAAAGGGATCCAATTTTCATGGATCTAGTGAAGATGGACATGGGAATAACCAGGGAAGGTGAAACATCAATGCTTTTTCAAATGGTTGCCAAACCATCTTTACTAGAAAGGATTAAGAGTTCTCAGACCAATGATGAAGAATTTCAGAAGAAGATTAAAGCTGTGAATGATGGGAGATTGAGAGACTTTGTGTATGAAGATGGAATTTTGAAATTCGGGAAGAGACTTTGTGTTCCCGATTTACCTGATCTAAAAAGGGAATTGCTGGATGATGCTCATAGTTCCAATTTCTCTATACACCCTGGGAGCACCAAAATGTATAGAGATTTGAAGGAACATTTTTGGTGGGACAACATGAAGAGGGAGATTGCTGATTTTGTGTCAAGATGTATGGTTTGTCAACAAGTGAAAGCTGGAAGGCAATAGCCTGGAGGAGTCATGCAACCTCTTCCCATACCGGAGTGGAAATGGGACAATGTTACGATGGACTTTGTCATGGGGCTACCAAAGAATCCTAGAAGGAACGATGCAATATGGGTTATTGTTGATCGTCTTACCAAGACAGCACATTTTCTTGCTATAAGAGAAGATCTACCCCTGGAACGTCTAGCAAGACTATACATTAATGAAGTTGTGAGACTTCATGGAGTACCCCTATCGATTGTTTCTGATCGTGATCCCCGTTTTACTTCAAGATTCTGGAAAAGTCTTCAGAAATCCCTGGATACTGAACTTCATTTAAGCACTGCTTACCACCCTCAGACAGACGGACAATTAGAACGGACTATTCAAACCTTAGAAGACATGTTGAGATCTTTCTCACTTGACTTTCAGGGTATGTGGGATCAATATTTACCTTTGGTAGAATTTTCCTATAACAATAGCTTCCATTCGAGTATTCAGATGGCACCATATGAAGCGTTATACAGAAAGAGATGTCGTACACCAACCTGTTGGGATGACGTTGGTGAAAGAAAACTTGTAGGCCCAGAACTGGTGGAGGAAACGGTGGAAAAGGTGAAAGTAATCCAAAATCACATCAAAGCAGCTCAAAGTAGGCAGAAGAGCTATGCCGATAATCGAAGGAAGGATTTGGAATTTCATGTCGGTGATCATGTTTTTCTGAAGGTATCTCTGTGGAAGGGAGTCATACGTTTTGGTAAGAAAGGTAAATTGAGTCCCAGGTACATCGGACCTTTCGAAATTCTAGAACGAATTGGGGTTGTAGCTTACCGATTGGCAATGCCGCCAAGTCTCTCCAAAGTTCACGATGTGTTCCACGTATCTCTATTGAGGAAATACATGCCTGATCCGACGCATGTACTCACCTATGAGGAATTAGAACTGGAACCCGATCTGTCTTATTGCGAAGAGCCCGTCAAGATTCTTGATACGAGAGAACAAGTGCTGAGAAACCGGACGACGCGTCTGGTAAAAGTTTTGTGGAGAAATCATAAGATGGAAGAGGCAACGTGGGAACCCGAGGAACTTATGATGAATAACCACCCGAGTCTTTTTATGCAGTAATACCCTAGAAATTGCGAGGACGCAATTATTTGAAGGAGGGGAGAATGTAACACCCCAAGCTTCTATGGTACGTTTCCCTTCGAATAATGCGATAGCGTGTGTTGTACGCAACCTCGAGTTCTAACACACACCACAACTAATTAAACTAGCCGTTGTGAATAGTAATACCTACTTTTTGAAATCATATATATATATTCAATATTTCAAAATGGACTTCATTTTTAGATTCGGAATATCAAAATTATCCTAGGGTGAAATTTTGGTACTTTTCGGATAACTTTTATATTTTGATGAATAGTGAAAATTACTAAATTTTAATTAAAAACAACTTTTTTAATCAAAATAATTAATAGTGATAAATTGTGAATTTGAGTGGTTTTAAAGTATATTTAGAATATATTTTTACCATTTAATATAATTTTGGTCATTGGACATAATTTTACAATTAAACCGAACATAAACAAGTGTCAATCTTTTGATAGTTATTACCTCTTAAAAACACGCTTTTTGTTTTGACAGCGGGAATTAATTTTAAATTAATTTCTGCCACTTCTGTGTTTTGAATTTAGGAAAATGGATTCCATATTTGGAATCAGGATGTTCAAATTGTGTAAATAGGTAACTTTTATTTTTAGACATTTTGAATAGTTACTGTGGTAAATATTTTATTTACCATGGTTAAAGGGTAAATCCGGTAAATAAGGGTTAAAAAAAATAATATTATAATAATACAAAATTACCCTAAAACGTGTCCTAACCTTATTGGTGGACACATACCCGACCATGATCATCCTTGGGTCAATTTGGGGACCCCTTGGAGCCACTTGTATGTGGTAGGGACACTATATTAATAAAGCTAAAATAAAAATAAAAATGGCATAAGCTTACATATTTTAGAAGAACAATTTTTACATAGGGTTATACATGTTGGATTTTCTATTATAATTATTCATTAGAAATATAAAAAGATTTCCTACATAATGATATTTTATTTATAATTTTTAGACATCAAATAATTTAAATTATTAATGACACAATAATGATGCAATGTTTACCTCATTAATAAATCATTGAAATAAATAATATTATAATGACTAAAATATTATCTAAAACCTGTCCAATTCTTATTGGTTGATGTTATTTAGAATATGAGTCATCTTATCTTCGACCTCAATGATTTTTGGACCATTATAAACCGAATATAATTATATTATAAAGAAATACTTTCACTCTTTCCTAAAGAGCCCCTCTTCTCCCTTATAAAAGGAGACCACTTCTACTCATTCCTCACACCTCTCAAGCCACTTGGCTCGTCCAAACTCTGCCCAACTAAGCTCCCCACATCCCTCTCCTCCTCCTTGAAGCTTTCCCTTAGGCAGAAATCATTTCAAGATGTCCTTTGGTTCCAACCAAAGTGAGTTACCTAAATTAAAGGTAACGATTTCTCTTAAATTATTTTCCTTTATTTTGCTTCTCCAACCCCCAAACTCTTTTTATTTCCTTTCTTTTGTAACAACACCAGTATCCTCAATATACTAGGATGTTGTTATAAGAAGGATTCAAACTACACATACACACAACTCCATCTAATGGATGATGAACATAATGTTTCTGTGGATGGCAAACTAACGCCTCACGAAACGATGATTGTTCAAATAAATCTTACCGCCTCTCATGGTGGCCATTATGATGGCACTGTAATTAAATATAATATTAATGATATATATTTTATATATAAGCTTCTGTAATTCCATTTTATTTCATACCATTATTCGTTTCATGTTGTATATACATACGATAATTTCATTTGAGGAAGTGCGGACTACCGCCCCCTTAAAATGATATGACTCGTTCATACCACACATGGAACGTATAAAGGATGGTGTTAATGAACTCAAGTAACATATATAAAATATTATATTATACTGGAATAGTAATATACCTATGTATCATTTGGATTCGATTCTTTTAAAATAAAAATTAAATGGAAGTAGCGTTCGTGCGTACGTACGGACTACCGTCTCCACGAACGCGATGAGATTCATTCTCCATCATATCCATTCAAGTATAATTATCATTTAATGATTTAAAAATGATGTTTAAGGACTTGATATCATTCTGGATATGAATAGGATACAACAAACATGACTTATGTAACAAAACATATAAAGAAAATGAGTAAGTTAACACCCGAAACGGCGATAATACTAAGATATTATTATCAAATCAATATTAAAAGATCATATATGATATCATATTAATGTATATGATTCTTTTATAATTTAGTAACAATTATTTCACTATTATACAGGAGGTTAACCTACCCCAACCAAGGAAAAGTACAAGGTAAGGGTTATTTCACAATCTCTTCATTATCCGAGGTTGTTTATATGTAATAATCTACTGGGATCTCTTTATCATCCACATCCATGTTTCTTAAAAATGTATTTCAAAACATTTTTACTATTTACTAGAATATGAGTTAAATTCATTTATACCCTTTTTGACTTTTATAAGTGGTTTATAAAGGAATCTTTCTGTCGTTTTCAAAACAAGGTCCTTTTTAACCTTTTCGACAGAATTGAGGTAAGAATGTTTTTTTTAACTTATACGGCGGGTGCGGTTATTTTCCGCCGTTATAAAATCGTCGAAGGTTCCCTTACAAGCTTATAAGAATATTTTAAAAGAAAATGTTTTATTTTATATGGATCTTAAATTATTTCAAAATAAAAGGAGATATTTCTTTCAAAAGAATTTTGATTTCATCTATGTCAACATCCTTTGATGGATTTTAAGATTATTTGAAGTTGATTTATTATGATACAAAACTTCTATATTGTTTTGAAGGTTTTGTGATATGTTTGACTGTGGATGTGCTATTTTTATACCATTCATAGTTTATGGTGAAAGTATTGACATTTCATATGCTAGTTTCAATATGAATGTTTATGTTATGTTTAAACCTTTTCATATGGGAATGCATTGGACTTAATATGTGACGGGTGGAGCCCGCTATAGCTCCTCGATGCATCGGTAGGTCTCATGAGACAAACTAGTGTCTTGGAACAAGGCCTTGACAAAATCTTATTTGTAGTCTTGGCACGAGGCCTTGGCTATGTGGTTATGATAGTCTGGCATTATGCATTCCAACATTATGAAAGTGGTTATTGATTTTTGCATGTGATTATTCGATTAGTAGAATATCCATGTGAATAAGTAAATGGAATTATTTCATTTTATTTATGCCATACCATGTTGAAAGTTCATATTTAAAAGGCTTTTGTTTTAGTTATACATTGCCTTAAATATTTATTCTTATTTATGAAATTTTCCGCTATATTGTTATCCTTACTGGGCATTGGAGCTCACCCCTTTTCTATGTTTTATTTTTCCCAGGATGTGAAGAAGTAAGTTATGAATGACCTCCAGGGATTTTATGAGGGTTTAATAGAGTGGATTGTGGAAACATTATGTTTTTGTAGTAGTTTTTCATTTTATGATGTAATGTAAAACTTATGAATATATCTAGTGTTTCCAAGGCTACTAAACCAATCGGTCTATCGAGATTTTATCTTTCTTGTGATCATGCCAATGTTATGTAATAATGCACCGACTCTGGGTAACTGGGGTCGGGGCGTTACATCAAAGAGAAATTGATAGATATAAAATTGGAATGTTTTTGAGATTGTGGGTAATATAGAGGGGGTAATTTATTATAGTTTTTTTATGTTGGTTTAGCTTCTCAAGACAAAATATTTAGGGTAATCATTATGGTATTTAGAAATATAGGTGCAAGGCCAGGATACTCCCCCCCAAGAGTGTAGACAAGAGCAGGGAAGAGTTAATCGACCCACACCAAAAAGGAAATCCCCAAAAATGAAAACAAAAACAAATAAAGAAAAAGTCACATATAAAGTAGAAAAATAGAGGGAGGTTCTTAAGGGTAAACCTCAGCACCATAACCAGAAGATGCATTATAATCCGCCAACTCCCACTCAGACTCACGCTGCTTGAATATTTCCATGGACATGAATTTTGCCTTTGATTTTCCGCATTAAGATGCCTCATAGGGGAATTCTCACCAAACCACCCTCACTTTTCAGTGACATTCTTCTTTGTAGCCTTAGAGGAGGATCGGGTGGACACGGTCCTAAGAAAAATTGAATAGTTCTTCCTCAGAAACCTCTTAGGGGGAGTTGAAACATACTCAGCCAGAAAATTCCATTTCCCAGGTGCATAATAATCCACAATCAATGATATATATGTCATAATATGATCCATGTTGGATTTCATCCTACTATAAACATTAACACCGGCCCCCAACATGAGGTCAATCCCTCCGAAAAGAGACCTTGATGTATGTCCATCATCACAGTTTGATCATCCACCACCATATCCTACAGCATTCGGTAGTTCAGATTCTGAGCTGGTGCACCCAGCTGTCCATCCCCCTCCTCATCACAGGAAACCAGGGCAACTCCATCGTGAAAAACCAAGGCATTCAGCACTGATTTCCCCTCAAATGTTTGGGGTCATCAAGCCAGTGCCTTGTCCTCACAAGTATGGGATTGAGCAACCCCAAGAGCCATCCCTTCCTCATTCCCTTCACCAGCACCATAGGCCTGAATCAGAGGTAGGTCTAGAAACTCACTCTCATCCTCATCAGTAAGGATTTATGCGCCAACCCCATTCACCAACTCTTACTCATTCCCAGTACCATCACCATCCGGAGACAAGTCTAGCACCTCCCACATCACTTCACCATCACCACAAGATATCAACCCCTGGACATTTGAAATAGACCCTTAAAACTGAATCAGGAAACCATTTTCAGACCCAATGGATTATGGCATAACCACATGCTCCACATGAGAAGTATCTCCCATCTCTCCTTGACTCGATGGTGGGTCATGCACCTCACTCTATACATCACCTTACTATTAGGAAATGACACCGACCCATTTGCAACAGCCCCTTCAAGATGGATCAGATAAAAAATTTCAATAACATTGGCTTCATGCATTGCAGTAGGATCCACATTAAATTCATCACCCTTTACCCCTGCACTATCCAGCACAACCTCAATAGATAACAAGCCATTAAACATACCCTTGCACAAATACCTTTAGAAGGTGACTCTTTTGGGTTATTCTTCATCAGATCTACCACTATTTTCACTCCTACATCCAAAATCATGCCTCAAGAGGCTTGAATCAGTCCCAGTATCACTAACATTATCTATCTTTTGTTGTGCAGGAGCCACGTCATAATCCACACCTCCTTTTCCTATTCATCCCGTGACTCCACCATCTTCAGACCACTAAACCCCTTATCATCAACTATCGATGCAGTGGCATAAACCCCCACCATTTCAGCAGTGTTCCCTACCCCAGCCTCTCCATGACCCAACCCCACGTCTTCATTGCTCCATATCCCACACCTATAGGAAATACTAAGATGACCCACCCTCTTGGAGGTAGCGCAAAAATCCATCAGTGATTCAAAAATGATTGGTTTCTTATATCAAAATTCCTTTCCAACAACAATCCAAACAAAGTCTACAAGAGCCTTAGAAGAATCAACCTCAACATAAATCCTTAGAGCAATAGGATGCAAATTTTCCCGATTCCTGTTATCAGAGCATAAAAAATGACCCTTGAGGTTTTTAAGCATACTGATAATATATGGATTTTGGAACGAAAGAGGGAGTTCCGAAAACGTAACCCATGAAGAATACATTAGTGAGTCGTAGTTCATGTGAAGATCAAAACTCTACCTAAAGAGAAAGAATCTGACACCATTAAAACTTTTAGGAGCCAAAGACTAAGGCTAAATAAAATAATCCTCCGTCGAAAAGATAATCATAATATGGAGACCATCATGTAACCCTACTATCACTCGATCCATTAGATTCCAAGATCTGAAGATAAATCTGTCAAAAGAGTCCATTGAGCGATGACGATTCAAAAATCTTCCAACCAGAGTCAGGTTGTGAAGCGCAGAAGCAGCATGAAAATATGAAACTGAAATTTCAAATTGTGGGTATCCTTCAAAAAAATCGTGGACCTTTGGATATATCTTAATATGAGGGAAAGGTGAATGAATATCAGGTGCAGGGGATGCGATGAAGACCAGATCCTAGTCTCCATTAAGAGGAGATCCCTCCCCCATAGGGGGGGAGGAAGGGTCATGGTGGATGGAACCATTAACACATCCTCAAAAAACCCAAATAAATAAATATAAATAAATATAATTATTACCATTAATAATTTTAAATACACACAAATATATATATTAATGAAAATGATAAATCAAATGAAACAAAAAATTTATTTAAAGTTAAATATACCTAAATCCCCCTTAATAAATTCAAAACATGAAATGGGAAGTGGTTTAATGGAAATATCAGTAAGTTGATATTCATTATTGAAAATTTCTGAAGATATAATCCCTTTTTGAACATGATAACTTAGAAAATTACATCTTATATCAATATTCTTAGTCCTTGAGTGACTCATAAGATTTTTATAAGTATTTATTTCACTTGTATTGTCACATAAAATTACAATATTGTTGAAATGTTGTCCATATTCTAGATGTTTGTGTTTCATCCACAAAACTTGTGCACAAAAACTACAAAAAGAAATATATTATTCCTCAAATGTTGAAAAAGAACCTAAATTTTTTTTTTACTTGACCATGAAGCAAAGTACATCCCCAAAAATTGAAATGTTCTTGAGGTGCTCTCTATATCTAACTAAAAACCTCAAAAATTAGTATCTAAATATGAAATTAAATTATAATTAAAAGTTCATAGGTAAATTAAATATTAATAAATAATTCCTTTCAAATATCTAAAAATTATTTTAAAAGTAGTATGATGGGATTGTTTGGGTTAAATTAAAATCTATCCCAAAGATACATGGAAAATATAATTTATAGTCTACTAGAAATATGATATAGAAAACTACTTATCATACCTCTATAAAACTTGTTTTCAACTAGTTTTCCGACTTCATACAAATCATGTTTTATATTGGTACACATGGTAGTTCTATAAGTCTTACTATTTTTAAGTCTAAATTTTTCAATAAATTAATCATATTTTTAACTCGATTTAAAAAGGTCCCATAAGATTCTTGATATATTTGAAAACTAAGAAACAAATTTAACTATCCCATCATAATTATTTCAAATTATTTTTTTATAAGTTTTGTAAAATCATTAAGAAAAATTAATTAGTTGAAATGAAGATGAAATCATCAATAAAAATTGGTACTAATAAAATATCAGAACAAACAGTTTTATTAAAGAAATTAGGATACTCTAACCCTGTAGAAAATCCATTTTCAGAATAAAATAACATGATCTATCATACCAAACTCTCAGTGATTGATTAAGTCCATAAATATATTTAGTGTGTTTAGAAAAAGAATTTGATAGATGGGGATTTTCAATAGCCTATGGTTTTTAAAAATTGATGTCCTATACTAAATATTGATTTAGAAAATATAATTTTACATCCATATGATAAAATTTAAAATTCATATATGATGCATAAGCTAAAAGGATTATAATAGATTATAATATAACAATAGGGAAAATGGTTTAATCATAATTTATCCCTTATTCCTAAATATACCCTTTAACTACTAATCAAGATTTATTTCTAGAAATTATCCCTTGTCCATCTTGTAATTTCTAAAAACCCATTTTGTTCCAATTATTGGATGATTTGATGGATTATCAACTAATTCCTAAAATTTATTTCCTATAAATTGATTAAGTTATTATATATATATTACTTAACATTCAATTTATAATACTTACTCTATGGTTTTAGGTACTAATTGAGATAGAAAGGCATATAATTCATCTAGGTTTCCTACACTCCCTCTAGTCCTAACTTTTGTATCTTGAACTCTTATAACAGTTTCGAAAGGATCTTCCTTTAAGGTTCTATGTTGTTTAGCTAAGACACTTTTAGGTTCTTCGTATTCATTTTCTTCGGGTGTAGACTAAATTTTATTATATTCTAGATTTTTTTTCAAAATTACTTTTAGGATATTCATGAATAAATTTTTCTAAAGAATTAGTAAATTTATTTATTTGATATTTTCTATGATAAAAAGGGTTCCTTTAATCAAAATTGTTGAACCCTCTGGGAAAATCAGTTGAACTCATATTTTGATAATCCCAATTATGCTCAATTATAGATTGATAATTCCTATGTTGATTAATGATTAATTATTATTTCATTATTTCTGTACACAATGATCATATTCATATATTATAATACTTACAGAGAATTTGGTTATTGTATAGATATATATTAACTTAACCCTTTCTGCCAATAGAATGCTTAAACAGACAAGTGGTCACCGTTACAGAAGAAAGCTGCCGATTTGTAAAGTCTACCGTTACGAGAAGGTCACTGATACATCAAGTCCACCGGTACAACAAGTCCACCGTTACAGAAAAATTATATCGTTACGTAAAGGTCACTGTTACAGACAAGTCATCATTATTCAAGTCTACCGTTACAGACAAGTTACTGAAGGGAGTCTACTAATACACCGAGTAAGTCTACCGATACACCAAGGAAGTCTACCGATACACCAAGGAAGTCTACCGATACACTAAGGAAACTACCCGTACATGAAGGCTACCGTTACATGAAAGGTCACCAGTACATTAAGTCTACCGCTACCAATCAAGTCTACCGACAGACATGAAGTCTACCGATAGAAAGGCTACCAATACAGAAGAGGTTACCGATACAAAAGGTTACTGATACAAAGACCTACCGTGACACAAGGCTACCGATATTCAAAGCTACCATTCCATAGAACCTGACGCTGCCTTAATTTCTTTATATTTATTTAATCTAACCAATAGTCATATTAGGTATATTTTAATGCTCTGTCATTTACTTAATGAAGGTTGTTGGATGTCAGGGAACCGTACCTCGTACCTGCAAAAAGAAATCATTTCTTTTGCTGAAGCTCATGCCATAAATACAAGAAGTCCTTGTTGCTACAATATATACAAGTGAAATACAGAAGTGGTCTACAAGTGACATACACAAGAAGAGCTCATACAGATATACATACATGACCAAGAAGACATAGAAGCTCATACACACTCAAGATTACTCAAGAAGAGTTCTTTTCATTCACAAGGATTTTGAAGAAATTCATCAACTACATTCTCACTGTCTCTGCACCTAGATGTCAAGCAGACAACACTCTGTTTTTTTGAAAAAAACCAGAAGAGGACTCAAAACCATTTCTGATCAATCTGATGGCGTCCAGAGCTACACTGCAATCACTATAGCCATTCTAAACTCTATATATTGCTCAGTGATTTATTATTTACATTATGAGTAGTGTGTGTCATCAGTTTTAATTTACACATACACTGTCTCCTGAACCTTAATAGGAGGATCTGTAAATCCTCATTCAAACTCCTTACATCTTTTATTTCCCACTGTGGATAGAGGTAGAGGTCGTGTCTGACCTGGTCAGCTGTATTTGCTTTTGTTTTTGTTTCCCACGTAGAACTGTGGTAGAGGTCTTTGACCTGGACAGTTGTAAACAATTGTGAACCCCAATCCATGGTGTGGATAAAATTTATATAAATTTTTGAGGGGACTAATTCTCGGCTTGGGACTGAACCTATTGGTTATATCTTCTATTCTTTTTTTAGTTTTATCTAAAACCTTTCTATTCCGCTGCTAAGTGCTTTAAAATTTAAGCTATTTTTCAAATTTACTCTGATAATTGAATTAGCAAGTGTTTGCATTATTTGTAAATCATTAGGTTAGATTCAAAAGATAATCTAATATTTTTGATTAGACTAACTGGGAATTAATCAATCCCTTGAGAACCTAACTAAAAGTTTGCTTTAGTTCAAATTCACTGCAATTCAATTAGTATTCTAAATTGGGGGATTTTGGTAAATTATTTTAAACAGAAATTCTAATTGGAACTCAATTCACCCCCCCCCCCTCTTGAGTGTCCACTCTGAACAACATTTGGTATCAGAGGATTTAAAATATTTTCTGAAGTACTCTGTTTTTTAATTGTGATTTTAGTTGTATTTTAAAGTTCATAAAATTTCTATTATTTCTAAATTTTTATCTCTTTAAAATTTTTGTTTTAACCTAGTTACCATGGATAATATACTTGAAGGTTTTGCTACTAATAGACCACCATTTTTGAATGGAAACAACTATGATCAGTGGAATATAAAGATGAAAATTCATTTAGAAAGCATGGGTTTTGATATTTGGACTGCCATAGAATGAGAATATAAAATTCCCACTACTATTGGATCAACTTGTAATGAAGCTACTAAGATAGCTTACAATAATAATTGCAAAGCTATGAATGCTCTGTATTGTGCTTTAGGAGATGAGGAATTTAATATAATATCTTATTGTAAGACTGCATATGAACAATGGGATACATTAAGTGTTTCTCATGAAGGAAGAACTAACATTAAGGAAATGATATTGAACACCTATACTATTAAATATGATAATTTTAAGATGAATCCTGATGAACCCATTTCTGATATGTATCTCTGGTTTAACAAAATTGTCAATACAATGATCTCACCGGGAAAGGATGTTCCATCAAAGGAGGAGATCATGAGAATTTTGAGATGCCTACCTGAAAGATGGAGGGGCACTTCTGTTTCAATCAGAGAATCTTGTGATATTGGTGAACTTCTAGTCAAGGAACTTATTGGTAAGTTAATGATGTATGAAGAAGAACTTAAGGTAAACAATGAAAAGGAAGTTGAACCAAAAAGGAAGTCAGTTGCCTTCAAGTCATCTACTTCAAAGAATAAGGATAAGGAGAAACTTCAAGTTGTAAGTGATAGCTTAAGCTGTGAAGAAAGTGAAAGTGTATCTGATAGTGATGCAGAAATGGCTCACATAGCCAGAAGATTTAAGAAGTTTTATAGGAAGAAGAATTTTTTCAGAAAATCAAACTAAAAAGGTAAGTATGACAACAAGGGACACTGGAAAAAGAACTGGTAGAAATCTGACAAACCTGATGAAGTTGTCTACTATGATTGCAAAAGAAAAGGACATATAAAAGCGGACTTTCCAACGCTGAAATACAAGAAGAAGTATGATTATAAGGATAATAAGTATAAGAAAGCCATGAAGGCCACATGGAGTGCTTCTGAGGATAGCTCTAGTGAATCGGAATCTTCTGAGACTGAAAACAGAAATAAGGAAAATATGTGCTTTATGATAAACACTTATGAGAGAACCTATTTATAGAGCTCCTGTAGAAATACTTGGTACATGGAAAGTGGATGTTCAAGACACATGTCAGGAGACTTCTCATTCTTTAAAATCTTAGTTAGAGTTGATGGAGGTTTTTTCACCTTCGGTGATAATTCTAAAAGAAAAATCATCAGTTTAGGCCAGATTGGTAACACTGACTCAGTATTAATTTCTGAAGTTCTATTTTTTGATGGACTTAAGTATAATTTAATAAGTATTTCTCAGTTATGTGATGATGGTTTTAATGTTAAATTTTAAAATGATTCTTGCAATGTTTTTAATTCTAAAAATACATTAGTATTTTCTGCCTTGCGAAATGAAAATTTCTATGCTGTTGATTTAAATTCTTTAGCTATGAAAAATATTACTTGTTTAAAATCTTTTAATAAAGAGTCTTGGCTTTGGAACAGAAGATTAGGACACTGAAATGTACATTCACTTAGAAAACTGACTAGGAATAACTTAGTTAGAGACCTACCAAAACTTGAATTCCCAGTAGATAAAGTTTGTAATCCCTGTCAAAAGGGAAACCAACATAAAGTTTCTTTTAAATCAAAGAAAGAAGTGTCAACTTCTCAACCTCTCGAATTGGTTCACATGGATTTGTTTGGACCTTGTATAGTTTCTAGTTTAAATGGGAAGCACTATGTCTATGTTCTAGTAGATGACTATCCTAGGTATACTTGGGTATATTTTCTAGCTCACAAAAGTGAAACTTGTTCTCACATTGTTAAATATCCCAAGTCTGTAGAGAACCTTAGTGGACTTAAGATTAAAACCTTTAGAAGTGATCATGGTCATGAGTTTGAAAATCATGTGTTTGAATCCTACTGCTCACAGAATGGCTATAGTCACAATTTCTCTTCCCCTAGGAAACCTTAGCAAAATGGTGTAGTAGAAAGGAGGAATAGAACCCTTCACGAAATTTCCAGAACCATACTCAATGAGTATGAACTACCTGTTTATTTTTGGGCTGAAGCTGTCAATACAGCTTGTTATATTATCAATAGAGTCTTGATAAGACCTGTTCTTAAGAAGACCCCTTATGAGTTGTGGAGCCATAGGAAACCTAAGGTTAACTACTTCAGAGTTTTTGGTTGCAAATTATTTATTCATAATACCAAATATAATCTTGAAAAGTTTTCATCCAAGAGTGATGAAGGAATTTTCCTAGGTTACTCTCTCTTTAGTAAATCCTATAGTGTTTTCAATAAGAGAACCAAATGTGTGGAAGAATCTGATCACAAAAAATTTGATGAAACTGATCCACATGAACCTAATACCTCTATTGAAAATCTTGAAGATGATCTCTCTGTTTTGAACCTTAATGATAAAGACAGTGGACCTGTAGTTAAAACATCCAGTTCTATAAATTTTCCAGAACTTACTTCTGTTGATTCCCAACCTGTTGATGAACCTGAAATCTCTAACCCTACCTTTTCGAGACCAACTAGGACTCTAAAGAACCATCCTTTAGATGTTGTTGTATGTAATCTAGATAGAGGAACATAGACTAGAGCTTCTCTAAGAAATCAAGTTGAACATCAATCTTTTCTTTCACAGTTAGAACCTAAAAATGTCAATGATGCTATCAATGAATAATTTTGGGTAATGGCTATGCAAGAAGAACTAAATCAATTTGAATGAAATATAGTCAGTGAATTAGTAGAAATACCTAAAGACACATTAACCATAGACACAAAATGGGTGTTTAGAAACAAAGTTGATGAATCAGGAAACATCATTAGAAACAAATCTAGACTAGTTGCACAAGGTTACAATCAAGAACAAGGAATTGAATATGAGGAAACCTTTGCACCTGTAGCTAGATTAGAGGCAATTAAGATCTTACTTGACTTTGCATCACATCTGAATTTCATGTTATATCAAATGGATGTGAAAAGTTTTTTTCTAAATGGTTTTATTGTTGAAGATGTTTTTGTAGAACAACCACCTTGTTTCTCAAATCCTCACTTTCAAAATCATGTTTTTAAACTTTCTAAAGCTTTATATGGTTTAAAACAATCTCCAAGAGCTTGGTATGAAAGACTTACAAATTTTCTTATTTGAAAAATATTTACAAAAGGAATTTATGATCCTACTCTTTTTATAAAAAGAATTTCAAAAGATGTTTTAATAGTATAAATATATGTTGATGATATTATTTTTGGATCTTCTAAAAAATCTCTATGTACTGAATTTTAAATGGTTATGCAAAATGAGTTTGAAATGAGCTTAATGGAAGAGCTTAAGTACTTTCTTGGATTTCAAATCATTCAAACTGAAGATGGTATTATTTTAAATCAAAGTAAATATACTAAGGATTTATTAAAATGTTTTGGTTTGGATAGTATTAAGGGGAGTGATACACCTATGAGTACCACCTATAAATTTGATATTGATGAAACTGGTAAACCAGTAGATCAAACTAATTATAGAGGTATGATTGGGAGCTTGCTGTATCTCACTGCTAGTTGACCTGATATTATGTTTAGTGTATGTATGTGTTCTAGATTTCAAGCTAACCCTAAAGAGTCGCACTTACTTGCTGTTAAAAGGATTTTCAAATATATTAAATATACTGCTAATTTGGGATTGTTTCACCAAAATGGACAATCATTTGATTTAATAAGTTATTCAGATACTGACTTTGCTGGATACAAGTTAGACAGAAAGAGCACATCTGGAACATGTCATTTACTTGGAAAGTCCCTAGTATCATGGTGTAGTAAGAAACAGAACTCTGTTGCATTATCTACTGCTGAAACAGAGTATATAGCAGCTGGTAGTTGTTGTGCATTGATTTTGTGGATGAAACACACTTTATTGGACTATGGATTTGATTTTAAAGATGTTTCAATTAACTGTGACAACACTAGTGCGATCAACATCTCAAAGAACCCGGTGTCTCACTCCAAAACTAAACATATTGATGTTAGACACCACTTTCTAAGAGATCAATATCAATGAGGTGATATAACTCTTGAATTTATAGGCATTGAACTCCAATTAGCTGATATTTTCACTAAGCCATTAAGTTCAGAAAGATTATGTTTCATTAGACACTAATTAGGAATGATAACTTACTCTTAAAACTGTTAGATAAACCTCACCGTTAGAATAAACCTTACCATTGGATAAACCTCACCGTTAGGATAAACCTCACCATTAGATAAACCTCACCGTTAGGATAAACCTCACCGTTAGATAAACCTCACCGTTAGATAAACCTCACCCTTAGATAAACCTCACTGTTAGGATAAACCTCACCATTAGATAAACCTTACCGTTAGATAAACCTCTTCGTTAGGATAAACCTTACTGGTACATCTCTCATGCTGTTTTAAAATTTTCGTATTAAGGCCAAGAATTCGAACCTTTTTTAAATATGAGATTTATTTTATATGTGAATCCTAAATGATATTAAACTTGACCCTAGACAATACTCAATCACCGTGAACCTGTCTGTTCAAATCCCTCCTACCTAAACCTCTCAAGAATGCAAAACCCTAAGCCTCAGAATCTGAAATGGATCGTGTAAAGAGACCCTTAGTGGTTGAAGGGAGTGATGCGCTGCAAGCTAAGAAGAAGAAAGTATCCAATGCGGGTGCTAGTGGAATAAGTAGAAGTGTTGCTTGAAGGAATCCTGTGAATCTGCATTTATTGAAGCGGGAAATTGTAGTGGAAAAAGAGTTATGTGCAGAATGGCTGTTGGAATGAAATTCCTTGATTCTGAAGATCTTACAAGAGAAAGGATGGCTTGAGTGATTCACAAACAATAATGTACCATATTTTCTAGTACTGGTAAAGGAGTTTTATGATTTTGTCTCTTTTGAGACTTCAGAAGTGGAGAATAGGATGATTTCCCTTGTGAAACTTCTAAAGTTTTCATTTTCATCAGTTGAATGGGCTAAGAACCTTAGAGTTCCTCATAGTGGTGATTATGGATTTTATTCAAAATCCATACCTACTGGTAGTGATTTTTTCATATATGAGGATGCCTTGTTGGAATTGACAGGAAATGGAACCCCTAGAAAGATCATTGCTACAGAAATGGAAGGGGAGGATAAACTACTTTTCAAGTTCATTCAGCATGTGATTATTCCAAGAAGAGGAGACTTTACTAACCTCAGATTTCAGGATATTTATTTGTTGTATCTGTTAAAGCATGGAGTAAAGGTGAATTTGTGCAGATTTTTAATGATTCAGATTGAGGATATTACTAGACCGAAGTCTAATTCTAATGCACTTTTCTTTTCTAAGTTGATTTCTATTCTGTTGAAGGCAAAGGAGGTAGTTGGACCTCAGGATGAAACTTTTGTGGTTAAGGATAACTTTTTCCTCACTAGGACTATTTGTAAGTATATGAAAGTTAGCTAGAACCCTTGGAAGAAATCATGTATTAATGATGAAGGTAAATTCTATGACAAGTACACACCTATGGACCATCCTTCTAGACCAAAGGATGTGAGGGATCCTAGTCTTGGACCAGATGATCCAGAACCGGTCTACAGTGATAATGAAGTTGTAGATGAGGAGGAAGATACATCAGTTGAGGAAGGAGGAGACCCATATTTACCTCCTAGTCCTGTGCATCAAAATATTTCATATGGAGCAGCTAGCCCTCCAAAAGAACTACCAAGGATAGAAACTATTCTGAAGGACAATGATACTGAGACCACAGAAGAAGAAGAAGAAGAAGCATATTAGTATGTTGTTAAGGACACCTCTGAAGAGGATGAGGAAACCGAATCTGATAATTTTGTTAATGGAGAAAAGGAGGCTGCTGGTGAAGTAGATGATGAGGAAAATGAAGAATAAGAGCTCAGTTTGAGCCCTCTAATTGCTAATACATACAAGATTGTGCCTGATCAAGAAGAAGAAGTGGAATCTACTACCATTGATGAGAGAGTCATTGATGACTCAGAAAAGGATAGGACTAACCCTACTGTTGAACTATCAGAGAAAATGGTTTTTGCATCTACTGAAGTTGCAGAGGAGGCTGTAGAGTTACCTCGAGCGGAACAGTTAGATGAGATTCCTCAAGAGAATGCTCTAAGTGAGGGGGAGCATCTTGGTTCAGTTTCTGTGTTATATGACATTGAAGGTTAGACATCAGATCCATGATATATGGTACTTGGACTCAATTATGGAGATTCTGATGAGGAAGACTATCCCCAAATGGATTCAATTATCCTACCTGTTGTGGATGAAAATTTGGCAACCAAGGAGGACCTTGAGTCCTTAAAGGCTGAAATGAAAGAATCACTGAGTGAATCAATGGCAGATTTGAAGAAAATCTTGGTTGATGAAATGAGGAGTGTGGAGAAATCCCTGGAGCTATCTCTGGGATGTGTTGTTTCTAGTCCAGTGAAGGGAATGATGGATGAAGTTAAAGTATGCCATACTCAAATTGAGAGTTGGAAAGGAGCTGTGGTGGATCTAAGATAGTCTATTGGTTCATTTAATTCCATGAATAGTTCTCAAACCCAAGTGAATACTGATATCAGATATATCAAAGAAGTAGTCAAGAAGTTTGTGGAAGTATTAGAGGCTTTTAAGAAATCAGTAAAAGAACATTTGAATAGTCAAGATGAACTTGTTCATAATGTTGTTAGTAATCTGACACAATCTTTCAAGGAGACGGTAGCTTTCTCAGTTAAACCCCTTCCCTCATCCAGCTCCACTCTGAACCTTGACAAGATCAGAACTATTATCTAGGAAGAGTTGGCTAAGTACAGTACCAGTGGCACCTCAGATACTCAGATCCTTTCTACCACTAGGGAATTTAGTAGTTTTATTCGTGATCACCTATGGGCAGCTACTGCTTCTCAAGAGGCAATTAAAATAAAGTGGATGCTTACTTTGAGAAGGTCTATACCCAGCATCAAATGACCAACCATTTCAAGCTCTTGATGGAGAATTTGAAGTTTCCTCTAGTGACTCAAGATTTCAGAGTACAGGTTAGTAAGCTCAGGGAGCTTACTCCTGCCTTAGATAAATTCATTGAAAGTTGAGATGATTTTGTGTCAGCAATGGAGAGAGGAAGAAGTATTATTATGGATTTCAGGAACCTCTTACTACCATTCATGCATGTGGATGCCAGACCTGTGATTGTACCTCCTACACTTACTGCCTCTGCCTCTGGGATTACACCTCAGTTGACTCCGGTTCAGGCTATTCGAAGCTTGACACCTATGATCCCACAGAAGAGCACAGATTTCAGATCTGGTACAGTTTCAGTGGCTGACCCTCCAGTTGTTCTTTCAGCTATTCCCAATCCATCTACTCAATCTGACCCTGCTCCCTCTTCTGATCCTAAGGGAAAGACTATTATTTAAGAGGATGTTTGAGTGATTCTAGGTGTTTTGATAGGATTCACTTGTATTTTTGTAATACTGACTTTATCAGTTTGTACGTTTTGTCATTTAATGGAAATTTACTCTTACATTCTCCACTTTACTATGTTTTTGTTTCTTTGTAATTTGTTCTCTTTTAGTCTCTACATTTCTCTGATTCTACCCTTCTTTTTGTTAATCACAAAGGGGGAGAAAATGAAACTAATGAGAACTGGGAGAGTGAAATTGAAAGGGGGAGAAAATGAGAACTTTGTTTTAAAAGTTTTTTTTTGGAAATTCTTTCTCTGACACCATTTTATTTTAATACTTGGCATAAGTTGTGATTATCAAAAAGGGGGAGATTGTTGAACCCTATGCAAAAATCAGTTGAACTCATATTTTGATAATCCCAATTATGCTCAATTATAGATTGATAATTCCTATGGTGATTAATGATTACTTACCTATTTCATTATTTCTGTACACCATGCTCATATTCATATATTATAATATTTACAAAGAATTTGGTTACTGGATGGATATATATTAACTTAACCCTTTCTTCCAATAGAATGCTTAAACAGACAAGTGGTCACCGTTACAGAACAAAGCTGCCGATTTGTAAAGTCTACCGTTACGAGAAGGTCACTGATACATCAAGTCCACCGGTACAACAAGTCCACCATTACAGAACAACTCTACCATTACGTAAAGGTCACCGTTATAGACAAGTCACCATTATTCAAGTCTACCGTTATAGAAAAGTTATCGAAGGCAGTCTACCGATACACCAATAAAGTCTACTGATACACCAAGGAAGTATACCGATACACTAAGTAAGTCTACCGATACACTAAGGAAGCTATTGGTACATGAAGGCTACCGTTACATGAAACGTCACTGGTATATTAAGTCTACCGCTACCGATCATGTCTACCGACAGACATTAATTCTACTGATAGAAAGGCTACTGATACACAAGAGGTTACCGATACAATTGGTTACCAATACAAAGACCTACTGTGACACAAGGCTACCGATATTCAAAGCTACCATTCCAGAGAACCCGACATTGCCTTAATTGCATTATATTTATTTAATCTAACCAACGGTCATATTAGGTATATTTTAATAATCTGTCATTTATTTAATGAAGGTTGTTGGGTGTCAGGGAATCGTACCTCGTACCTGCAAAAAGAAATCATTTCTTTTGCTGGAGCTCATGCCATAAATACAAGAATTCCATGTTGCTGCAATATATACAAGTGAAACACAGAAGTGATCTACAAGTGACATACACAAGAAGAGCTCATAAAGATATACATACACGACCAAGAATACATAGAAGATCAAACACACTAAATCTTACTCAAGAAGAGTTCTTTTCATTCACAAGGATTTTGAAGAAATTCATCGACTACATTCTCACTATCTCTACACCTGGATGTCAAGCAGATGACACTCTATTTTTAGACAAAAAACCAGAAGAGGACTCAGAACCATTTCTGATCAATCTGAAGGAGTCCAGAGCTACACTACAATCACTAGAGCCATTCTAAACTCTATATCTTGATCATTGATTTATTATTTACATTATGAGAAGCGTCTTTAATCAGTTTTAATTTACGCATACACTGTCTCATGAACCATAACTGGAGGATCTATAAATCCTCATTCAAACTCCTTACATGTTTTATTTCCCACTGTGGATAGTGGTAGAGGTCGTGTGTGACCTGGCCAGCTGTATTTGATGTTGTTTTTGTTTCCCATGTAGAACTGTGGTAGAGGTATTTGACCTGGACAGTTGTAAACTATTGTGAACCCCGATCCAGGGTGTGGATCAAATTTATATAAATTATTGAGAGGACTAAGTCTCATCTTGGGACTGAACCTCTTGGTTATATCTACTATGCTTTGTTTAGTTTTATCTAAAACCTTTCTATTCCGCTACTAAGTGCTTTAAAATTTAAATTGTTTTTCAAAGGTATTCTGATAATTGAATTGGCAAGTGTTTTCATTATTTGTAAATCATTAGGTTAGTTTCAAAAGCTAATCTGATCTTATGATTAGACTAACTAGGAATTAATCAATCCCTTGAGAACCTAACTTAAAGTCCGATTTAGTTCAAATTCACTACAATTAAATTAGTATTCTAAATTGGGTGATTTTGGTAAAGGATTTTAAACAGAAATTTTAATTGGAAATCAATACACCCCCCCCCCCTCTTGAGTGTCCACTCCGACCAACAAAAAATCACATGAATAGATTGTTTAAATATCCTCGAATTTTATTATACACTATATAATATTTATAAGAAGTAAAATATCCTAGAAATATTGCTTCTGTAGTACCCCCGGTTTCTGGTATGTAACCCTTTCTTGATGATTTTCATGGTTTTAATGTTAAGGGTGTTGAACAGGAGAGCCGGGAGAACTTGGAATGATGTTTTGAGGCAAAGGGGAGGTCACACGGTCGGCACACGGTTTGTTTAACCGTGCGTCCAATTCGTGCGCAGTGGGTCTTGGAGGCTGTGGCTTTCACACGGTTGGCACACAGTTTTTCTAACCGTGTGGACAAACCATGTGAGATGGGTGGCCAAGGCAGTAGCCAACTCACGGTTAGCGCCCGGTTTGTCAAACCGTGCGGACTAACCCTGCAGTCACTTAAAATTAAATCCTTAAATTGTGGATCAAACTGGTTTTGCCTCTAATTTCCTTGTTTAAACCTCTTAAGCGGCCCTAACTCGGTATTAATCTCCCTTGAAGGATAGAAGACTTCTCCCAATTGTTCCAAAGGAGATCTGAAGGCTTCTCTTGGAAAATCGAAGGCGGATGCTTAAGTTATGTGATCATTCTTGATCGATTTCTTAGATCTACTTAGATATACTTCTCCTCTTCTCTCTTTTTCTTAGATCTACACCCTTTATGGGTAGATTTAAGTGTGTGGAAGCCATATATGACAATATTTGGTCTTGGTTGTGTTAGGAGAAGATATTTAAGGAGAGTTTTTTGAGTTTTGACCTGTTGTTCTTGAGCGTTCTTCATCCGTGGCTTGGTTTCACCAAATTTGTTGAGGTAGGTGGCTTCAATCCTGATTCTTCTTTCTTAGAACTTGAAGACATAGTTTCAATTTGTTTTCCTTGATTGAAATGGTTTGTTTATCTGCTGTTAAAGAATGATTGAAACCTCTTTTTAGTACAGGTGATGAAAATTGTGTGTATTTGGAAAGTGGTTGTTGAAGTAAATTTAAAATGCTGATTTTAAATTGGCTATGGTTTTACTTCTTGAATGAAATGGTTTTCAAAAAAAAGGTGATGCTTTATTGAAAGGTTTTGAACACACTTGGTTTTGGGCATGGATTTCATGGGTTGTGGTGTGTGTTCATATTCATTAGGATAGATAAGGGCAAGAAGTAACTGCCATCAAAAGGTTGGGATGGATAAGGGAGAGAAGTCCCCCCATCAATAGGTTGGGACAGATAATGTCCTAAAGTACCCCTGTCAAGGTAGTCCACTAAGTGACGGCTTAGTGGTAGGATAACTCACCACTCGCGAGTATAGGAAGGTCCTGGTTGCATTCATGGTTGGTTGTGTGGATTGGTGAAATGGAATAAATGTTCCAAATGGAAGTGTGAATGGAATTGGGAACATTTCTTGATTTCTTTTCTTGAGAAAGAATGGTTTTTCTGAAAAATAGTTTTGACATAGAACTTGTTATATTGTGAAATATTTTTGGAATTGTTTTATATAAATTGTTTTATATAAATGTGCTAACATGTTTTATCCTAGAGGCATGGGTTGGGAAGTCATCGGGGAAAATCTATTGAGTTTCATTACTCACCCCCTGCTTTGGCATGTTGATGCTTTTGCAGATATCATGTACCAGGACGTTGGAAAAGGTAAAGTGTCACATGTTTAGAGCACTGCTTCAATATACTTGGGCAGGTTCGTGATGTTGTAGCTTGGAGCATGTGGATCATGGAGTTGGGTTGTTGTCTTGTAGTCTTTGAGTTTGTCTTTCCGCTTTTTACTCTGATGTTTGTGTGTTGGTTTCCGCTTTGGTACTCGTGGTTGGTTTTTGATAAAATAAATGGTTGAGTTGTCTTAGAATTTATCATGCATCTTTTTAGTTGGTTTGGTTATGGTCATTGGTTCTATGGATGTTCAAAAAGGGTAAATCATCCCCCACTTGTTTGAAACCCTTCGTAATTTATTGCTAGCCTTTGGTTCCTTGGGGATATCGATTAAGTCCTAGTAATGACTCATTGAGCTCTCAAGCCAATAGGAATTGGCGGGTCATTACAAATGGTATCAGCTTGTTCGGTCCTTGCCTAACAAGTGGTCATCGATGTTCTTGGTCCTGGAGTTGAAATTAAATCTTGTCTATTCCTTGGGTGATCATCTTAGACAAGAGTAGGATTATCGGAACTAGAAATGTATAGCATAAAAGGACATAGCTAACACGTTTATGTTGAACATCAAGTTACCAGGGTATTCGGTACATAAGTGTTTTGGATACACTTCTAGAATGTTGGAAATCTCATTGTCAAGGGTTTGCCCAATGAGATGGGCATGACATGAATTATAGAGGAATGACATCCCACTAGCATGGAATATCTCATTGCGAAGAATGATTTATGATTTTAGGAAAGGTGAATTTTTTTGAAAAATGCAGAAATTGCTTTTCAAATGAAAGATTTTGAATATAGGATATTTAGTACATTTTGAAAAGGGGTTGATTCTCAAAGAGTATGTGGGATGTTTTCAAAAAAAATTGAACATGTGGATAAGTTGGATGGTTGGAAAACAATGATGTGATAGTTTATGTGATAGAAATTGAAATGTTAAGCCTTCAGTTTCTAGGAAGTGAGACTAACGGCGTGCATTGTTTGTATAGAAAATGGCACCCGTTAGGCATCATAGAAACCAACCCGAAGAAGCTGCAGAGAATGTGGTTGCACCTGAACCACATGTGAACCAAGAGCTGGTTCAGAGTATCATTCAAGCGTTCCATGTTGTGGACACAGTGAATCGGAGGGATGAGTCAATACATGTAGACCATTCCATCCAGTTCCAAAAGAAGAATCCACCCATCTTTCGGGGTGATGTTGAACCCGAGAAGGTGGAGGTGTGGCTAAGTAGGATGAATCATATATTCGATTTCATCGGCACACTAGTAGAGTTGAAAGTAAAACCGGCGATGTATATGCTCGAGGATCATGCACGTCAGTGGTGGGATTTAGCAGTGCAGGCTAAATTGGATAAAGGCCTTACATGGGAGGATTTTGAAGAATTGTTTAACAGACAATTCTATCCTCACACGTTCAAGATCCAAAAAACGGAGGACTTATTTAGATTGAAACAAGAGAGCCTCTCTGTCACAGTGTATGCGGCCAAGTTCATGAATTTAGTCCATTTTTTACCAGAGGTTGCGACAAGTGCTTCTTTGAAGGCACGCATCTTCGAATCGGGGATAAGGCAGGAGATTCGATCGAAGATTGTGGTTCTATGTATTAAGGATTATACAGAGATGGTGAACAAAGCAACGATTACTGAAAGTGATATATTGGGATCGATAGGAGGAAGCATGATGATACCCACGGGAACGGGTGGGAACTTTAATGCTGGAAACAAGCGGAAAAGGGAAACCTACTTCCAAGGTGGGAGTATGACTCAGAACCAGACAGCAGGATCAGTCAACCTTTCTCCATGACCCCAGAGAAAAGCAGGTTGCTTTCAATGTGGTTCGACTGATCACATCAAATGGGAATGTACAGCACCATCAAGAGCATGCCACAATCGCAAGTAGATAGGGAATCTTCAGCAATATTGTCGTAGTGCTCCACGATCAGGTGTTCGTGACACTTATCAAGTATCGCAATCATCTTATGATTCAACAGGGCAAGGGAAGAAAAATCAGTCTCACCAGCAGAACAGAGCTAGTTATGGTGATTCCAGGAATACCATGACCCCTTAACCAGGGCAAACTCAGAAAGGCAACAAGGAAAACAGTGCAGCGATGAAGCAATTGTATAGAGCATAGCATATGATTGTAGATGATCAGGCTGGACCATATACAGTGATAGGTATGATTCTTTTTACTTCTACCCTCATGCAAGTGTTGTTCGATACTGGAGCATCGCATTCCTTTCTTGCTTCTCGTATTTCTGAATTGCTGAACTTAAAACTGTAAATGATGCCTTTTGTCTTGAAACTATGAACTCCTCTTTGTGAAAGAGAATGTCAAGACTTTTTTTGTAGAGAATGTGCTATAACTGTTGATGGAGCTGAGCTGAAATGGTATTTATTTATGTTGGAGATGGATGTCTATGATATAATCCTGGGTATGGATTGGTTGACAAGGTTTAAGGCTCACATCGACTATTATAGGAGAACGGTTAGTTTCACGATGGAGGATGCAATCGACCATCTCTTTAGATGAGAGTGGATGGTAAATAAAGGTGCAAAGAGCTTGTTGGAACCAATGTTGGGAACGATATCTTACCAATTGGTAGCGTTGAATTTGGCATATTTGAAAGAGACTGCGGAAACTAGTTTTCCAGCTGTGGTGGATCAATTTCCTGATGTTTTTTCTGAAAACTTCTCAGGGTTACCACCTGTAAGGTAAGTGGAGTTTATGATTGATCTCCTTCCAGGGACCAGTCCTATCTCACTTCCATCTTATAGGATGGAACCAACGGAGTTAAAGGAATCGAAGGTGCAGTTAGAGGAGCTGGAAAGCAAAGGTTTTATTCATCCAATCGTGTCTCTGTGGGCACCACCAGTTTTGTTTGTAAAGAAAGCAGATGGAACATTGAGGATATGTGTGGATTATCATTAACATAACCATGTTACGATAAAGAATAGATATCCACTTCCACGCATTGATGACCTGTTTGATCAATTGAGGGGAGCTCAGTGGTTCTCCAAAATTGACTCGCGGTCAGGATATCACCAATTGCGAGTTAAGAAGGAGGATATTCCGAAGACAACCTTCAGAAGCAGATATGGACACTACGAATATGTAGTCATGCCTTTTGGTCTTACGAATTCACCAGCAGTCTTCATGGCTTTTCTGAATCGGACATTTTAGCCGTAACTAGATTCTTTTGTTGTGGTGTTTGTGGATGATATATTGGTATATTCAAGAACAAGGGATGAGCATGAGCAATACTTGGTGATAGTATTGGATATCTTGAGGGACCATTACTTGTATGCCAAATTGTCAAAGTGTGATTTCTGGATACAAGAAGTACGTTTTCTGGGCCATGTCATTTCATAGAAAGGTGTTTCAGTGGATCCAGGGAATATAGAAGTTGTTCTTTCTTGGAAACTGCCGAAGAATGTATTTAAAATATGAAGTTTTCTTGGTCTATCTAGTTATTACCGATGCTTTTTGTGTGACTTCTCATGACTAGATCCACCTATGACAGCATTGACAAAGAAAAATAGCGCATTTCAATAGACTGAGTAATGTCAGAGATCTTTTCAAGAGTTGAAAGTTTGCCTTACATCAACACCCATCTTGATTTTTCCAGAATCAGGACAGGGGTATGTGGTGTATTATGTTGCTTCACGAACATGGTTGTGTTGTGTTCTCATGCAATAAGACCATGTTGTTTCTTATGGTTCAAGGCAGTTGAGGGTGCATGAGAAGAATTACCCAACACATGATTTGGAGTTAGCTGCTATTGTCCATGAATTGAAGACTTGTTGTCATTATCTCTTTGGTGAGAAGTTCAATGTGTTTACAGATCACAAAAGCCGGAAACACATTTTCTCACAACGATATTTGAATCTGAGGCAGAGGATATGGATGGAGTACCTTTAAATTTTCAACTTTGACTTGATGTATACATCGGATAAGGGAAATTCGGTGGCCGATGCATTAAGCAGAAAGTCGTATGCTCAGTTGGTGAAAGAAGCTTCAGATGAATGGCAGTTGATGTTGGTCTTAGCCGACATGCATATGGAATGTGAAATCCAAGGAGATGTTGCGGTTTTATTTTCAGCTACTCTTTTTCCTGAACTGGTAAAAGTGGTCAAAGAGGCACAAACATTTGATGCGGAATGTCTGATAATGAGTTCAAAACTCAATGGTGGGGAGACCATTGATAGCTGGAAACTGGAAGCGGGTTTAGTTTTGTGTTTCAGAGATCGGATGGTTGTACCTATAGGTTATCAAGAAAAACTCCTTACTGCTTACCACCATTCAAGATGTGATGTACATCTGGGTACACAGAAGATGTATAAGGCTCTAAAGGCACTGTTTTTTTGGAGCGGCATCAAAAAGAAGGTGGGTGAATTCGTCTTGCGATGCTTAACTATTCAGCAGGTTAAAGAAGAGCATCAGAGACCACCTGGTATGTTACAGTCCTTACCTATCCTAGTGTGGAAATGGGAGTAGATAGCAATGGATTTTGTTAGAATTCTTCCAAGAACGGTCTGTAAACACGATGTCATTTGGGTGATAGTGGATCGTCTAACCAAGTCGGACTATTTTATCCCAATTCATGAAACCCATACGGTGGAAGACCTTTCAAAAATCTATATCTAGGAAGTGGTAAAGAGACCTGGTTTACCAGTGTCTATCGTCTTAGATAGAGATCTGAGGTTCACATCTCATTTTTGAAAATCATTACAACAATCCCTTGGGACTTAGTTGACTATGAGCACGGCGTATCATCCTAAGACGGATGGGCAATCCCAGAGGATGATACAGACATTGGAAAACATGTTGCGGGATTGTGTAAAGGATTTTGGTGGCTCATGGGAGGAGCATATACCCTTATTGGAGTTCTCATACAATAAAATCTATCAAGCCTCTACATGCATGGCTCCCTTTGAATCATTGTATGGGTGTCCTTGTCGTTTTCCACTTTGTTGGGTGGAAGCAGGTGAGACCTCACTAGTTGGGCTGAGACTTGTCTATGAAACAATGGAGAAGATCCAGTTGATTAGAAAGAGGATGGAGATGGCTCAGAGTCATCAGAAATCTTTTGTGGATCACCGCCGAAAACTGTTGTCGTTTGCGATGAGTGATCATGTCTTTTTGAGAATCTCTCCAAGGCTTGGATAGCGTCGTTTTGGGAAGCAAGGAAAATTATCTCCTTGATATATAGGCCCTTTTGAGATACTGGAACGGGTTATAGAGGTGGCGTATCGGTTGGCATTACCACCATGGTTCAGTGCAGTGCATAATGTGTTCCATGTATCTCAGTTAAAGAAGTATCAACCCGATACAGACCATGTGATACGATGGGATCATGTTGACCTAGAGTCAGATTCTTAATTGATAAATATCCTGGTATGGATAGTGGATAGGCAAGAGAATGTATTGCGTGGAAAAAGCATCAGTCTAGTGTGGGTTTTATGGCAGCATGGTCAGATTCAGGTAGAGAATTGGGAACGGGAGAAAGAAATGAAAGAGCAGTGGCCAGAACTCTTTCAGGAAAGCGATGGTTTTCAACTTTCTGAGGACATAAAGGCCAATGGTGGGGAGAATGTAGTACCCCCAGTTTCTGGTATATAACCATTTATTGATGCTTTTCATGGTTTTAAAGTTAAGGGTGTTGAACGGGAGAGTCGGGAGAACTTGGAATGATGGTTTGATGCAAAGGGGAAGTTGCACGGTCGACGCACGGTTTGTCTAACCATGCGGCCAAACCGTGCGGCCAAATCGTGCGGCCAAACCGTGCGAGAAGGGTGGCCAAGGTAGTATCCAACGCACGGTTAGCGCACGGTTTGTCAAACTGTGCGGACTAACCGTGCGGTCACTTAAAATTAGATCCTTAAATTGTGGATCTAACTCGCATTTCCTCTAATTTCCTTGTTTATACCTCCTAAGCAGCCCTAACTTGGTATTAATCTCCCTTGAATTTTGGAAGACTTCTCCCAAGTGTTCTGAAGGCAATCTGAAGGCTTCTCTTGGTGAATCGAAGCTGGATTCTTAAGGTATGTGGTCTTTCTTAATCGGATTCTTAAATCAACTTAGATCTACTTCTCATATTCTCTCGTTTTCTTAGATCTACACCTATTATGGGTAGATATAAGGGTTTGGATGCCAAATATGACAAGATTTGGTCTTGTTTGTGTTAGGAGAAGAGATATAAGGAGATTTTTTTGGAGTTTTGACTGGGTGCCCTTGAGCGTTCCTCGTCTGTGGCTTGGTTTCTACCAATTTGTTGAGGATGGTGGCTTCACTCCTGATTCATCTTTCTTAGAACTTGAAGGCTTAGTTTCAATTTGTTTTCCTTGATTGAAATGGTTTTCTTATCTGTTGTGAAAGAATGGTTGAAACACCTTTTTAATACGGGTGATGAAAATTGTGTGTTTCTGGAAAGTGGTTGTTGAAGTAAATTTAAAATGGTGATTTTAAATTGGCTATGGTTTGACTTCTTGAATGAAATGGTTTTCAAAAAAAGGGTGATGCTTTATTGAAAGGTTTTGAATGCACTTGTTGTAAAGACCCGTAAAATTAAAGGGAATGTTTTTCTTAATTTTCATTGGGATTTTACAAGTACGCATTTTCTAACGGCACCTGATTCCAAGGGCCGGTGTGCCTGGAATCAATTTCTGAAGTTTAGCTTAGGTACGTTCAGTGAACGAACTAGCGGGTTTTCCTAACTTTTGAACCGGTGCTCGGAATCGAAATCTGAGGCCACCGATGAAACCACAACACCGGTAATTGTTTAGGAACACCTTTTCTGGAGTTGTGTTTTCTCGGGTGTGGTTTTTAAAAAAATGAGTTAACTAAAGAATGAAATAAAATTTGTGCCACAATTTTTATTTCTATTCTAAGTAGTTTTAACCTATGCATGGGGGTTGGAGTGGGACCCACTACATCCTAACTTCTCTGAGTAGGATATTAGTGAAGTGGGGCCCACATGAGCCCCACCCCTTCAATCCCTTAAAAACTCCCACGTGCACTTAATTGTGTAACACACCCGCACCCCTTTTAATGACTTGTCAACTCTCGAAATTAAATCTGGTTTATTAAACGCTCATCAATTAAGTCAATTAATTTATTGCGATCTTTTGAAATTTGAAAAGGGTTGGCATGAGTAATAAAATAAGGAAAATCCTTATTTTATTATTTTTTGAATCACTGTGCGGAAACAAGGAAGACTCTTGCGCTCTGAAGAACTCTCCTTCCTCGTCGAAGAACCCGAAGAATGCCGAGTCTACGATGAAGAACTCCATCACCGCAAGGGAGATCATTATACCGTCTTCTTCCTTCACCGCAGCCGGTGAGAGACGCCTTCTTCGGAGAATGACGACACACCGTATCCTTCTTCGGATGAACACCGACGACGTATACGACGCCATCTTCCGCGACGCTGTCTTCCACAACGCTGTATTCCGCGACGCCCTTTACCCGCGACGAACCTTGTTCGACGACTTCATCGAGGTAGGCGTTTGAGATCAAATATTATGGATTAAATTTGCGCTTTCCTGACGAGGATATTTATTCTTTTTGTGCCACCTGTTATCATTATAACGGGAGGTGGTCGGACCGCACGAACATGGCCGACCCTCCTCCCTCATTGTTGTTTTTCTTGTTGAGGCACGAACAAAGGAAACGCAGTGCAACGACACTGCGCGGGAACATGGTGAATCGTGGCGAATAAGCGCGGTGCCGTCGCGCCGCTCCGTTGAGGCCGAACGAACCCGCGGCCGGAGCCGGGCTACAGCGAAGGGGCGCGGAGCCATCGCGCCATGCCAGAGAACCACGAAGACACCGTGGCCGGAGCAGGGCCGCGGCGGAGGGGCATGGCGCCGTCGCGTCGCGCCAGTCGGACCAAGGCCACGGCCTTTGGACGCGACGGAGCAGGGAGCGGCAGCAGGAACCACCGGTCGCCGGCGCGTCGGAGGGGTGGGACCGTGGGGTCCCACTGCGGCAGCATGGTCGACCAGCCGGGTCGGCCGATCGAAGAAGGCCAAGGGTCGTAACCCCCTGCTGGCCAAAAGAGCGGCCCCCATGTGGGGCCGCCGTTTCAAAACAGGGGGCAGCACGCCCCCCTCTTTTCCGCGATAGCTTGGCCGAGCCGAGCTGTTTGGCCACGCAGCCCGCACCCGCGCCAGGCCAACCAGCCACCCAGGCTAGGCCGCACAGGTCGTGTCGGGCCGCTCCCTAATGGGTCGGATCTAGACCCGGGACGGGTCGCCCCGTTCGGGCTGACCCAGGGGGTCTTGGGCCGGGTCGGTCCGGGCACAAAACCCCCTAAAACCAGACAGGATCGTTTAAATTCCTGTAACATGGGATACTGACTTCTTATTGATGCACCATCAGTTGCAGTGTGATCCTTGGATCGAGACGGTCGTTTCGGTATATTACACTCAAGGTTTTGGAGAACTTTGGGTACGGCCGGGTTGGTTCGAACACGAAACTAACCGGGCCCTCGGAGCGGAAACGCTTATAACTTGAGCTTCGAACGTCTGATTGACCTGACGTCAACTTTGTTGAATTTCTCTTAGTGAGACAGAGCTTTTGTCTTACATTGATCGAGGTTTGGACGCAGTTGGATTACGGTCGGGTTGGTTTTGACTTAAAAACCAACCGAGCCCCTGAAACGAAAACGCCAATAACTCTCAGACCGGGCGTCCGATTGACGCGCCGTCTGTCGTGTTGAGTTACCATCGACGAGAAGGAACATTGGGATAAATCAACTCCAGACTATGATTCAGTTGATGTATCGACCCCCCTTGGATCGTGGAGCGGACCCTCCCGAAATCGAGCATGCTGTCTGCGGGAACCCTAGAGCTGGCTGCGACTGCGACGATTATGACGACTGCACTGAAATTCTCTGTGGGTTCGGCAGTGACGACAACTGCACTGAAATTCTCTTTGGGTTTGGCAGCATTGATTACCTTACTGAAATCCATCGTGGGTTCGACGACGATGACTACCGTTCTTGTATCCTACATGGGTCCGGGTGTACTACTGTTCTTGTATCCTACGTGGGTATGGCAGTGTTTGACTCTATACTTGTATCCTGTGTGGGTCTGACAGAGTTGCTGATCTTGTATCCTACGTGGGTCCGACAGCTTAGCCGGCTTATTATCCTACGTGGGTCCCATCTTAGATGAATCAGTGGCTACATCTGATCATCTCTATCACCTTACGAAGAAGTATACCTATGTGAGCTGAGTCTTGACTTTCACTCATTATCTTCGATATGATTGACTTGTTTCCTATGTGGATTGTGTTGTGCTTTCCTGTGTGGATTGGGTTGTACTATCCTATGTGGACGTGATCGAAATTGGGATCGGAAGTTGGGTCCGAACTGGAATTGATGACTTATGTATATGTATGGGCATATACCTAAGTAGTGTTGGATGTTACTTCGTGATTGTCTCTTTCTTTTGTGGATTATCCTTTGTGGATTCTATGAGACCTTCAGGGGTCTCGGGGTCCCTACTGAGTAGCGTATACTCACGCCTACATGGGCTATGCCCGTACTACGTTGTGTTGGATGCAGATGACGGACAGCGCTGATCGTGGTTGAGGCTTGTGGAGTACGTTGGTACCTGGAGGTGGACCACTGGGCGGGATGTACACGGAGCGGACGGCTGGACTCGAGGAGCTGAGGAGGATATCTATACCCACCCTTTAGGTGGGATTTCCAGTAGACGGCTCGACATTGCTGCTTTACTTTCAGTTGTTATACTTTATTTCCACTTGTACTTTACTTCAGTTTGGGTTTGTATTCTGGCCCATTTACTTTCTGCACTTACTTTTGTACCCAGTTTTACTTTGTGTTTACTCCTTCTGGCTTACTCTGTGGTGTTTTTTTTACTTTATAAAGGCAATTCCTTCCCTTTGTCGGGATTTACTCCTTTGGTGCTTGTCGCCATCCCTTAGCCTATGGGAGGCGGGCTTGGGGTTGTCACGGCACGGGCCCTGAGGAAGGGTCTTGAAAAATTGGTATCAGAGGAGTTTGGTTCTGCCACAGAACTCAGGACTCTGATATTTCTTCTATGGGAAGCAATAGTGTTAAGGGTATTGAGTGTGGTTATCAGTCCAGGGAGTCCAGTGTTGGTGTGGAGGCCGACGTATCCGTACACCAGGACCCTGTCTTCTGATTTCCAACTCAATGCACGAAAGCATTGATTGCTTGTGTGTTTCAAAATTATTCTTTGTGATTAATTTGTGTGAGTTCACCAGTTGTACTATTTTGACCGTGGCGCACCAGTTTCTTTTCAAGACGGCCCCACGACAGCAGCCAGCTAGGGTTCCGAGCTTTGTGTGAGACGACAGCCCACCGAGCGACGAGGCCTCGGTGTAGGGCCCTTTTTCAGCGGGGGCACCGGCGGTACCTCTACCCACCGAGCCACCGATGCCACCAACCCCATCCGCTGAGAGTGCACGTCGCCTCAGTGCACTGCACGAGTTTCAGCGTCAGTGACCGCCCAGGTTTCACTGGGAGATGGACCCTCAAGCAGCCGAGGATTGGCTGGAGGCGGTTGTTGAGTTTTCAGGCTAGTGGGGACACCATCTGACCTCATGGTGATCCTTGCAGTGAGCCTCCTACACATGGTAGCAGGAATATGGTGGATCTTGATGCTCCAGGTGCACGATGAGGCATATCTCCTCTGGACGGACATTGAGAGCCTCTTCCGCTCAGAGTTCGTCCCATCCACCCTCTGTGTGGTGCGCATCCAGGAGCTACTACAGCTGCGGCAGGGCAGCATGACGGTCGCCCCGTACTCGGCGAGATTTACCGATCTCTCGTGATATTCGACGTACATGGTACGTGACCCATTCTTCCGGGCCCGGACCTTCGAGCAGGGAATGAGGCATGAGATCAGGGCATCGATGATCTCCCTCATCATTCTGACAGAGCCAGGAGTACTGGAGCGTGCCCTTCTCGTAGAGAGCTTTATTGTTGAGCCTACACCAGCAGTGAGACCTACCGCAGGGCGGCATGTAGCAGAGTTGTCTGCAATTGAAAGTTGATGGACGTCATAGGGGCCAGGCGGACCAGAACATCAGGCGGATGACCTGAGGACACTGGCTCACAGGTGCGGGGATCCCTGCACAGAGCCAGCCTTCCGAGGAGCAGATAGTGCTACGCATGCGACGGGCAGGGCCACATGGCTCGTGACTGCCCGACGCGCCGTGCAGAGGATTAGCAGACGGTTGAGGGTCCACCCAGGTAGAGGCAGAGGGTAGACCGTGGCATTCCTTAGGATGCATGTGGATGAGTCAGAGGAGATGGACGAGCAGCAGGTGGTGGGAGACGCTTTGAGGCTTTACCACCACCACCACCAGGAGGTCCACCCCGACCACAGGGAGCTAGCGGGCAGAGACAGGATCAACTTTAGGCAGCGGAGGCCTATGACCACGGCGTGCCAGGGATGATTTGAGGTACTATCTGTGTCTACTCCACCCTTACTGAAGTTATTATAGACACAGGAGCGAGTCATTCTTTTATTGTTGCTGTCCTTGTTTGGAGCTCGGAGATTCCGACGGAGCCATCAGCTCGATCCTTACGTCTATAGACTCCTACGGGAGAATACTCGACAATTACGCACTAGTGTCGGTAGTGTGATCTTACTCTAGGAGGCAAGAGCTTCGGCTGGGATCTTTTTGTAGCGGCATCGAGGCCTTGTGACGTCATCTTGGGCATGGATTGGTTATCTACAGTCCATGCTCAGATTGACCATATTAGGAGCAAGGTGCGATGTGTTCGTACCGATGGGAGAAGGTTCACCATAACCGGTGAGAAGGGAGCCTTAGCAGCGCAGGATGGACTCACACAGAGGAGAGGACAGTCGATCACTCATCAGTTGGCTAGCCTCATCCTAGGAGCAGTTGATGTGCGGAGTCCTAGTTTTCCTGTAGTGGTGGATCAGTATGCGGACATTTTCCCTAATGACGTTCCAAGACTACCTCCTCGCAGAGAGGTAGAATTTTATATTGACCTTTACCACGGGACAGCCCCGATATCCACTCCAGCATATCGGATAGCTCCCGCTGAGCTTCAAGAGTTGCAGGTACAGCTGGAGGACTTTCAGGGAAATGGATTCATCTGACCCAGTGTTGCACCATGGGCTTCCCTGATTTTGTTCGCCAAGAAGGCGGGTGGGAGATTGCGACTGTGTGTCGACTATCGTCGCCTGAACCAGTTTACTGTGAGGAACAAGTATCCGCTGCCGAGGATTGACAACCTCTTCGATCAGCTCAAGGGAGCACAGTGGTTCTCAAAGATAGACCTCAGGTCAGGCTATCATTAGCTCAGAGTTCGGGACAAGGACATGCAGAAGACGACCTTCAGATGTCGGTATGGCCACTATGAGTTCTTGGTTATGCCTTTTGGCATAACCAACGCTCCAGCAGTGTTCATGTTTCTCATGAACAGGATCTTCCAGCCATACCTCGATCGATTTGTCGTGGTCTTCATCGACGACATTTTGATATACTTGACCACTGAGGAGGTGCACGCCTACCACTTGTGGGGTGTACTGGACACACTCCGAGAGCACCATCTTTATGGTAAGCTCTCTAAGTGTCGGTTCTGGTTATGTGAGGTCCACTTCCTAGGACACGTCATCTCTGAGGCGGGAGTTGCGGTGGACCCTACGAAGATCGAGGCAGTGCTAGCTTAGGAGCCACCCAGGAGCGTGACGGAGGTGCGGAGTTTCTTGGGTCTAGATGGGTACTACTGGAGATTTGTGCCAGACTTTTCCAGAGTTGCGGCATCGCTCTCATATTTGACGGAGAAGGGGAAACCCTTCGTGTGCTCAGATAGATGTCAGCAGAGCTTTCAAGAGCTGAGACAGAGGTTTACTAGCGCACCTATCTTGAGGCTATCAGAGGAGGGAGTAGGGTACATATTCTACTGCGATGCATCAGAGACCGGGCTCAGATGTGTCCTGATGTAGGAGTAAGAAGTTATCGCCTATGGATCACAACATTTGAGGCAACATAAGCAGAACTACACTACCCATGACCTGGAGTTGGCAACAGTGGTCTTTTCTCTGAAGATGTGGCGACACTATCTGATGGGAGAGCGCTTTACAAGTCTACTCTGACCACCAGAGTCTCAGATACATCTTATCACAGAAGGACATGAACCTAAGACAGCGGTGATGGCTCGAGTTCCTCCAGGACTATGACTTTGAGATAGTCTATACTCCTGGAAGGGGGAACGTAGTAACCGATGCTCTCAGCAGGAGGATGGGCATTCAGCTACTTGGAGAGGCGATGAAGAAGCTAGCCTCTTTGCAGATATCCTTCGTGGATAGAGATGGAGTATCCATTCTTCAGTCACTCACAGTCACTCCTCCACTACTACAGCGGGTCAGAGAGGCACAGCGTGGGGACGTTGATTGTGAGACAAGGCGTGCACAGATATCCTCAGGACAGGCACCTGATGGATTTTCTATAGGAGGAGAGCACGATGTCCTTTTCAGAGAACGTACCATGGTACTAGCTGCTTTATAGGAGGAGGTGCTGAGGGAGTTGCACACTTCCCCTTTAGTGGTACATCCAGGAGTGGTGAAGATGTACCAGGATCTCAGACGACAGCACTGGTGGCCGGGTATGAAGAAGGCTGTAGTAGAGTTCGTTTCTCGATACCTTACCTGCCTGCAGGTGAAGGCGGAGCACCAGGTACCAGTAGGCTTGGAACAACCCTTGGAGGTCCCGGAGTGGAAGTGGGATGGGATATCTATGGATTTTTTGAATGGACTTCCACGTACTTCCAGAGGTCACGACTCCATTTGGGTGATTGTCCACCGATTCACCAAGCCGGACCACTTCTTACCCATCAGAGAGCAGGGCTCAGTGGAGAGTTTGGGACGTCTCTACGTTTAGGAGATTGTACGGCTTCATGGTATACCATCATCTATTGTCTCTGATCGAGATGCTCACTTTACTTCCCAGCATTGGAAGGGGTTGTAGGAGGAATTCGGGACATAGCTACATCTGAGCACCGCCTTTCACCCTCAGACGGATGGTCAGATGGAGAGGACCATTCATACTCTCGAGGACATGCTTCGTTCATGTGTCCTTGACTTTGGTCGCAGCTGGGAGGACCACCTACCCTTGGTGGAGTTCGCGTACAACAACAGCTACCACTCCACCATCGGGATTGCACCATATGAGGCATTGTACGGCCGACCTTAAAGATCACCTCTGTGCGGGACAGACACTGGGGAGTTAGCACTTGTGGGACCAGAGATGGTCCAAGCCACAACAGAGAAGGTCTAGGTCATCCAGGAGCGGATGAGGACAGCTCAGAGCCGGCAGAAGTCTTATGCTGACAGGAGGCGGAGACCACTGGAGTTTGAGGATGGTGACCACGTCTTCTTACGGGTCTCACCTCGACATGGATTACGGAGATTTGGCCGGGGCGACAAGTTATCTCCATGCTTTATCGGACCATTCCAGGTCCTCGGCAGGATAGGTGAGGTGGCTTATCGCCTGACTCTACCACCTCAGTTGCACCAGGTGCATGACGTCTTCCACGTATCTCAGCCGAGGAGATATGTGCACGACCTGACGCATATCATCGAACATGGGGAATTAGACAATGACGATGGGGAGACTTTTGTGGAGGTCCCGGTGGAGATCGAGGATCGACAGGATCGGGTCCTACGTGGGCGGTTGATTCCTCTAGTACGCATCAGATGGCAGCATGGGAACCTCCAGGAGAGCACTTGGGAGTGGGAGGCTCATATGTGTGCTTAGTACCCTCATTTGTTTCGCTAGTTTGTGATGTGTCTTTATGGGGACGTAAATCCCTGAGGTGGGAGTAACGTAAAGACCCGTAAAATTCAAGGGAAATTTTTTCTTATTTTTCTTTGGGATTTTACAAGTACGCAGTTTCTGACGGCACCTAATTCCAAGGCCCGGTGTGCCCGGAATCAATTTCCAAATTTTAGCTCGGGTACGTTCAATGAACGAACGAGCGGGTTTTCCTAACTTTTGATCCGATGCTCGGAATCGAAATCTGAGGGCACCGATGAAACCGCAGCGCCGTTAATTGTTTACAAAAAACTTTTCTAGAGTTTCATTTTCTCAGGTGTGGTTTTTTTTAAAATGAGTTAACTAAAGAATGAAATAAAATTTGTGCCACAATTTTTAATCCTATTCTAAGTAGTTTTAACCTATGCATGGGGGTTGGAGTGGGACTCACTACATCCTAACTTCTCTAAGTAGGATAAGAGTGAAGTGGGTCCCACACAAGCCCCACCCCTTTAATCCCTTAAAACCTCCCACGTGCACTTAATTGTGTAACACACCCACACCCCTTTTAATGACTTGTCAACTCTCGAAATTAAATCTGGTTTATTAAACTCTCATCAATTAAGTCAATTAATTGATTGCGATCTTTTGAAATTTGAAAAGTGTTGGAATGAGTAATAAAATAAGGCAAATCCTTATTTTATTATTTTTTGAATCTTTGTACGGAAACAAGGAAGACTCTTGCGCTCTGAATAACTCTCCATCCTCGTCGAAGAACACGAAGAACGCCGAGTCTATGATGAGGAACTCCATCACCGCAAGGGAGATTGCAGTATCGTCTTCTTCCTTCACTGCAGCCGGTGAGAGACGCCTTCTTCGGAGAACGATGACACGTCGTATACTTCTTCGGGCGAACACTGACGATGTATACTGCGCCATCTTCCGCGACGCCGCCTTCCTCGACGTCCTCTACCCGTGACGAACCTCATTCGATGACTTCATCAAGGTAGGGGTTTGAGTTCAAATATTATGGATTAAATTTGTGCTTTCCCAACGAGGATATTTATTCTTTTTGGGCCTCCTGTTATCATTATAACGGGAGGAGTTCGGTCTGCACGAACACGACCAACCCTCCTCCCTCCTTGTTGTTGTTCTTGTTGCGGCACGAACAAAGGCAGCATAGTGCAACGACACCGTGCGGGAACATGGAGAATCACGGTGAAGAAGTGTGGCGCTGTTGCGCCACGCCGTTGAGGCTGAACGAACCCGCGGCCGGAGTCGGGCCGCATCGAAGGGGCGCGGAGCCGTCGCGCCGCGCCGGAGAACCACGAAGACACCGCAGCCAGAGCGGGGCCACGGTGGAGGGCCGCGGTGCCATCGCGCTGCGCCGGTTGGACCAAGGCTGCGGCGGAGCAGGGAGTAACAGCCGGAACCACCGGCCGCCGGCGCATAGGAGGGGCGGGACCGTGGGGTCCTGCGGCGGCAGCACGGCCGGCCAGTCGGGTCGGCTGATTAGAGAAGGTCGGGGGTCATAACCCCCGGCTGGCCAAAGGAGCGACCCCATATAGGGCCGCCGTTTCAAAACAGGGGGGCAGCGTGCCCCCCTCTTTTCCACAACAGCTCGGCCGAGCCGAGCTGTCCGGCCACGCGGACCGTGCCCACGCCAGGCCAACCGGCCACCCAGGCCGGGCCGCGCCGGGCCGCACCGACTGGGTCGGGCCACGCCGGCTGGGCCGGGACGCGCCGGCTGGGCCTGACCCAGGTCGGGTCGACCCATGGGGGTCTTGGGCCGGGTCGGTCCGGGCCCAAAACCCCCTAAAACTGGACTGGATCGTTTAAATGCCTGTAACTTGGGCTACGGACCTCCGATCGACGCACCGTCTGCTGCAATGTGATCCTTGGATTGGGAAGGTAATTTCGGTCTATTACAATCAAGGTTTAGGAAAACTTTGGGTATGTCCGGGTTGGTTTGACCACAAAACCAACTGGTCCCTCGGATTGGAAATGCTTCTAACTTGAGCTCCGGACGTCCGATTGACATGCCATCAACTTTGTTGTATTCCTCTTAGTGAGACGAACCTTTTGGCTTACTCAGATCGAGGTTTGGACTTAGTTGGAGTATGGTAGGGTTGGTTTTGACTTAAAAACCAACTGATCCCCTGTAACGAAAAAGCCTATAACTCTCAGACCGGGCGTCCGATTGACGTGTCGTCTATCGTGTTGAGTTCCTATCGACGAGGCGGAACATTGGGATAAATCAACTCCGGACTACGTGTCCGTTGATGTATCGACCCCCCTTGTCTTGGGGAGCGGACCCTCCAAGAATCGAGCATGTTGTGTGCGGGAACCATAGAGCTGGTTGTGATTGCGACGATGATGACGACCGCACTGAAATCCTCTGTAGGTTCGGCAGTGATGACGAATGCACTGAAATCCATCGTGGGTTCGGCAGCGATGAAGACCGTACTGATATCCTTCGTGGGTTCGACGGCGATGACTACTGTTCCTGTATCCTACGTGGGTCCGGCTGTACTACTGTTCTTGTATCCTACGTGGGTCCGACAGTGTTTGACTCTATACTTGTATCCTACGTGGGTCCGAAAGAGTAGCTGGTCGTGTATCCTACGTGGGTCTGACAGCTTAGCTGGTTTAGTATCCTACGTGGGTCCTAGCTTAGATGAATCAGTGGCTACATCTGACCATCTCTATCACCTTACGAAGAAGTATACCTGTGTGAGATGAGTCTTGACTTTCAATCATTATCTTCGATATGATTGACTTGATTCCTATGTGGATTATGTTGTGCTTTCTTGTGTGGATTGGGTTGTACTATCATGTGTGGATGTGATCGAACTTGGGCTCGGAAGTTGGAGTTGAACTGGAATTGACGACTTAGGTATATGTGTGGGCATAAACCTAAGTAGTGTTGGATGTTACATCATGATTGTATCTTTCTTTTTTGGATTATCCTTTGTGGATTCTGCAAGACCTTCGGGGGTCTCGGGGTCCCTATGGAGTAGTGTATACTCACCCCTGCATGGGATATGCTCGTACTACGTTGTGTTGGATGCAGACGATGGACAGTGCTGATTGTGGTTGAGGCTTGTGGAGCAGGTCGGTACCTGGAGGTGGACCACTGGGCGGGACGTACACGGAGCGGACGACTAGACTCGAGGAGCTGAGAAGGCTATCTGTACCCACCCATTAGGTGGGACTTTCAGTGGATGGCTCGATGTTGCTGCTTTACTTTCAGTTGTTGTACGTTCTTTCCAATTGTACTTTACTTCAGTTTGGGTTTTTATTCTGGCCCATTTACTTTCCGCACTTACTTTTGTACCCAGTTTTAATTAGTGTTTACTCCTGCTGGATTACTCTATGGTGTTTGTTTACTTTATAATGTAAATTCATTCCCCTTTTTTGGGATTTATGCCTTTGGTACTAGTCGCCAGCCTCTGGCCTATGGGAGGAGGGCTTGGGGTAGTCACGGCACGGGCCCCGAGGATGGGTCGTGACATTTGGTTTTGGTCATGGATTGCATGGGTTGTGGTGTGTGTTCATATGCATTCAGATGGATAAGGTTGAGAAGTACCCCCATCAAAAGGTTTGCATGGATAAGGGCAAGAGGTACCCCCTTGAATAGGTTGGGACGGATAAGTTCGTGAAGTACCCCTGTCAAGGTAGTACACTAAGTGATGGATTAGTGGAAGGATAACTCACCACTCACGAGTATAGGGAGGTCCAGGTTGCACGCATGGTTGGTTGTGTGGATTGGTGAAATGGAACTAATATGCCAAATGGAAGTGTGAATGTAATTGGGAACATTGATTGATTTCATTTCTTGAGAACGATGGGTTTTTTTGGAAAATTCTTTTGACATGGAACATGTTATATTATGAACTGTTTTTGGAATTTTTTTTATATAAATTTTTTTATATAAATGTGCTAACATGTTTTATCCAAGAGGCATGGGTTGGGAAGTCATCGGGGAAAATCTACTAAGTTTCATTACTCACTCCCTGCTTTGGAACGTTGGTGATTTTGCAAATATCATTTACCGGGACGTTGGAAAAGGTAATGTGTCACATGTTTAGAGAATTGCTTCGTGATACTTGGGAGGGTTCGTGATGTTGGAGCATGGAGTTGGGTTGTTGTCTTGTAGTATTTGAGTTTGTCATTCTTCTATTTACTCTAATGTTTTCGTGTTGGTTTCCACTGTGGTACTCGTGGTTGGTTTTTGATAAAATAAATGGTTGAGTTGTCGTAGGTTTTATCATGAATCTTTTTAGTTGGTTTTGTTATGGTCATTGGTTCTATGGATGTTAAAAATGGTAAATTGTCCCCCACTTGTTTGAAAACCTTTTACATTTATTGCCAGCCATTAGCGCCTTGGGGATGTTGCTTAAGGCCTAGTAATGACTCGTTGAGCTCTCAAGCCAATGAGAATTGGCATGTCATTACAGCTTCATCTTCCTTTGGATCAAAATTACCATGCTTTTACATAATATTTACGATATACACATTGTATAAAAACATTAAAGTATCTAACTTTAGGTTTTCTATTAAGCCAAAATTCATCAGGTATCTTTTTAGGAATGATGATTTTTAAAACTCCATTCATGATATGGTAAGCTATGTAGACATCCTATTCCTAAAAATGTGTATAAATACAATATTAATTTAATGTGGTTCTTTCCATTTATTAAGTAGTCCAATTTATTATTTTTATGATTCCATTTTGTTGAGATGTTCTTGGAGCATTTAATATATGTTTAATTCATAGATCTGTGGAAAAAGAATTAAATTTTTGATTCTGAAACTCTTCTCCATCATTACTTCTCAATAAAATTTTTTTAAATTCATTTTCATTTTGAATAATCTTACAAAAGATTAAAAAACACTGAAAAAATAATTTTTTTGTTTTAGGAAATAAACCCTATATAAATTTTGAAAAAACAATAAAAACTAAAAATAAGATCTACCATCCATGAATTCTACTCTAAATGATCTAAACATATCTAAGTGTACACATTCAAGCTGTTTAACTATAGTAACCATGTTAATAGATTTGAAGGATCACATTTTTTGCTTGCCTATTTTTCATGAATAAAAAATTGATCTTTATAACATTTAAGAATACAATAGTCAAAAACAATGTGTATCTAAGATAATTTTTATAAAGTAAATACATTACAGTGTCCAATTACACAATGAAAACTATTGGATTCATTTATATAAGTAGTAAAACAATTAAATTTTAGTTTACACAAAGAATAAATATACAAGGTATAAATATTTTCATTTCTATGTTTTCTAATCATAAGTAATTAATCTTTTATAAAATCATGAACTATTAGAAAATAGAAATAAAAACCATTATCATAGAGTTTAAAGATACTTATTTTATCGTTCTTCAACCCTTGATCATATATAACTTCATTGATCAAAATTGATTTTGGATCTCCATCTAATCATAATCCAACTTTTTTCCTTTTTCATTATCACTGAATGTAACCTGGACTCCATCTTTTTTTTCAATGTATGAAAATTAGTAGTGTCTCAACTCACGTTCCTTGAGTAACCGTTATCCATATATCATACTATATTTTTGTTCCATTTTCCTTTTACCTATAAGAAAATTAAATAAAATCCAATTTTATTACCCAAATTCCCTTGGGTCTAGCTGTGTCAATAATTAATGATATGTTTAAAAATATTTTCATAATCTTTGCAAGATTTGTATTACTAAATTTAGACATATTTCTGGAAAAGTATTATTTTTTATACCACAACTTTTTTTATTTCATAATGGAATTTATTTCCACAATAAAAAAAGGTGATCCTTGATATGTTGTTATTCTAAGAAATGGATACAAAATAATTTATATATAATTTAGACTTTTGTTAATTTCTCCCTATTCCATAATTATCCATTTTATGGGAATTTTTACTAATAATCTGATTTATAGATTCCTCCTTCTTAGATAATATACTATAATCGCTTTTAATTGACTCTAATTCAGCCTGTAACACTTTTTCCTTCTTTCATGAACAGTGTTATTTGAGGTATATTTGTTAAGTTTTTCATTAATTTCTAAGTGTTATTCAAGCATGTATATTTTTCTTATACAACCTAATACTTAATATTATTTAGTGATTTTTTCTTTTTTTACTAAATATTAGTATATTTCTCCAAAAATTGTGAAGTAAGCTACTAATTTAATTTTATAACAAATTTCATAATCAGAATCAATTAAAAAATAATATTGTACCATTTCTTCTAATTTATCCATAAAAAAATATTTTCTTTCAGATTGGTTTGATCCTTTCCTAAATCAGATATATAAGTAATACTAGAGTCCTCGAAACCTTTTCAAGTATCCTTTATAGAATTTTTTCTTTTTTCTCACAATCATTTCTCATATGATACATCCTTTCATTCTTTTCTATTTAATTTTTTATTTTTTATCTATGGGAAATCAGGAAAAATATGTACCATTTGTTTTTATTCATAGAATTTTAATTCTTTATGTCCTTGATATTATTTCTTGATATTGATGAAATAATTTTTAAAACCTTTCTTATTTATATAGAATTTACTGAATCATCTACCAAAATGATCCAATTCAATTCCATAGTCTAATCATTCTGAATCATTCAAGGATACACCTTCCTATTTTAATTTCTTTTCATATTTTTGAGCAATAACTTTAATAGAAAATTTTTAACTTTTTATCATCCAATAATAATTATATTCTAGTTTTATTTCTTCCTCATATATCATTAGACTTCCAATTAACTACTTCATTTTTAGATTTTTGAAAGGAGTGGATTGAATAATTATAGTAGATATCTTATTCCATTTAGAGGTTAAGACACATAGATATTTCATAACTTGATTAGGTTATGTAATTGGATCTCCCAAGGCAGCAACAGCATTGACTGTGTTATTCAATATTATATTTATCTGAGTTATTCTTTCACCATCTTACATTATGAAGGTGTTTCATTTCATTTTGTAGTGTTATATCTTAATTTACTTAAATTTTCATTTCCTTTATAAGAAACTGTGATTGTTTATCAAATCACATAGGTAGTGTCAAATTGAGATACATGATTAAATTCATCTATACTAAGTCCACATGTGATAACATTCATGGATCTAGAATTGGAATCATACTTAGTTTCCTTTGTAACATCTCATTTTTTAGGTTCTATAAATAATTTTTAAGGTTTAATAATCTTCATATAGGCTTTGAAACCAATATTCTTTAAATTGATAATCATCTTTTATTTCAAAAAACCATAATTTTCTTCATTTTAGTATAGGGATTAGATCATGACTATTACTTCTTTTAGTTCATCCGTTCACATATGTCTTTCTATATACCTTTTACTCTATATTGCTAGAGCCTATCATAATTCATCAAAAATAACTCCGATGATACTAATTTTTATGTTGGAAAATTTTGAAGATACAATATAGGGTGTGAATTGTGTCCTTTAAATAATCATGATATATTCAAATTTTAACCATTATCATAGATTATGAAGACATATAGTTTTCTCTTGTTCAAGAAAATTAATAAGAAAAAAGAGGAATATAATTGTTTTCATAGTGGTTCAGGGCACAAATATCTCTTAGTAAAATCTACCAACACTCACTCAGTGAGATTAGTTATTTAAACTAAATAGTTCTTCATATCATAATACCTCCAAAACAAAGTGAAATTTGTTGAAAACTTACAATAAGAAATGTTATTTTACATGAATTTTTTCAATTCATGGCTTAGTGTGAGAAGCTGACACTCCGCCAGGACTAAGTAAAAACATATGATAATCTAGGAAAAAAGAGGTTGATTGATTTTATGAGAAATATATTCATCTCACGACATTATTAACTCAGAGATAATGGATCATATTCTTTCTATATAAGAGTCTTTAAGAAATAAAAACTTCAAAGAGATCCTTTTTAAAGGTGATATTCAATAAATACCTCAATAAGAAAATTATAGCAACAAAAATAGTATGACAGTCAAACAAAAAAAGAGAAAACACATGTATGTCACCAATGTGTAACTCAATATAATATCAGAGACGTTATTACACATAAAATTTATTTCACTTTTTCAAATGATAAAGCTCTTGGTAATTAAAAAGAAAAATAATTTTTTCTTAGATTAAATAGGTCAAAAAATATAAAATGATAAATCATGAGTATTTGAATTATTAATGTTCAAATAGAATCATATCTTCTATATGAAATAGGAATGATATAATATATATATCATGATACATTTAATTGGCCTTTAAAAAACATTAAAATATACATTTTATATCAAACAAATCATTATATAAATTATGAAATATATCTTGAATTTAAACTCCACAGTTGACTTGATCAAAGATAAGGTAAACATTGAAAGTATGGTTCCTAATCTATAATTTTACCACAACATAGGGTATATGATCCATACATTCACTAAAAATTTTGCTTATAAAACTAAGTTCCTTACCAAAATTAGGGTTCAAAACTATATATTCAATTTACAATTGTAGGGAATAAATAGTTTTTCTAGAATTCTTAAAAACACATATGAAATACATTAGAAAAAACCTTAACCCATAAATAAATTTAGAATAACTTTAATTTCTCAAGAAATATATTCAAAAAAAACTTCAATTAGTTTCATTAGTAAAACAAAGAAGGGAATTTGTGAGCAAAAAAATCAATAAGAATTTGAAGAATATTTTTGAAATAACACATGTCCAATAGTAACATACTTCATAAGTGGATGGGCTATGGCCCATCATAATGGGGGTCCAAATACTTTTATAAGTACATAGTGGACCCAAAACATAGAATAAATGTGACTCTAAGGGGGGTTTTCAACCACATATCTACTCTAAATATCTCATCCATATCTCATCACCATATTTACAAAGAAAAGTAACATGAACTACACACATCACCTCATATATTTACCCCTATAATAAAGATATATTCATAATCATATTCTATATGTAAAAGCACTTAGATTTTACTATTCATGTTTCCAATTCTAATGTATGGATGATAATATATGGAAAATACCAAATAATAGATAGTAAAAACATATAATTTAATATACATGATATGTAGGCCCTATGAGAATATACAACTACCATCGTTTCATGTTGATTCAAACTAAACAACATTACCTAAGGATATAGGTGGTGAGTTTTTATTTTAGGTTAACTGGGTGTGTACTCTAGTGCACCTCATTTCATGTGACTTATCACTAAATTAAATTCACTTTTACACAATACATCATGTGATATTTTAGTCTTTGTGTAAACCATAACTACTAAATAGTGACCATACATGACATGTGCTTTCATGTTACATGATATGTGATATTTATCACCCATGAAAACATTATTCAACCCATGGAATATAGTATATTACTATGGGTTCTATACTACATACCATATAGTTAAGAAATTTCTAGATTATTCTCCTTTTTTGGTTTTCACTACTCTTATCAACGATTCTTCACCCAACATGTCCCCAATGTGTCTTTTGAAAATAATTTTTTTATTAACCAAGCTAGATGAACCCATAGTTTCTATTAAACCTCACTATAGTTCCTTTGTGATAATTCTTTTATTATCACATTCACCAAGATATACCATCATTCCCACCAAAATCTCTTTCAGAAACATTATATCCAATCATTTCCAAAATTTATCCAATGAAACTACTACCCTGTGTGAACACACACCACGTACTAGCCTTTTTTGTCACCCTCCTTGAACACCATTTGACCCCCCAGGGGCATATCACTTTGAGTATTGTAGAAGATGGGAGTAATTGTGCACAGTGTTCATAGAGGAAATCTGACCACCAAAAATGTTCATCACATTCACATTCATCAAGAAACTAGGAAATACATTTTCCATTAATAAAAATTTAATGATGAACATAGTTTTCAGTCATGGTAATTGGGTTTGTTAAATGATTCCAATGATGTTCGGTAATAATTAATTGATTAATGATTATAAAAACTGAAATTATTCCATTATCTTGATAAACTAATGAATCTTTATCATGAATGAAATATTAAAAATAATCCCCTAATATTATACCACGAAATAAAATCAATATAATATTAAGAACATGGTGATCAATTTACAATGTGTTTATATATAAATTATAATCATATTAATTCTGAGTAATTTTGATTAAATACATCATGATGAACATGGATTAAATTACACATAATCCAATTCTAAAGATGGGGGTTTGGAAGACCCCTACATGGACATGCTTACGCTGGTGACCCATACATGGAAGACCCCTATGTTTCCAACCTTACATGGATAATCATATTTGGGAGACCCAAATGTAAATCACCATTATATGGGTTACCCATATGTTAGTCACCCTTATGCATCCACCTATTCATTGGTGATCCCTATATAAACACCCAATTCACCCTTATATGGGTGATCTGTGCATAGATCAACCATATGTGGGTGACCTATATATGGATGACCCTAATTCAGTCACCATTACATGGGTGAAACATATTTGGGTGACCCCTACATGGACAACCCATATGTGGGATTTCCATAAGTGGGTGACCCCTATATATATCACCCTTATATGGGGGAACCCCTACATAGATAATCCCTATATGAATAGTGTTTCCAGTTTTTTTCAAAATATTAAATAAATGTTAAAAACCTATTTCATGTGAATTGGGGATTCCCATGCCTTTTAAAACATAAAACTCATCTCATATGGGGCTATTTCCCTTCTCTTCATCTTAAGGGAGTATATCCCTCAATTATATCTAGACTTGAGTATAGGATGATCTGAATGGTAGATAAAGAAAAATCTAACACTCAAAATCAATTTTCCACCATTATATTTCCCATTTTCTCATTTATTAGTTTTGAGAACCAGTTTATAGATTTGTAAATTATTCCACCTGAATATAGTTGAATCGTTTCAATACCATAGGGATTCTTCTAAGTGTAGGTTGAGGACATCCCTTGAGGATGATTTTTTTCCCTATTGTTTCATTCAATGTAAATCACCCAAAAACATTTATAGGGGTTTTTATTAATTTAAATTGGGTATTGGATATGTGTAGTATATTATGTGCTTTTCTAATAATGGTGTTGATGGTACACCATAGATCTTCTGGTTGTGATTTGTCATAGTATCAGTGTGGAAAGATGTCCTGATGTTGTTTTTGGAAATTATTCCTATTTGGATTAAATTATGAACATAATTATAAAATTTTAAAACTAAATGAATTGGTCGATGTGTCCTAATATAGGTTCTCATGAGGTGATATGATCTCGATGAGAAGGTGTGGTGGTTGGGCCTTATTTTAATAATAAATGGTTTCAATTGTGGTAGTTGGTCCCTATGAATACCTTTATAGTTTATAAAATTGATATATTCTTTTCATTTGTCATATTTATACCCATTAGTGATCAAAATTCTATTTAAAATTATATAAATTACTTACTAAATAAATTCCTATGAATGAAATGAATGTCTCAAGGACCATATTGGACCCTTTTACATTATTGATGCCTCGTTGATCGATGGTCAAGGAATTGATTATAAAATGTGTAATGGGATATAAATATATATTGGATTGGTTTATATAAGATGAAATGAAATGAAGGTTTCAGGACTTTAGATGGGATCTCTTTTCTTCCCCATGTATGGAGTAGTGGTGGACCATATATAGACATCATGAGTTGTTACCTTTGAACCAGGAGATAGGTTGAGTGAACCATGAGATAAATTATATCATTGAGGATGGTTGATTAGAGAGTTGGGAGAGTGTCTTACCCTATAGTATATGAGTACCCAAATAGTTATACTCTGTGTTTGATTACTAATAGTTTTTCTGAGTGGATCGACCTAGGATGACATGTAAATTGAGATGGGTATTATGTCATCTCCTTAGTGTGATACCGGTATAATATTTCTATGAGTCCAATGTGGTTGAAATATAATTATAGTGATTATGAGGGATAATATTCCCTCATTGTGATGGTATTAATCCCTTATATATGAGAAAACAATATATGAACCTAGGTTGGGTGTCCGAGATATATTGCGACAAATGGGGCAATAATGGGTTCCCTAGTATTATATTGACCTTTGAGAGGGATAGTGGAAGGAGGAAAATGTTATCGATTCTAGTTGTCACCTTAGGACCTAAGAACTGAAATTGTGAGAATTGTATGGATTTAGTGAGTATTATAGTCTAAATTATTAAAATTCCATTGTAGTAAATGTTAATTGGGGTCAGGTGGATGGACAACCCTTGTGATTTGTGAGGGACGCATTGCCCTTGGTTTTTAGGAATGAGATTCCTAAGAGATTCTGTGGTATCTAGATTTTACACATAATTATATATAGAATTACTTGGTTATCAACTAGGATTTATCTATTGGATATATAGGATTCCTATGAAAATCCCCATGATTAGATGATTTTAACCTTATACTTTATATAGAGGCCTAGGATACTTCCTAATATTTGGAGTTTTTCCTATTATTATATGGAATTCTGAGGTTGTTACCTGGGGTTTGACGAGTATATATATATATAATGCCTAGGTTATTACCTATAATTCAATGGTAACACTTATTTAGGATTACTAGGATGTTTCCTAGGATCCAATATTTATGAATGATATTTTATAGTAGTGTGTGACATGTGATCAGAGACATATGGGACTAGTTGAAGTAGGTATGGCCAATCTCGAATGTAACTTTAGAACCTGAGGATCGATAGGGGTTTATTTTATTATAATTCCACAATTATTTTTTTATTTCCTTATCACACCATATGTATATAAATTATATTTACTAGCTATATTGGGAACCCCATTGGTTGTTTCTTACCGAGTTATACTCACACCTAGTCCGGGAGGCAATGGAACTTAGTTATTGAAGTAGAATTAATTGTTCATAGGTTTAGATATGGTAGGGGCATGCTGTTTCTTGATTGAGATAGATATCATGGATAAATATTTTCATGTTATGAGGCACACATATGGGATTATACCCACCTAGTATTTTTGTAATAGTGTTTATTTATAATCGGCTCAGCGGATGGTTATTTGGGATGTATGACAATATACTATAATACCTTTTCTATATCATGTTTCTAATTTATATATTTTGTGTAATATGTTTGTTTTTTATTATGTATGTTGTTTGTATATTTTCTTTTATTATTGTTACTCTAATATGACGGTATTGTTTCACCATGATAACACCTTAAACTCTTAATGCTAATCATAAGCCTCTAGAATACGGGGAGGCACAACTGAGATCAGCATAGTTTCCTTGGTTGGGACACTGATTAGTTGCCTCCACATGGGGGATGTTAGACATAGAAAATAAAATTGTTTTACTCAACTGGTTTCTTATTATCACATTTTATTTAATTTTATTGATCAGAAACTCTAAAAACTTATTTTCTTAATCTATCAATATCTTTATTTAATTCATCAATATATGGTTTGTAAAATAGAAAATAATCATAAAAAACCCATAATAAAAACTCGATTTACTAACCTCATTTTAAAAATACATAAATAGTAGGTCAGCTAATTTGTTTTCATTTATATATTCTTCACTAGAATCTAATTCCCTTTTATAGCTCTAGCTTAAAGATAAATTTTTTTCTCATTATTTTTATACTTCTTATCCTAATTTAGATTTTTCAATCTAGGTCATGTTGTATTAATATAAACTTTATTTCTACACCCAATAAAAAACAATATATAAAATAATTTAATTAATTTTATTATTAGCTCTCCTTTCACCATTGTGATTAACCTTATAATATTTACCTTAAGATCAGTTTTTAAAACCTCCATTTTTCAATATTTTTGAAAATCTAGTAACATATTGGGAAATATATTATTTTTCACATTCCTGAATTTAAAAAATAGAAGAAATATAAAAAAAATATTAATATATTTAAATGCTAGAAATTTTCTCTTTGAATTATATTTGTCAACAATGTTCTTTACTTCCAATTTTTGTTGGTTTAATTACCCAATAAGATCATCTATTGTATCTTCCAAGTAGTCTTCACTTTTATCAATGTAAACCTTCCTTGATTGCTAGTTCATGGGTAGTGCTCTCAAAACTCTTTCATCAAATAAGAGATCTTACAATTTATCTCCAAAAACATTCACTAAATTTACAATGCTAGTAAACCTATAGAAAATCTTGTTACCTATCTCATTATCTCTTGTAATTAAATAGTGATATTTATCTTAAATAAAACTAGGGTTTTCCATATCAACTATTCCAATCCAAGGTGAGTAACTATCAAAATTAACCAAATTTAATGGGAATTTTTACTAGAAGAAATATGATTAAATAAATTATTAGTAATGTTATAATAATGAATATTTATAACATTGTAATAGAAAAAAAAATTTAGCACCATCAATTTTTGTAAGAGAATGAGTGTCAAAATCAGGTACTTTTTTTGGTTTTCTATATTAGTCCAATGATGAAATACTATGTTACTTAATATAGAATTCCATTCAAGATATCAAATAACCATAGACAGTTCCATCAATGTGAAGTGGTCTATAATGAATCGATCCGTAATTTGAACCTTTTCTTGTCATCTTAATTATCTTAACCAATGATAATTATGTTTAGGAAGAGCATATAAGAAAAAATATATTCAATATATTAAATGATCAAATACCAATTATTATGTACAAGTTAAGATACTCGAATTCTATATAGGGGTGAATAGAGAAGTTTAAAAATTGTATAAAAATTAATTAAATTTGAGGGATTAATTAAATATGTAGTTGAAATTAGAATAATAACACAACAATTTTTATAGTTTTTTGGATCAAATTTATCCTATAACATCTCCCAAAACCCCTATAATAATTGAGAGGTATGGTATGAACTAAATAATTGAATTTCAAAGAGGAATAATTTCATAGTGCAACCTACCTTTTTTATTGGGTGAAAACCAACTCAAAAACACTGAATATTAATGGGGAGTCAAAACCAAATTACAACACTAGATTTTATCTTCGATTTATAACCAAAAAACTATAATTTAAAGGTGGTATAACCCCACACTAAATTTTTATCTCAGGAGTAACAACCCAAATGAGATGAATACTTTTGAGGGGGAAATGTATAAACCAAAAACATTTAATCACAATAAAAGATAAGAAGAGTTAAGAACATACTCAAATAAACCAGGTTAAGGTCGTCGAATTTTAATTATTTCAGAATAAAAATGGGTTCATATTTAATGGATCATCATGTCCCTATAATTCAATAAATATTGAACATGTTCATTTCTTCTTTGATATTTTTTCATTACATTATAAAAATAATTCACACATGATAAGGAAATTTTTTTAATGGTTGAGTAAAGAGAATTAGTTGAGAATTTTATTGTTCATACATTTTTATATTCACTATATATCTCGGGACCCATTAAATAAAATATAAAAAATTATACAACAATCTATAATTGTTATGAAAATTCAAAAAACTAATAATAACAGTACTATAATTATTTCCATGATAATTGCATCCAAAGATTCATTAATTTCAGTGTATCTTGAGTGAGTGATAACAAACTACTTTAGAGTTTTATAATTCATAAAATTATATTTATGAACATTGAATATTTTTTAGATATCATCTAAAATAATCGGTTAAGGTATCCCATAAATATTTTGATTTAGGTTTCTTCTTTTAAGTTTTCAATTTTAATATCAAAACATGAAATAAATGAATAAAAACATACTTAAACAAATTATAATTTGTCTTGTAAGTTGGATATAATAATATCATAAGTTATATAACATCATTAGATAGAGAATATTCATAATAAAACTTTCTTGTAAAATAGACAACTTTCATAAGATAATAATATGAGTAATTTTTGTTAGATATGGAATATTACAAGATATAAAATATTCACAGGGTTCAATTTCATAAGTATAATAATAAGTTATAATAGATATTCATAATATAAAACTATGTCCTCATTAAGTTTTAAAAATATTGGATTATCTCATATAGTTGTATTCAAAAGGTTTATCCACGTTTTTATAATGTTAAGATAAATCATTCATAAGGTGATACAAGTATGTCACATGGTTTAAACATATAACCATATGGATTAGTTATAAAACCATGAAATAGATTTATTGTATAATCCTCTATATAAAAAAATTATAAATATTAGTTAATCATAGAAAAGATAATTAAGTTACATAAAACTAATGATGTGATAAATTATAATTTTTAAAATATTAAAATTTATTATATGAGACATTTTTTAGTCTCTGGAAGAGTAAAAACAGGTTTTATAGAACATTAATATATTTTGAAAAATTGTATTTTAATAGAATAGATGAAATTTAGAAAATTAAGCTACCGAGAAAAATTAATTTCATATGAGTAAGTTGAATTTCATAAGGTTATAAAATGAATATTGAAAAATAATAGATTAAAATACTTACATGTTTCTCCAATATTGGTTTATAATAAACCTAATGAGCATAGAGACATTTTCTTTGCTCTTGTTAGAGAGAATACAACATTAATTTTGAAACGAAGTGGTTTTGTAATCATGTGACCTTTGTAACAATATTTTTTTTGTAATTCTAAAAACATAAATAAATAAATATTGTAGTGAGGAGACACACAACAAATTGTAAGGGATAAAAATAGTTATACATATGATATAATATGTACATAAAGTCCCAAATTGATTAAGTAAATCAGTATCCAATCATAGATACACATTCATAAGATCATTAGAGAAATTTTTATTTAAACAATCAAAGTGTTGTCATTCATTTGATGCTCCTGGGTGTTTTATAAACTCATTATAATTTTTTCCTTGGAATGACACTTAATTTTATCTACCATTTCAGAAGACATGAAAAATCATTTCAATCATGATTTTAATGTAAATTAATTTAAAGCTGTCATAGTTCATTTATTTATTTTCGAATCTGTAGCATGTTCATTTAATCTTTCATCATGATTCCTCGATTTCTATCTAAATGTATGACTTGTTTTACATTATTCCCTGTTTGAGTCTCCACCTAGATACAACAAGTATTTATTGGAATATGAATGTATTTTTGTAAAATTAAAACTGATCTTGTAAAAAACAATCTTAATCTAAAAAAATTATTCAGGAATCTTAGATTCAAAAAATACATCATAAAAAATCTAATATCATCGACATTGATTTATCTATAATTACACATGAGCAGATGGGATTTTAAATTTTCTATAGAAAGGACTATTTTTTATTTTTTCTATATCCTTAATAAAAATTCGAATTTACATCATCCACTAATTCATAAAACTCATTTGATTAATCAATTAGATTCTTTCTTATATTAATCTGTAGAAAATCAAGAAGGGAACACATTGATATGTTACAATCTAATTCATGTTTTGATTTAGTACTTAAAACTTCATTAATCGTATTCAGAATTTCATTCTCCACTATTAGGGTAGTTGGTTGATGATTATCTTGATAGACACACTTTAAAAATTCTTCAATATTCAATTCCCCATGCCAAATCTATCTCAGATATCGATTAGGATATTGTTTCAATATCAAGTTCTTATAAATTTCATGTATTTCTAACCATCAACTAAAATTAAAATTAGAACATGGATATTTTATTATTCCATCTAGAGATTAATTTGAAATTAAAGCATCTAAAATTTTATCTAACCCCATAGAATATTGATTTCTATTCCATGGTAAATTAATCTAACTCTTATCCATTTATACACTATTAATAAATATATTTTTATAAAATAACACATATTAATTAAATAAAATCATTTCAAAAATAAAACATATCTAGGAATAAAATTTATGTATTTGTGAAATTTGACTGAGAAAAAATCATCAAATATAATATAATTTCAATCAGTTGATATTAGGATTTAATATTTTATGATATAAATATATCATATAACGTATAAAAAATAGATATAAAATAATAAAATTATTATCACTCTAAAATGTATTAAAAAAATTATGTAATCATAAACATAAACATAATTCATGAATGCATCAAAAGAAGAAATTCAAAAAAAATAAGGCAAAAAAAATATTCACCCTAATAATCAGATAGAAATTAACTACATATTATATAATCAATAAAATTGAAAAAAATAAAAATAAAAAACATATTGTTGGATCACAAGAGTCCGGCTATGGAGGAAGATGGAATGATATGGTGTATGTCAGACTTTAGGTCCCTACAAGTTTCTAAATAAATTAGTTTTACAAGATGATCTAATAACATGATAAAATGAAACTTTTATATCTAGGTTAGAGTAATCCCTAAATTTCCAATTTTAAATCCATATATAAATCCCATTTATTTCATTGAAATTATATAAAAATAAATAGAGTACAACAATATAGCTTCTTAAAACTAATCTTATATCTAGAGGCAGTGTACATTGAAGTGAAATAGATTAATAAGATAGATGGATGAAGAATATAATTGGGAAGGAGGAGATTCCACTGCAAAGAAAAAAAATAAGATATCAAGAAGGAGGATGGGTGGATCTTACAATGGAGGAAGAATGAAAATGATAGGGGAGGGTGTGATAGAAGAATAAAGGGGCCGATATGGAAGTTTTGTACAACAATGGAAGGAGGACAAATGGGGAAGACACTGTGAAAATATAATTTAAATAGTGGAGTTTTTTAAAAAATCATTTCTAATAAGAATAATAGTGTAGTTTTATTAAATAACAACTACTAATATTTAATTATTTGGGGATAATAAACTTCTATAAATTGTGTTCATTCTTATATTGATACATGATTACATGTATGTTGTTTAATTTTTCCAATTAGTGTAGATCCCACACTAGATATTCTCTTGCATGTGGGAATTTCAATATAGAGAAACACCTAACAAGGAAAAATATGGGATTCAAAAAATAATGGGAATGATTTCATTAGTTTCATATAAAACATCTATTTAGGTCCCTATATATATCCACCTAAGGTAAGTCCATGGCCACAACACACACTTGGATTGATAAAGATGATGACAAATTATTTGAGGGATTAAGATATTACTTGTATAAATCATCATTCAATTAAAGGCATCCCTCACAGTGTTGGTAACATATGGGACATACCCATAGGTTCTTTGTGGGTATTCTAGTGCATAGCCTTGGTAGGGACCTAAGAGGTGAGATGGGGTAGGGAACGACCATTGGGATTCTAATTTCATAAGATCATCCCCATTCTTTGTTTTCTAATTATTTTTATCTTGGGTTTGTTTTTTATGGAATTTGATGCTTTGGGACATCTTTTACTTCCTATTTTGGTTTTCATTATCATTTAATATTGTTATTTATGGTTTGGGGCTCTTTGATTATCAGTTTTTTTGTATTTCTTGAGACTATCATTATTTCTTGTGATATTTTAGATTTTGATTACATATAATTTGGGATATTACTTATGGTACATGTGGTACTTATATGAGTAGGTCTATGTGGATATATGTGAGAAATATTTTTTATTACATCTGATTATATGAGAGAGAGACAATTTTTATACTTATTTGGGTCATGAGGATATATAGTTTCTCATTTTTAGATAGTTGAGGATCAAACCTAGGTTGGGTAGTATTATTGATGTCTTTGAGGTGTGTGCATATTCTTTCCATGTAGGTTTAGGAATTTCATGTATGTCAATTTGGTGATATGTTAATGGGTGGGTGAGTTTCACTAAGCACTATTCTAATCACTTCTAATATTTACGTGAATATGCACATGATCATTTGTACCTAGTATGTCGATACAAGTGGGAGAAATCGACTGCGTCTTTGGACTCACCCCATACCAACATATAAAACATGGGTTTTGATACACATGAGTACACATTCATGTTTCATTTTAGTGATGGGTATCAGCATGGAGTTGGACATCTGGCTTGGGATGAGCATGGTATCGAAGGCTGATGATTCAAAGAGTGATTATTTTGAGTTAGGATAGAGTCCATTGAATTTATTTTAAATATTTATGATGCACTATATATATATTATCTAGTGTATTGGAATGTTTATTTATTTATTCATTGTTATCTATTATATGTTCTTGTGTTGTTATATTATACTTTTGATGAATCATATATATTATTTCTTTCTTTTTATTCTTGACTGCAAGGTTCCTCTTGGCTCCTTAATTATTTAATATATGTTTTATTATTATCCACAATGATAAAAATACATATTAAATAATCGGTAGTATGGATAATGTCCCTTGTGATTTTTTATTTCAGGTAATAGTATCCTCATGACGTTTATGGGGCCTCACTACAGTTGGGAAGCCTCTAGTTCCTGGGGAGGCATGCTTTAGGTTATATGAAATCACCAGCATGTGCATGGTCTGGGTGACCTGGGTGGGGGAATTACAATAATGAATCACCCAATTATTATGTAGGATTCTATTTTAACCCACCATATTATATTATCTTGAGGGTAAAGAAGGAATAATAAGATATAATAGGAAAATAATTATGGATAAAATTTCAGAAGGGATGGATTATATTTTCATGGAATTGGACACCTTTATATAGGATTTGGGGATGCTCCCCAATAATTTATTCATTTTCTTTAACATTACACAATGATTTAATATTACAATGGTTAATTTAAATTTATAACCATATGCCATATATACATGTATTTAACACATAAATGCATTCAACTTCATCTCCCTTATGTTTCATCATATGAAATGTATATAATCAATGATATCCATATGTGAAATAATTTTTAATGTTTATTTTTAATGTTTGGTTACCTTATTAATCATATAATTACATTGATACATGTTTCTCCACTATGAAATTATCATTTCATGAATGATTATATGTCCAAGTTACTGTTATACAATATCACTATATCAAATCCAATAATATACTCTTCCAAGGTATATGATATTCATTTTTAGACAAGGATATCATACCATAAAATATAATTATACCAAAAAATATGATATAGGATAATATATATCATATATATACTAGTATTAAATTAATATCTATATCAATAACTCTAAGTAACTTCATTATTTTATTTATATATTCTTTACCCTATTATTTCACTTAAAGTGTCTCCAAAATGGGTAATAAGTGAGGAGGTTTTATGAGTTAGTCCATAATCACCTAGATAGCATTATGTTTTCATGGATACCTTAGAAAAAAAATAAAATATTCATTATAGTATTCTCCCATATAAAATTTAGTTTAAGTAAAGGATTGACTAGTACCATAGGTCACTGATTCTCAACTTTCACCATTAGAAAAATAAAAAATTGAGATAAAAATCCTACCATCTCATTCTATATTCCTACCAACCATAATTATCATATATTATCATGATATAAATTGTTTATTATATGATGAAATAGAAAAAAATATTTATGAAATCATTTTATAAACTCTTCCCTCTAACTTGAAATATCCACTATATTATCTTTGAAATAAATATTTGAATCCGTTTTTAAAGACTGGCCCTCAATGGTCTCCTAACCATTTAGTGTGAAAAAATGCTCATACATTTGGTATTGATTATTCTCCCTCCTTAACTTGATTCAAAGGTGTATAAGTTACATTAGTCTGATATAACAACACCATGAATGCTTCAATATATTTTTTAAACAGATTATTCACTATATACATTAAAGTAACAAAGTAATTAGTTACCCCAAATGATATTGCTTAAAACTTTTAATTTATGTATTTTCCCATTAAAAACTTTCCTTGGAATGTCCTCTCTCTTAACCCTCAGTTAGTGATACCCAAATATTAATTTTTTTATGAAAACCACTTAACTCCATTAAATTAATAAAAAAAGTTCATCAAGGAAAGGAACAGGATGATTATTTTTATCCATCACTTGGTTCTTCTTTATATAGTTGATGTAAAAGTGTAAGATATCATCAACCATCTTAGTAAAAAGATTCTGCACTACCCAAGGTAATACACTTAGTCAGATACATATTTTTCTTTAAAACCATTTAATTAGATCTTAAAGTATCATATCTCTGTAGATGTTATTTTATATTTAGAAAATGATATTATACTTTTTTTGGAAAAAATTCAATCTATAGATCAATATCTTCCTCTAGTGGAAGTTTAAAATAATCTTTGATAAATGTACAAGAAATATTACACTAAAACATCCAAACAATATTTATCATTTGAATCCACTAATCCATGAATCAAAATAACTACTTATAAATATAAATCTTTATATTTTATAATGAATTATCTTAATCAACATTCATTAATATAATAATCCCTATAAAAAATGAACACTACCACTAACTAATGTAAAAGAGACTCTATAACTACATTAGTCAATATAAGCCTCAAACATTACCATACAATCCATTCCAATTATGAAAACATGGATACCATATATAGAACCAAAATTAACATGATATTCCCATATAACTAAAAATAAAATAAAAAGGATATTTAAATTCTTGGTTTATTTATCCATACTCTAAGTGGTATCTCAATTTTATTCAAAAATATCAAACATAACAGTGATCATAGTGGAGGTAATTAGAAAGGTACTTAATACTTCATATACTAGTATTAATTTTATTTAGGCACATTGTCTTCCACAAAAAACTTCTCATGGTTCTTCTATGTCCACCACTATTGAGGGTTAATACCCATCATCTCGGGGGACCCATCTATAACATTATTTTTTCCCTCAATATACATCCCCAATCTTCATGTTCGGTTTGATTCTACATGACAAGATTCTATAAAAAAACATCTTATATTTTACTATATTCCTAAATTTATGACATGTATGAGGTTCATTAGGTCAATATTTATTCAAATGAATCATGACACTACACTGATAATATGAAAATATTTTCTTCCCTTATATGGATCATATCTTGTAAATTTCATCTGACTACCCCATGAAGATAGTCATTTTTATTTCTATTTTATCCACTAGAAAAATTAATACTTAAACTAGGATGACAAAGAAAGGATTTCAAAACATTAGTAACCATCATATGAACTTATATCATTATAATTTTCTTAACACCATTACATAAGTGGGTAAGTATAATGAGATGATATTGTACCTTATCTCAAGTCAAATAAACATTTTGAATATTATGGATTATGGATATAATTTTTAATCAACTCTGTTAAAAAGGGTAATAGTTTTTTTTAAATGGTCTATATGTTAAAGAAAAATCGTGTTCCCTTATTCATGATATGGAGACTCCAAGTATTGATTTATCTTAATGGTTTTTGAGTAATTTTTTTAAATAAATATCTTCTAGAACACAACTAATTTAGATCCTTGTAAAATTTTTATTCCGAAATTATTTCCCGCCAATTTTGATATTCTCCCTCAAAAATAAAAGTATAATAATTTACCTTTGAAATATCTAGAGTATTAAGGAACTAATATATTTATTTAAACCTATCTAACTGATATTCAACATTTAAAATTTCAGCATCTCTCAAAATGTTACTAGGATTCTACTTCTAAAATTATGAATCTTAACATCATTCCCATTGATACTCTTTATTTTTCCCCTATATAAGCACCTTAATTTCTTATACTAATAAAATCAAGAGTTTATAAATGATTTAAAAATTAATACATTCTTACTCATGAATGGGTATAGAAACATTTCTAGCTTCTTTCTCAAAAAAGGGATCTCTATGCAAAGGAATATCTATGATGCCATAAAAAATATTGACAAAATCACTACTATAAAATCCCATATGAACATATCATATGAGTTATATTAACTCTAAAACGTGATTTTATCTACATCATATAATCCCATTTCATATGCTCATGATCCATCCCTCATGTTCATTGATTGAAATCACAAAGAATATCAACCAAATTATTTTCCAAACCCAAAAATATTTTCAAAACCATTTAAAACCATTTTTTAAACTAATTTCATGTGATGAAATCATATTAAATATAACACACATGAATTATATTGAAATACATGTTTATCATGATGAATATGTACATTTAACATCCAAAACCCATTATGATTTTGGATATCTATAGATAAAAACATTCAACAATAGATCCTTTAATAACTTACCATACCCGAACTGCCTAGAAACTAAATTTTTACCATAATGATGTTAGATACAATTTTTATGGGCACCTCAAAAAATTATTCTATCCTAATATCCATGCCTAGTGAACATCAAAATAATAATCTTTAAATGATCTATAATACCATTTATTAATAACCCCACATAGAAACCCAAACCCTAAACCTAATCAACTTTCTAAATTTCATCATGTGTATTCCCTAATCAATAAACACTATCAAATAGTTCCATGTATACTACATATATTTTTGGGGAATGATTTTTTTCCATATTTATTTAACAACTATATTTATTTTAAATTATTATATATTTAAAATAGATAAAACATTTAAAAACTTTCTTTAAATAGTGTAAGTTCTAAAACTACAGTATGAAAAAATAAGTCATTATAAACAATACATAAAAACCAAAGGTAAATGATTGAAAAAATCCATCCAGGATAGAAAACTCCTCCAACAATTTCGAACTATACACTTCTATAACCCACTATGAACACACCTCCTAGAATCCATCATCGATGAATAAGGTTTTCTTTCCATTCCCTTTATCACAATAAAAAACATATATATGATTACTAATATATATAAGTAAGGTTGAGTAACTATTTACTTACTATGATTTCCCAAAATCACTCACATTAATTCCCATATAGGATGTACTCGAGACAATGTAAGTAGTATAAATTATAAAATAAAAAAAATACATATATCAATAATTAAAAAAAAACTTTTCAATAAAGTATTTTAAATTCCTATCATGCATACCAAAAAATATATATTTTAAAATATACCAAATACCAATATGTTTATTAAAGAAAACATAACTACATAATTTTAGGGATGATTACAAATATAAAAGTATGTAATCATCCATCTATATATAAACCAAAAAAAACTATGATCATAATGTGATAGCATTAAATCTTTACCCACCAAAATTATTTCATATAGGGCTTTCTACCCCATCTATGGTAATTTCCAACCATGACACTTGGTTATTTCCAACCATGGAGTTTTTAATTCTCATGCATTTAAACAAGTTTAAAGAAATACATTTTTCTCTCAAAATTATTTCCATTCAAATTCAATATATAATAAAATAATTATTTTTCATAAATCAAATCTCAGGATTTTGAAGACAAAATATTTTTAGTTTCAAAAAACATCCACATTTCCCTATTATTATAAATATGGATAAATTATTATTTTATAAAATACATTGAATAAAATTATTTGAAAAAACATAAATTTTATAAATAAATTTAAAAATATATCTATAACAATCCAAGAAATCATAAAAAACTTGGGAAGAAATAGGATCCAAATACATTAGATGTTTCCCATTGAATTCTCTATATGTTACCAAATTGATGATGGTAATGTGGAAAACTACATAGCCATATTATCCAAATTCCCCATAGAAAATAGTTTCTGAACCCAAAGAACTAAGAATCCTATTTAAGGGATAGTGATAGGGATCATGAACATTCAGTATACACCCATGTTAAATTAGAAAAATCCATTCTAGAATGGAATGTCCCTCATATGACTCTTGGGATCAGAGTACACTACCTCTGGTGACTAGTAGCCTCTATTCCATTTTTCATGACCTCATGAAACATAATACCTCTAAGTTATATATTAAAATTGTTCAAATAGTAATATAAAAAGAGTAGGATGACCCTCATGCTAAATAGCATAAATCCACCATTATCTTCTTTTAGATGGCGAAAGGTGAAAATTAGGGGTTTCGACCATAAGGATTCATTATATAACAATTTAATTGTGTTCCAAATAATCCAAAATCACTTAAGAATATACCTTTAAAATTCATTGATAATTCATCCAACCCATCTCTCTCTAATCATCCCGTGATAAGATTTTACTTACACAAATAGAGGAGTACAAGGATATATCAATGAGGGGAATATGTCATGTTACTCACATATTTAAAGGATATATTTCTATATTGTATGAAAAAAATTCTCCATGCATAAATTATATTAATTAATGAGTCAAATACATTTAATTTCCTCCTATAAAACTTCTCTCTCTTTGTTTAATGTAACTTCGTTGTCAATCCATTATTATTCCTTTAATTTACTCTATAATAATACCATGGTATCAACTTTTTCAAATCCTTTAATGGAAAATATAATTCATTGAATCAAAATATTTGAGTCCTTCAACATTATGAATCCAGCCACTATTTTTCATTTCAACATTCCTTGTTTTGAAAAATGCTCTAATTACCTATTTTAAAGTCCTTTAATTGTCAACTATTAAAATCCAAGTTAACCATTTCAAATCATAATAACCTAAATAATTTAATGTTCCAAATGAATGATACCAATTCCATGTCACTAAATTAATTACTCTATTATTATTTATTCAAATATTTCATCATTAATAAAATATAAATAAATATTTATCCATTAAATAATAAATAATTTTTAAAGATAAGTTCAATTTTTTCATTCCGTTTACTTTAATAAAAAAAATAAAAATTATCTCCACATTTAAATAACAGATGTTACGATGAACATTGATCACCTAACATGGAAATGATAATAAAGGATTTAAGTGTTAAATACTTATTAATGTTTGAATATTTGAAATCTAAATTTGACAATTGATTAAAATGGTTAAATATGGTTATTATAGCCTATTTAGAAAATATATATATATTTTTTTTAGTTATGAAAAATCTTGGAGAATGATATAAGATTATTTACTGAGGATAAATAAACCAATTCATGTATAGAGGGTATTTTATATGACATAGTTATAAAAAAGGTAGACAGAAGAAGACCAACATTAGGGTTCTTTAAACCATGGTGTAGTTTTAAAACTACCATTGTGGTGGACACCATTTTTGAATGGGGTTTTTAAAAATCTCTTCAAACATTACAGGATAAATAAAATACATCATAGGGGTGTTTTTGGTTTAGGTAAAAGTAGAATATTTAATATAGTTTTATGTGGATTAATAATTATTTTATAGATAGTAGTCGTTTTGTATCATTAGATCAAACCACGTATTAGCTGTTTACATGGTTCTTGTGTATGATTAAAAAAATGTAGTACCTGTGAAGACATATCACCATTATTATTATATTGATGAATCAATTTTGATGGATTCCCCAATTGAAAAATTTTGTGATGAAATTATGGTCATGGTTCAAGTAATTTTATAAGGAATATTTCTAGTTTCTCCATGGTTTTGATCACAGCAAAAAAAAATTTACTTGTGATTTAAACTAAATATATCTAGAGTTATCAAAACAAGATCACACAATGGTCTGAGAAAAATAATGAATTGGTCTTTATTAATGAATTTACTCAATTATGGGGATGAATCAAAGTGTTAAAATCTTCAATATTTTTCCCTTCATCATGAACTTGTTATCTCATTATGAGAAACAAAACTTTTTTTCCATTATAATATCTATTAATTGAGGAAATAAGTAAATATAACAACTGAATTTTACTTATTTCACACAACATAGGATCATATGAGGAGCATGAAAAAGGAAGTGTGTCAATAAACATAAAACACTACAGATAACTACTTTTATGTCATTACATGATGGAGTAGTTTCTGTAACCCTATGGAATCGTTGTCTTCACAAGAAATAAAAATTTCATTACTCTTCTATTTAATTAGGAAAAAACACACTCCGAGTATTTTCAAATAGGTTCTCTCTATTTCTTATGCAATGGTATTCTTCATCAAGAGATGTAAAGGCTAACTACACCAAATATGGTGTGTCACTTCTTGGAAAATTGAATGTTTCGTTGAAAATAATAATTCCTAAAATATATCCTTGATTTTCTTCAACCTTCTCATACATACACCTTCATTACCTTTCTACTATTCTCCATATTTTATGTCACTTTCAATGATCTTTATGGTGTACTGCTATAAATGTTTGTTACTCTATTTTTCATAGTATAATCGGATCACTCTTGAAGAATGGATATTTTTAATTTTCATTTACAATTAAAATCTCAATACAACATCCCAAATTCTCAAATTCAATTTTTTTTCCATTAGTTCTTTCATCAAAATTATCTCCATGATTTAGATTAAAAAAGGTAGTTAATGATTGTTTGAATAACTACCAAACTATGCAGATGATGATATATAATAACTATTGACTAAACTTTCTAGAAAACATGTTTCACAGCATGATAATGTTCTTTAATAAATGAAATAGTAGTTTACAATAGTTACCTTAAACCATAAAACTTATTTATACAACAAAACTGTATTCATGGAATGGATATCACCTAGATAAACCCCTTATAAAATTTTCATCACATCTTCATGACTTGAACAACCAACATATAATGAATGTATTACTCTTTAATTATTCATTGAATAAACCCTCATTAATGATGTGAATTTACATAGATATAACCACTAACATCAACCCAAATTTCCTTCAGTATGAACTAGTATTCCGGGAATTAATTAATTCATTCTAGTGGCCCTGAAATTTCTCTCAACCTATTCATGGAATGACTTGTTTTTTATGGAATGAATGATGTATGAAACTATTATATTTATCTTAAAGAACTTCCAAACTTATAGATATAATCAACAGAAATAAAAAAACTTTCAAAACACTACTTTCAACAAACAGAACATTATAGTTTGTTAAGGATATTTTTACTAACAACTCCCCTTTTAGGTTTATTAAAAAATCCAAAACATTCCAAACATATAACTTTGTTATAAAATTCATGCCTTCTATAAAATATTCTTCAATATATCCATAATTGAATTAATTATCGTTATTTATAATTCCATGTGAGAAATTCTCATTTTGAGAAACAATAATAAAATGAAATGATCATCAAGAACACTTTCCTACAATGGATCATTAAACACCTTGATCTTTAAAACCAAAATATTTTACTTTTCCCCAAGAATGAACAACATTTTAATTCTCCACAAGAATGAATATTTACTCACTCTTACCCATGTATATATTTTATTGAAAAAAAATTGATCAATAATACATTATCCCTATTTTTCAATGAACCCAAATAGATCAAGTCTCTAAAAGGTTAAAAAATATAGTTATAAATCCAAACATTTAGCATTAAGGTTGTCCATATAATTATCTAGAGAGAAATATCTCATGGAGAGTTGAGGTTATTCTATAATACATCTAAGTATATGGATTTGATTGGAATCGTAGATTCAAAAGATGTCTTTCAATGTAATATCTCATGATCTATCACTCACTCATGTGGCCAAAATTGGTTGGTTATGAGACCTAAATCAAACCTCCACATACGCCATAGTTTTCAGTCTATAAGAACAGGAGTGATATGTATATTGGTGAGACTATACCCCTTGGTTATGAATATAAAACACAGTGGAAAGATAGCAATAAAATCTAATTGAAAAATCCAATAAATAATAACGAAATTAAGTAATGATAGTTTGGAATGTGACTAAATTTCATGATAGATATATTAAAAATAAAATACTAGAATCCAAAAATAAATATCCAAAAATCCCCAGTCCTAAAATCAATGTCATTACCATCTCCAAAATTTATCCCATTCAGTAAGAAAACAATATGCAGAAAGGTCCTTTTCCCTTTCACAAACTTGCATCTATATAATCTGCTTAGGTACCAAACGGCGACCTGAATAGGGTGTGAGTAAAACTAAATATTTTGAAACTACATTTTCTAAATAATCCAATAAAATAACAAGTGTATACAATAATTCAATAAACATGTGTGTGAATTAATTAAGAAATTATTTTTATACCACATCAACTGTTGGGAAAAAATCCCTAAAGGTAACATTTCATTATTTTTGGGTTTGATTGTGTTTGTTGAAAAAGAAGGTCTCCATGATGAATTTTCAAGTTCAAAAGATGTTTTTTACAATCCATGTTGACAAAGAATGATGACAAAGAAACGGATGATCTAGAGACGGTACAAAAAGATCAGTACAAGGTGGCGTCGTTTTCCCGTGTTTGCCAAATTTTTGGGGTCCAAAATTTGGAGTTTGGTGAGCATCATGAAAAGTGTATTTCCTTGAAGATCTTATTTTATTATGTAAAAGGAATGTGTTCCCAAAATATAGGCTTCATAAATTATATTTCATGATGACCTGAAAAATGATGGTGCTGATTCTTCGCAATTACGTCAAGCTTTGCGAACGACATAGTTGAAGCACATCGCGGTGGTGAAGGGCTTTGTGAGGTAGCTTTGTGGTGATGGAGTGAAGGTATTAACGGTGATTCTACATGATTACATCATGCTCCACGATCATAAAATTTCTATGGTGCTTCATGCTTTTGAGAGAATTTTCGTGGGAACTTTGAAGCTTCATGATTTGTGATGACGTGGTGTTGACTTCACGCAGAAGGATCGAGGGTCGGTGGAATCACCTATAAATAGACCTAGACCTCCTCAAGATAAGTAGAAGAGAAAAGAGATCTTTCAAAGAAAATCCTTTGCTCTCGGTTCACGAAGGTGGTTTGCGAAGGCAATGTGCTTCGCTAAAAAAGAGCTTCGCGGCGGCTAATCTAGCTTCCCGAAAGTAGCGAGCTCTGCGTTGGCTCATTGAGATTTGTGAGGGAAGTCACTCTGTGACGTCTTGAGCATCGTGAGAGTGCTTTGCAAGAGTGTTTCGCAAAAAGGAAGGAGCTTCGCGAAGGCTTGTTTGAGCTTCGTGAAATTGGGAGCCTCGCGAAATAGGGTGATTTGCATAGGTGTTTCCAAAGGTAGTTGCCTAGTGTTAAGAGGAAAATTGGTATTCATTTGTAGATAAAAGTTAGACTTCAACAGAGCATCTATCAACAGGTGAGGAAGCATTTATTATTGCAAATGAAGAGACCTACAGGTCTATAAACTATGAGTGGATCTTCTGAAGAAGTAGTGAGCTCACTTCAGTTGAGAGAGCAGTGAGCTCTCAAATTGTGAGTGGTTGTAAACCAGGAGGGATAGTGAGTCCGCTTCAAACTTGTAAACAGTAGTGTTCTTATAGTGGAATTGGTACATTGGCACACTGCCGATGTATGGTCCTTGGATGTAGCCCAGTGAGAGTGAACCAAGTAAAAATCGTTGTGTCCAGTGCATGCTTTAAGTTTTACCCATACTCTGCATCAGGAAGGAGAGAGAAGAGGGTTTTGTCTAATAATAAAAAAAGATCAAAAAGGGAAGTTTTTTTAATCTATCATACCCTGATTCATCCCCCCTCCCAGGGTATCTTGCCTAGTGGACCTAACATCAACCTACTTCGGCACCATGCAATAATGTCTCTAAGCATGTCTCCCAACCATTCCAACAATAACCACATAAGCATGGTAAAACATAACCTTCATCAATGCAATGTAGGAAAGTATCTGAGCATTCCTCATATTCATACCAACCAAAACCTTAAAACCAAGCTAAACACAATGTCTAGATCAAAACATATTATATAAGAATTTGATAATTTAATCAGGACAAAGCCCGATATATAATCATTTCATTATGTATCAGGTCTAAGACTGGTATATATTAATTTCAACATGTTCATCAAGGCCAAGTCCATTATAAAATAATTTCATCATTTGTCCCTAGGACAAGCCTGGTATATAAGCATTTCAGCATGTAAATTGGGCCAACTCTCTATATAAGTATTACAACAATTAAATCATAGCACATGTCATAACAACAAGGATATATATATATCACAACATTAGTCTCAATGGTTAATTATGTAAATAACCATTTATCTTTCAATTTATATTTTCATTAATCATTTGCTCTTAAACCAATAAAAATCCAGTCATTTTACTAATCATGGAAAGACAAGGTGAATATATATCATGAAAACAACCATATCCCATGTCATGTTAAACACACTTTAATCCATTAAAGATTTCATATATAACTAATGGTTCTCTCGCTCAAATGTTATACATAGGGTAGGTAAATAACCATTTGGATTATAAGGTACTTCAAGGAATAATGGAATTAATCATTTAATTTATTTGGCACATGATTTTTTCGTGAAACTTTGTAATATTTCGCATAATTGACAATTATCAAACCATACGGTTAAGGTTTAGACCACATACCTTTAACCAATGATAAAACAAAGCTTATAATGGAAAAGTCCCACAAGGAAGAAGGTTTTCATTATTGCAAGAAGGATCCTTGATCAAAACCAATCATGATCAATACAAACAATGAATATGGTTAATAGATTACACCACAACGGTCGAAGAGCAATGAAATAGAGGAGGGAACCAAAGAAGAACCACTTAACCAATAATCAATCAAATAAACTGGACATCCAAAATAGAGAGAAGGGGTAAATAATCACCTGGTTTATAGCCCAAGGTCAAGGGGAAGAAGTTTTCATGTAGCTGAGTTGAATAATCATATGTACAACACTTTCAAAAAAACATGCTTGAGAAATTACATGGAATGTAACTAAGTTACATATAGTGATATTCGTTTTCAAGGGATACAACGAAAAACTCATCACCAGGGCTTAATATTGGATTTTCCTAAACATTACACCGTGTTCAATTAGTTTACTATGTGTTACCACTTTACATCACGAATCAGGTCATGAAAGGAGTCTAGTGGATTTTTCATGTCGTGTACCCTATTTACATGGCATGTAAATTCCATTAGACAATTTTCATCTTATTTCCTTATAAAAACCTGAACCCCCTTTAAGGATTCCCAACCTACCAAGATCCCTTTGTAACAATTGGCCCATTGATATTAAGAATCAATTAATTCAAAATAAACATATAACCCAGAACATTTGGTTATTTTCCCCAACAAAGTATCTCTATATCTAAACGAGAATCAACCACCAAGGCTCAATAAAAAACTCAAAGAGGGATGTACCTTCAAAAAGGAGGGATCTTACAACCAACCCACCATATAATATCTCATCCTTGAGCTTCTCCAATCATAATCATGGGATCTCAGAGAACAATTCTATCAACTATGATCGCGTATCATACTCCCTCTACGAGGTCTCATTGTATACTCACCCTTGCTTCCACAACTCTTGAATTGATGGTCTAGTCCAACCCTAGAGAAATTTCTCACTGCGGTCAACAACCCATATCATATTCTCCTCAAAGGACGCATCATCTCTAATGTAGATGTATTATACATTTATCACATGATAAGGTTCAATAAAATATCTATAAATTTATGATACATGAAACGTGTCATCAATTTCAATATAGCTTTATCGAAGGGATAAACAGAACGCCACTAGACTAACCCTATATATTATCTCAAACGACCCAATAATCCTAGGTGCTATATTTCCCTATATTCTGATACGGTTTTTCCCCAACCTAGGTGACATCCAAAGGAAAACATGATGAAAATCCAAATAATCCAAAGGTCATCTCTAATGGTCTCTGTAGGATTTCTGCCTACTCTACATGGTCACCAACCACTTCCTTATAAACTAAACTTTCTTAGACATCTCCTGCACAAGACTAGGACAAATAAGAACTAACTCACCTACCTCCAACCAAAAACTATGTCAATAGAATATCCTTCGAAAAAAATCCTTGAAATTTTCCATTTATATTGATACCTTGAAGCTATTATTATATAAAAACTTCACATGTTCTATATATTACTCTCATGAACCCCTAAATTCCAAAATACAAGAATATAATATATCCTATAGAACCTAAATAGTCTTCTTATATTAGCCAATAGTCTGAGGATGATAGGTCATACTCAAATGAACCTATGATTTGATAGAAATATGAAGACCCTTATATAAATGTGATTTGAAATGAGGATCTCTATTAAAAATGATAATCCTCAGAAAACTGTATAGCTGAACTACCTCGCGCATGTAAAGAATTGCTAAATAATCAACTGCGAAGGTATCCTTAATAGGTAATGAGTGGTAAACCTTTTTCAGTTGATCCAAAGTCACACATACATCATCATTATTATCATTTTTCCTAGCTAATCCTTACACAAAATCAATGCTGACACTATATCATTTCCACTTAGGAATGGGAAAAGGCTGCAAAATCCTAGTTGGCCTCTGATTCTCAGATTTCACCTTCTAACAAGTGAAACATATCTCCACTAATATTTTTACCTCCTTCTCTATTCCTGACCACTAGTATTTTTTACTTATATAACAATAAATCTTTCTCTAACCAAGATGTACCTCACTTCTAGAAGCATGAAACTCTATCATTATCCCCTCGTGCAACCCATAAGAACCCATACTCATCCACATAAAAGATTATAATTTCCACTTCCAAGAGACCATCCAGATAGTGTCTCCAAACCATATAATCTATCTATTAGAACTAGGCCCTCAGGATCATAAAATTTATCTATCTTGATTTGGTCCAAAGTCATAGCTATAACAAATGTTGAGTTTAGAGGTACTCATCCATAAGACTCATGAACATCCAAATGCATGTCTACAAATAGAATCATTATCATCCACTCATCACAAGACTCCCACACTAACTCTTCTTATGTATTTCATCTCAATGCATTGGAAACAACAATTACCTTTCCCGGTGTATAAGAAAACTCTAAGTCAAAAGACTATATATACTTGACCAACATCCTTTTTCAAATGTTTATGTCCCACTAAAAAAATATGTACCTACAGCTCTGGTGGTCCATGTATACCTAAAACCACTTACCTATAATATAATTCCTCAAAAATCTCATAGAATATACCATTACTACTAAATCTATATCATTAGTATGGAAATTACTCTCATGCATTCCCAACTGGCTGGAGCCATAAGTAGCCACTCGATCCTCCTGCATCAAAACTGATCGAAGTCCAACATTGAATGCATCACAGTACACAATACATGTATTATCTTGAATAGATAAATTTAAGATATATTTTGAGGTTATCCTACCTTTTAGTTTCAGAAAATATCTTTGACGAGCATTAAACCAAACAAACATCACTCCCTTTTGGGTCAACCCTTGCATCAGTGCTACCAAACCAGAGAAGTTATCGATAAAGAACTGACAATAACTAATTAAACTTAGAAACCTCAGTCTGTTGAAGAAATTATTTGTATTATCCCAATATAAAATTGATTAATCATTCTCAGGGTCCACTGAGACTCCTGCCTCTAAGATGACATGGCCCAAAAAAGTTCACATTAATGAACCAAACACTATATTTGGTTAGATTAGCTTAAAGTCAACACTCTAATAATTTATTCTGAATGATGTCAATATTTGGGGAAAGATAGTATAGTTACTGGGATTACACTAATATATCATCAATAATATTCACCAAACACTGATCTGGAAAAGGATGAAAGATTCTATTCATCAAGACTATGAATGTCTTTTGTGCATTGGTCCAACCAAACAGCGTCACTACAAACTCATACAAACCAAACATGCTCTTAAATTCAATATGATATATGTATGACTGTATCAACATAAAATGATGTTATCATGATCTCAAATATATCTTTGAGAAGATCTTATCAACTCTCATATGATCAATGATATTTTCATTGCATGGAAGAAGATAATGGTTCTTAACCTTCATCTGGTTAAATATATGATATTAAACACATAAGTGAAAAGACCCATTAGCCTTCATGGTGAAGAGAAATATAGAACCCCAAGTAGACATACTAGTCCATATGAAACCTTCATATTCAAGATCTTTCATCTAGACTTTCAAATCCCATAGATCTATTGGTTCCATTTTATAAGGTGACATAGAAATAGGCTCGGTTCCCGACACCAACTAGATCATAGACTCAATCTATCCCGCGGGTGGTAATATATAGAACTCATTATAAGAAAAATTATAAAAAGGTTCTACTCCTGGAGTAAAAGAGTCATGATACACTCTAATGTCATCTTGAGAAATATTTGTTATTTGGTTTGTGAGATAATACAACCATCCCTAAATTGGTCATGCATGATCGGTATAAAGATCCCACTAACCTCTGGGAGAATAGATTCCATATAATGGAGATAAAAAAGGTAACTCTACTTTGGTAATAGTTGATATAATCATGGTATATAACTTCCTAATACATGCTAATAATCAAATCAAAACCTACCATTTATAGAACAATTGGTTCTCAAAAGAAATTGTAACCACCATTCTGTAGAGAACACGCCTTGTAACATTTCATATTCTCTGATCACACTCCCAATGGTGTGTCGATGATGAAAACACCATCCTATATTTCCACATACAAGCCCAAACCATTCACAAAAAGAGTAAATAAAAAGTATTTTATTCACTTGTTTCAAAAAAAACACAAGTAATAGTATACGACATAAGAATCATACCTCTGACAGTAGATGGTCCTTCATTCACAATAGCCAAAGTAGTCTACATAATGTGATTAAAATCATACCCTCTTCCTTAGGATCTATCCTGAATTACCTAAGATATATCATCTACATTGTACTATTGTTCCGGCATAGGGGTATCATGCCACTACCTCAACCAATACGTCTTGTGGAACTACAACTACTTGTTTGCTGAGGAGTAGTTGAGTCCTTCCTAGATCCTGGAACCTATCCAGATCTCATACCACTTCTATGTTGATGCATTCCCCTACAAAAATTCTATAGATGGCCCATCCTACCTCAAACATGACCCTCTAAAGTGGGGTATAGAAACTAAAACCGTTTGTGGCCCATCTTTCCACATTGATATCACTATAATAGAACATGGTCTTGAGATGGCTATATACTTCCCTAACTGCTCAAACTAATTTTTTCTTGGTGAAAACATTCATAGTGACACTTAATTCCACTCTAAGAAGAGTTCATAGTTTCCCCTAATGAAATAACTTGTCTATTACTCTGGGTATCTCTTTGAATTCCTTTTATAATGAGTTCCTAATTCATAACATCCATAAAACTTCTCAAATGGAACACGGTCCCCTATGACCTAATCTCATAGTGAATACCATCTTGATAATGTCTCAACATGGAGATATCATCATCTTCCAAAGATAGCGCAAAGCACCGTATGTAGGTGAAACATTCATCATAGTCCTGACAGACCCTCCTATTTCAGATGCATGAACTCAAGGCCCTTCTCATCCCTCAAGATCTAAATATATAAATGTCTCAATAACATTGTCTCATTTTTCTTCTAGGATAACTCCTCCTACTTCCATGACAACTCTTGAATGTATCACCAATGCTTGGATGGTCCATGATTAATATATGCAGCAAGATTCACCATACTATATGTGAGTGTCTCATGATTTAGAAAGATCATCTTGATAGAATCAACCAATGTTTGGATTCTTGGGGGCCTCCCTCACCAGTATACGTATGTGGATGTTGATGTTGGAACTCTCTCATCAACTCATACATCGAAGAAATAGTTTAAATATTCTCTCTTTACATGGATCTCATGAACCTCAAGTTGGCTCCATGAAGCTGAACATATATATGATCCTCAAGACCTATATAAATCTCTAATTCAGCCATGTTATGATCATGATTAATTACACTCTCATGACAATCAGCTCAAATATGGCATAGAGGAATTATCTCTACGGGACAAACAAAATATTTAAAACAATATCTATAATAAGGTATTCCTCAATATGTAACAACAATAGATAACCACTACTCCTTGTCTCACTAAACATGTATTAAAACTTTTTTAGAATGAAATATCAATTCATTTATTTCATTTATCAAATATAACAATTATCTCATACCACAATTCAATAAAAAATTATAATCACATGAAGTAAATGTGTCCCAATCATGAATAATGCATGTCAATATATATCCCTATGTTACCATTACGATTCATGAATAATAATCCCAATCCATATTAGGTTGTGAGTATAAATCTCATGAACCAATAACATCATTAAATAACAACCTCACACAACATTTGAATCACTCTAGGTGAAATAACATCAGTTGTAATAATAAAACAGTAATAGCAGTAATCCACCCCCAGGTACTCGGATTTTACCTGGTACATGGGTTAGTTAATCCCATGAATAATATCATTACCAAGTACTAGAACATCCTATTCTCCTTTATATCTTTCCCAAATTGTAATGAAATTGAAAAAAAACTTTGTGTTCTTTGATACAACTTTTTAACATCCCTTGATGTAGCACTCTCTCACATGGATAAAATAGGTTGGTTAAGAGACCCCAAGCACTCCACCCTGTATGCTAGAGGCTACTAAATAGTAGCGAGGGTGTGATATGTATAGTGGGTAGACTGTACCCCTAGTTACAGAGTTATAACCTAGTATAAAACCAACAACAAAGGCCAATGTAATAATCCAATAAATAATAAAGTAATAGTGTAATGACAAGATGGAATGTAACTAAATTCCATGATAGATATAATAAAAATAAAATACTATAAGACTCAAATAAAGACTCAAAAAATTTCTAGTCCCAAACCCCATGTCAATCCCATCTCCAAACTCCAGTCCATAAAAAAATTAAAAAAAAATTAAAGTAAAGTCATTTTCTCATGTTCGAACATGCTTCCTTGTAATCTTATCGATTACCAAATGAAAACCTGAATTGGATTTGAGTAAAACTCATTAGTTCGACACCACCATGTCTATCCAAAATAGTATAATAACAAGTGTACGAAATAATGTAATAAACAGGTGTATTAACTACATAATAAATAAAATTAATACCATGTCAACCTTCTTCGACACCATTCAAAAAAATTTCTGATCATATCTCACAACCATTCCAACTATAACCATATAACCATTGTGAAAAATAACCTATAGCAGCTCTATGAAAAAATTTCTCTAATAATATATTACAACCATGCCAATCATGACCTTATAACTAAGGTAAACACACAAGTCTAGTTTAAATCCTGATATATAAGCATTTTAGGATTTTATCAATGCTGATATTGATATATAATCATTTCAGTATGTATCAGGTCAAATCTTAGTACAAAATAATTTTTTCGTGTGTCACAGGGCCAAGATTAGTATATAAGAATTTCATCTTGTGTATCGGGTCCAAAATAACTATATAATAATTTCTATGTGTAAACTATACCAACACCCCATATAATCATTAAAACAATTAAATCACAACACATGTCATAACATCAAGGATATCACAATATCACATCATTAGGATCAATGGTTAATTATGAAAATTACCATTTCTATTTCAATTTCAACTCTCATTTATCATTTGAACCTAAACCAATAACAATCCAATAATTTCATTAATTAGGTCTATCACGACCCATCCTCGAGGCCCGTGTCGTGACTACCCCAAGCCCGCCTCCCATAGGCCAGGGGCTAGCGACTAGCGCCAAAGGTGTAATTCCCGATAACTGGGAAGGCACTGACTTTATAAAAGTAAACAAAACACCATAGAGTACAAGCGGAAGTAAAACACTAAGTAAAAAAGAGAAGTGTTGAAAGGTAAATGGGCCAAAATACAAACCCAAATGAAAGTAAAACTACAACTGAACAAAGTAAAACTGAAAAATACAACATCTGGAAGAATGGAAGCGGCTCCTGGGTCGTCCTCCTCGGATCCTACCTGAAGGGTAGGTACAGATGGTGCAGCTCCTGGATCACCCACCACGGATCCTACTAGAAGGGTAGGTACAGATAGCCTCCACAACGCTCTCGCCCGTCAACCTCCTCTGTGTGTCGTCTATCCGTGAAGTCCACCTCCGGATACTGACTCGCCATGTAGTCCACCTCCGGGTACCGTCCAGTCCTCGAACACTCGGCCTCCGTCAGCACTGTCCGTCGTCTGCAACCAACACAACGAGGTTCGGGCATAGCCCGTGCAGGGATGAGTATAACGATACTCAGTAGGGACCCCGAGACCCTCAAGGTCTCACTAAAACCAACATGGATAACCATAAAGAATATCTCAATAGATAACCTATACTTAGGTATATTCTCATGCATATACCTAAGTTATCAAGTAACCCATCTCAATCATGAGGAAAACACCAAGATCATGAAATCAACGGATAACCACTACCCAGGTATATGCCCATACATATACCTAAGTTATCAAGTGACCCATCTCAATCATGAGGTAAACACAAATGTCATAGACTCAGCTCAAACCATGATTTTCATTATCGAAACCATAACTGCTGAAGAGCCCCATCTCTGGAGTGTACAGTGGTACTGTCATGACTCCGAGGTACTGCTCACTAACCTAAGATTGATGAGGTACTCCTCCTGTTGAGTACCGCGGGTCAGCCACCCAAACACAGTAGTGCTTCCTGCTGGGGTATGCCACCCAAACACAGTAGTGCACACCCCCCTAGTAGCCTGCAGAGGTACTCTCTGGACGAGTACCGCAGGTCTACACTGTCACACAGGTAGTGCTCCGTCTGTAAAGACCCGTAAAATTCAAGGTAATTTTTTTCTTAATTTTCTTTGGAATTTTACAAGAGCGCGGTTTCTGACGGCACCTGATTCCGAGGCCCGGTGTGCCCGGAATCAATTTCCGAAGTTTGGCTCAGGTACGTTCAGTGAACGAACGAGCGGGATTTTCTAACTTTTGAACCGGTGCCCGGAATCGAATTCCGAGGGCACCGATGGAACCGTAGCACCGGTAAACACTTAGGAACTCCTGTTCTGGAGTTTCTTTCATGCGAGTGTTGATAATAAAAATTGTGGATGTTTACTTTGTAATTACACTACAATTTTTATTATTTTACTCTAAGTGATATCTCTTGTTGGAAGTTGGGTAACCACCCAACCTCCCTTGGGAGGTTATGAGGGTGGTGGGGCCCACACGAACCCCACATCTTCATATCCTCTAAACCCCCTCAACTCCCTCATAAGTTATGATATCTTAAGTTATAACTTTAGACTTAAATAAGGTGAGTTGTGTGTGTGTTTTGAATTTCAAACTCTTGAAATTCTAGTGTGTTGTTGTGTTAATAAAATAAGATAGAGTCTTTTTTTTGTCTCCTTGAGAGAGTTGGGAAGGTACTTCTTGTTTCTTCATCTTCTTGGACCTCGACGAAGAACACGAAGAACGTCGTTCTTCAACGAAGAACTTCTTCGCCGTAGAACACGGTTCTTCCGCGACGCCATATCCGCAACGTGACGTTCTTCTTCCGCATCATCTCTTCCGCGACGGTTTTCCGCAACGAACGCAATCGACAACGACTCTTCCTCCGACGTCAAAGGAATCGACACCGATATTCCACGACTACGTCAACGTGCGACTATCGAGAACGCTCAACTTGACGAAGAACGCTCAAGTTCCGACGAAGAACGCCGCTCCTCTCTTCTTCGTCTTCCGTGTCAACGAGAGGGAACACCGCTTCCTCCTCGGACTCCCTTCGTCGGCATACGAAGATTCGCCAACGACGTATCTCTTCGGACGTACCTCTTCGTCATCGGATTTGACGAACGACTACCGCGACGCCCGACCTCCACGACGTCGTCTTCTGCGGAACGTTGACAAATCTTTGAACCTTATACCAAGGTAGGGGTTGTTGTATTTTTGATTATTTAATTATCCTTGTTCGTGGTTCATGCATGATTAACGTAAGGATTTTTAAGTTGTGTTATTGTTTAACGTGAGGGGGCCGGACCGCATGAACACGGCCGAACCCCCTCCATCGTTCTTGTTGAATTGCTTTGCGGGTGGAAACAAGGTGGCGTGGTGCCGTCGCACCACGCGGTTAATCGTGCGTTTATATTGCGCGGCGCCATCGCGCCGCGCCGTGGAAGAATCATCCAGAACGTGATGCCGTCGCGCCGCGTCAAGGGGAAACGAAGGCGCGTTGGAGGGGCGCGGTGTCGTCGCACCGCGCCGGACGATGAACACCACGGCCGGTTCCGGGCCGCGGCGGGATGAGAAGACCGGCGGCCGGGCCGCCGGTGTCGGAAGCCGAAGAGGGGACCGGATTTTCCGGTCCCGTTGGAGAAAACTGGTCGGCCAGCTGGCCGGCCGGATGGCAATAAACCGGGGGAAATTAATCCCCCGGCCAGCTCACAAAACCTCCCTCTTTATGAGGGGGGTGGTTTCCTTGTGGGGGGTAGGAGGCCCCCTGTTTCCTGCCAATCAAGCCCCCCACGTTGGGGGGGCGGTTTGCAAACAGGCGCGGCTAAAAAGCCGCGCCGCCTCTTCAATCAGCGGGGGATTGATTCCCCCGCGCTGCCTCCGTGCGGCGCCAGGCCGCCGCGGCCGCCGCGCCGCCGCGCCGGGTCGGACCCGGGTCGGGTCGACCCGGTTCGGGCTGACCCAGGGGGGGTTGGGCCGGGTCGGCCCGGACCCGGACCCCCCGTTTCGGATCAGATTCGGTCTTTTGGCCATAACTTGAGCCACGGACCTCCGATCGACGAACTGTCTGTGGCAACGCGATCCTTGGATTGAGACGGTCGTTTTGGTATATCGCACTCAAGGTTTCGGATTACTTTGAGTTCGGCCGGGTTGGTTCGTTCACGAAACCAACCGGGCCTTCGGAGCGGAAACGCTCATATCTTGAGCTACGGACGTCTGATTAACGTACCGTCAGCTTTGTTGTGTTCCTCTTAATGAGACGGATCTTTTGGCATACTCCGCCCGAAGTTTGGACGCAGGTGGAGTATGGTCGGGTTGGTTTTGCCTTAAAAACCAACCGGGCCCCGAGGACGAAAATGCCAATAACTCTCAGACCGGGCGTCCGATCGACGCGCCGTCTGTTGCATTGAGTTCCTGTTGACGATACGGAACTTTTGGATACATCAACTCTGGACTTTGTGACAGTTGATGTATCAGCCTCTCGGCTCGTGGAGCGGATCCTCCGAACGAGCTTGCTGTGTGCGGGAACCCTAGTGCTGGCTGCGACTGTTACTGTGACTACTACTGCTACTACTGCTACTGTGACTACTACTGCTACTACTGCTACTGTGACTGCGACGATGACAGTACAGAGATCCTGTGTGGATTCGACGATGACGACTACAGCACTCAGCGATCCTACGTGGATCAGTGCTACAGGTCCTGTGTGGGCCCGATCTTGTGTGGATTCGACGACGACGACTACAGCACTCAGCGATCCTACGTGGATCAGTGCTACAGGTCCTATGTGGGCCTGATCCTGTGTGGGTCTGATCCTGTGTGGGTCCTTGCGCTCAGCGGTCCTGTGTGAACCAGTGCCTACAGGTCCTGTGTGGGTCCGATCCTATGTGGGTCTTTGCGGGTGTTAGTTACCTATCGATCCTTCGTGGGTCCGACGACTTAGATGGATCAGAGATCATCTTTATCGTCCTTTGAAGAAGTATACCTGTGTGAGCTGAATCTGTTTCTTTCCTGTGTGGATTGTGTTGTGCAATCCTGTGTGGATTACGTTTTTCTTTCCTGTGTGGAATACGTTTACTTTCTTATGTGGACTGAGTTGTACTTGGGCTCGGAGGTTGGAGCGTATTTGAATTTGATGACTTAGGTATATGTATGGGCATATACCTAAGCTGAGTCGGTTGTTACTTCGTGATTGTACCTTTCTTCGTGGTTTATCCTTTGTGGATTTGAGAGACCTTCAGGGGTCTCGGGGTCCCTACTGAGTAGCTTATACTCACCCCTGCACGGGCTTTGCCCGCACTACGTTGTGTTGGTTGCAGACGACGGACAGCGTTGACCTTAGCTGAGGCTTGCAGAGCGGGACGATACCCGGAGGTGGACCACTGGGCGGGACGTGCACGGAGCGGACGGCGAGACCCGTGGTGCAGTGGAGCTATCTGTACCCACCCTTCAGGTGGGATTTCCAGTGGACAGCTCGGTGTAGCGGCTTTTACCTTTCAGTTGCTGTTTTCCCTTTCGAGTTGTACTTTACTTTCAGTTTGGGTTTGTATACTGGCCCATTTACTTTTCCGCACTTTCAGTTGTACTCTGATTTTGCTTAGTGTTTACTTTCCGCTTACTAACTTTGTGGTGTTTGTTTTCTTTACAAAGGCAATGCCTTCCCTTTTTCACCAGGATTTACGCCTTGGTGCTAGTCGCCAGCCCCTGGCCTATGGAAGGCGGGCTTGGGGTAGTCACGGCACGGACCCCGAGGGCGGGTTGTGACAAATTGGTATCAGAGGAGTTCGGTTCTACCGCGAACTCTGATCTTTTCTTTGTGAAGCAATAATGTTTAGCGTATTGAGTGTGGTTATCAGTCCAGGGAGTCCAGTGTTGGTGTGGCGTCCGACGTATCCGTACACCAGGACCCTGACTTCTGATTTCCGACTTAATGCACAAAAACATTGATTGCGTGTGTGTTTCAAAGTTTTCTTTATGATTTCTTTGTGTCCGCTCACCAGGTATACTGTTTGACCGTGGCGCACCTGTTTCCTATTCAGGATGGCCCCACGATGGCAGCCAGCTAGGGTTCCGAGAGTCGAGCGTGACGATAGCCCACCGAGCGATGAGGCCTCGGTGCAGGGACCTTTGTCAGCAGTGGCACCAGCGGTAGCTCTACCCGCCGAGCCCCCGATGCTTCCAGCAGCAGCCGCTGACGATGCACGTCGCCTCAGCGCACTGCATGAGTTTCAGCGCTAGCGACCTCCCAGGTTTCGCGGGGAGACGGATCCCCAGGCAGCAGAGGACTGGCTGGAGGCAGTGGTACGAGTGTTTAGGCTAGTTAGGACACCAGCAGACCTCATGGTGATCCTCGCTGCGAGGCTACTACACGCAGCAGCAGGACGATGGTGGAGCTTGATTCTCCAGGTGCACGATGAGGCATCTCTACTTTGGACGGACTTTGAGAGCCTCTTCTGCTCGGAGTTCGTCCCAGCCACCCTTCGTGCGGTGCGCATCCAGGAGCTTCTTCAGCTGCGGCAGGGCAGCATGACGGTCGCTCAGTACTCGGCGAGATTCTCCGACCTTTCTCGGTATTCGACAGACATGGTATGGGACCCCTTCTTCCGGGCCCGGACCTTCGAGCAGGGATTGAGACACGAGATCAGGGCATCACTGATCTCCCTCAGCATCCCGACCCAGGCAGGAGTGCTGGAGCGGGCCCTTATGATCGAGAGCTTCCTTGCCGAGTCTACACCAGCACAGCGACCCACCGCAGGGCGGCACGTGGCAGAGTCATCTGCAGCAGGCAGTCGACGGATGACTCAGGGGTCCAGGCAGACCAGACCTTCAGGCAGACGACCTCAGGGCACTGGCTCAGCAGTGCAGGGCACACAGCACGGAGCCAGTCTTTCGAGTGGAAGACAGTGCTATGCATGCGGCGGGCAAGGCCACATGGCTCGTGACTGCCCGACCCGCCATGCAGAGGAGCAGCAGACGGTTGAGGAACCACCTAGGCAGAGGCAGAGGTTCGACCGTGGCGGTCCGCAGGGAGGAGGCGGACGAGGCAGAGGAGCTGGCCGAGCAGCAGGTGGTGGGCGACGTTTTGAGGCTCTACCACCACCACCACCACCACCACCACCAGGAGGTCCACCCCGACCACAGGGAGTAGGTGAAGATGCGAGAGCTCAACTTCAGGCAACCGAGGCCTTTGATCATGGAGCTCTGGGAGCCGATGGAAAGGAGCAGAACTAGTGGATACATCCTTTGTACTTCTGGTTCCTTGTTGCTTTTGTGTAGCGTCTTGTATTATTAGCTGCAATAATAAAAGACGCATACCTTGTGATGTTTTCATTCCTATCCTCTTTTGTGTTGTTACTAAGAGGTTCCAGTTTGACTGTTGACTTGACCCTCACTTGTGAGACATCTACTGGAGGAGACCCAGTTACCACACACTGATGCCGACAGTGTGACTCAACTCTTGGAGGCGAGAGTAACAGTTAGATCTCTTGGTAGTAGCGTCGAGGCCTTACGACGTCATCCTTGGTATGGATTAGTATAATCCATGTTAGGATTGACTGTATTAGGCAAAGAATGTGGTTCATCCAGGGGATGAGACCAGATTTCTCTTGTCGGCAAAGAAGAAATCTTGCAGCACTTGTGGGACCTGTGATGGTCCAGGCCACGACAGAGAAGGTCCAGGTCATCCAGGAGCAGATGAGTACAGCTCAGAGCTGGCAGAAGCCTTATGCTGACAGGAGGCGGAGGCCACTGGAGTTCGAGGATGGCGACCACGTCTTCTTGCGAGTCTCACCTCGACGTGGTATTCGGAGATTTGGCCGAGGCGGCAAGTTATCTCCGCGCTTCATCGGACCCTTTCGGGTCCTCATCAGGGTTGGCGAGGTTGCTTATCGCCTGGCTCTGTCACCTCAGTTGCACCGGGTGCACGACCTCTTCCACGTATCTCAGCTGAGGAGATACGTGCACGACCCAACGCACATCATTGACCATGGGGAGCTTGACGTTGATGATGGGGCGACTTTTACGGAGGTCCTGGTGGAGATAGAGGATTGACAGTAGCGGGTCCTGCGTGGGCAATCCATTCCTCTTGTGTGCATCAGATGGCAGCACGGGAATCTCCAAGAGAGCACATGGGAGCGGGAGGCTCAGATGCGTGCTCAGTACCCTCATTTGTTTCCCTAGTTTTTGATGTATCTTTACGGGGACGTAAAGCCCTGAGGTGGGAGTAATGTAAAGACCCGTAAAATTCAAGGGAATTTTTTTCTTAATTTTATTTGGAATTTTACAAGAGCACGGTTTCTGACGGCACCTGATTCCGAGGCCCGGTGTGCCCGGAATCAATTTCCGAAGTTTGGCTCGGGTACGTTCACTGAACGAACGAGCGGGATTTTCTAACTTTTGAACCGGTGCCCGGAATCGAATTCTGAGGGCACCAATGGAACCGTAGCGCCGGTAAACGCTTAGGAACTCCTGTTCTGGAGTTGCGTTCATGCGAGTGTTGATAATAAAAATTGTGGATGTTTACTTTGTAATTACACTACAATTTTTATTATTTTACTCTAAGTGATATCTCTTGTTGGAAGTTGGGTAACCACCCAACCTCCCTTGGGAGGTTATGAGGGTGGTGGGGCCCACACGAACCCCACCTCTTCATATCCTCTAAAACCCCTCAACTCCCTCATAAGTTATGATATCTTAAGTCATAACTTTAGACTTAAATAAGGTGAGTTGTGTGTGTGTTTTGAATTTCAAACTCTTGAAATTCTAGTGTGTTGTTGTGTTAATAAAATAAGATAGAGTCTTTTTTTTTAGTTTTTGTCTCCTTGAGAGAGTTGGGAAGGTTCTTCTTGTTTCTTCATCTTCTTCGACCTCGACGAAGAACATGAAGAACGCCGTTCTTCAACGAAGAACTTCTTCGCCGTAGAACATGGTTCTTCCGCGACGCCATATCCGCGACGTGACGTTCTTCTTCCGCATCATCTCTTCCGCGACGGTTTTCCGCGACGTGACGTTCTTCTTCCGCATCATCTCTTCCGCGACGGTTTTCCGCGACGAACGCCATCGACAACGACTCTTCCTCCGACGTCAAAGGAATCGACACCGATATTCCACGACTACGTCAACGTGCGACTATCGAGAACGCTCAACTTGACGAAGAACGCTCAAGTTCCGACGAAGAACGCCGCTCCTCTCTTCTTCGTCTTCCGTGTCAACGAGAGGGAACACCGCTTCCTCCTCGGACTCCCTTCGTCGGCATACGAAGATTCGCCAACGACGTATCTCTTCAGACGTACCTCTTCGTCATTGGATTTGACGAATGACTACCGCGACGCCCGACCTCCGCGACGTCGTCTTCCGCAGAACGTTGACAAATCTTCGAACCTTATACCAAGGTAGGGGTTGTTGTATTTTTGATTATTTAATTATCCTTGTTCGTGGTTCATGCATGATTAACGTAAGGATTTTTAAGTTGTGTTATTGTTTAACGTGAGGGGGCCGGACCGCATGAACACGGCCGAACCCCCTCCATCGTTCTTGTTGAATTGCTTTGCGGGTGGAAACAAGGTGGCGTGGTGCCGTCGCACCACGCGGTTAATCTTGCGTTTACATTGCGCGGCGCCGTCGCGCCGCGCCGTGGACGAATCATCAAGAACGCGACGCCGTCGCGCCGCGTCAAGGGAAACGAAGGCGCGTTGCAGGGGCGCAGTGTCGTCGCACCGCGCCGGACGACGAACACCGCGGCCGGTTCCGGGCCGCGGCGGGATGAGAAGATCGGCGGCCGGGCCGCCGGTGTCGGAAGACGAAGAGGGGACCGGATTTTCGGTCCCGTTGGAGAAAACCGGCCGACCAGCTGGCCGGCCGGATGGCAATAAACCGGGGGAAATTAATCCCCCGGCCAGCTCACAAAACCCCCCTCTTTATGAGGCTGAGAAAACTTTTGGTGGGATAATATAACGAAGGATATCACTGAATATCCATCAAAGTGCCTGGTGTGCCAGCAAGTGAAGGCAGAGAGGCAGAAATCTAAGGGGATGATTCAACTAATGCCCATACAAGAATGGAAATGGTAGAACATCACCATGGACTTTGTCTCCAGACTTCTGAGGACATCAAAAGGCAACAATGCAATCTGGGTTATTGTAAACCATCTTACAAAGACTAAACACTTCATGGTTATTCGGGAGGATTTCTCATTGGATCAATTA